>CM042558.1:120000-145000 GCA_023630585.1 Cranoglanis bouderius
CAAATAAGCAGGTGTTCCTGCTTCAGCTGTCTGTGGGGCTGTTCTGTCTCCGTAAGGAAATAAATGCAGCTCTCCATCACTGCACGTCTCCATCCTTAACAAAGCCACTGAGATCTGATTAAGCCCTCAGGAAAGTTTCCCATCTTTCACCTCCACCATCACTCACACTCCCCCTCACACACACACACACACACACACACACACACACACACATGGAGTCATGGAGAAGATCGTCTTGTTCTTGTTTCTGTCATATTACCCTGCTGTCTCACTGCTGTGTGTGTGTGTGTGTGTGTGTGTGTGTGTGTGTGTGTACATACAACACTAATATAATATATATAACATCAGTATTGGGTATTATATCATCTGTAAAGTGGAGAAACTGTAGTTTGTCCCTGAAGTTTATACAAGCCATCATTCTATCATTCTGTCTAGGCCCTGAATGAAATTTAATTTCTGACTGTCTTTACATTGCTTCTCTCTCTCCTTGTGTCTCTGTGTGCCTCTCACGGTGTGTGTGATCGGCAGAGACGGAGTTCTGCAGCTGTTTGATAACGGTCCCACACTGGGTTCGAGCAGGAGAGGGTCAGAACAGTCGTCTCTGGATGAGTTGATGCTGAAGCACATGGCCCAGGACTGCTCATCTGTCAAAGAACAGCTGTTTCATCTGAGGACACTACTGCAGGTCTCACACACACACACACACACACACACACACACACACACACACACACACACACACACACACACACACGCGCACACACACACACACACACACACGATGTATATAAGGATGTATGTATGTAAGGATTCAGTCATAAATCAGTTATTATCAAGAAAGGAAATTATCATCAATCTGGTGTGTAAAAATTAATTGTAAATAATTTAATGAGGTGATTTGTCCATAACTCTGACACTAAACTATTCTTTCTTGCATCATCATCATCATTTGTGAATCAACAGTAGGCCTACTCCTGTTCCTGAACAACATCGGTCACGTATCGGCCCGTGGATACTGAATCAAACCGTATCGTATCGTAGTAACGTCAAATATGGAGTCGTTGCCTTTTGAATCGAAATCGTATTGTATTGTGTGGATTCCTGAGTTTTACATCCTGAAGTACATCTTACAATCTTTCTCAAAAATGTGTCACTCTGGGAAAACATTTCACATTAAATATTGACACTGTCTTCTCTCTCTCTCTCTTTTTCTCTCTGTCATATATACAGGTGCATCTCAATAAATTAGAATGTCGTGAAAACGTTCATTTATTTCAGTAATTCAACTCAAATTGTGAAACTCGTGTATTAAATAAATTCAATGTACACAGACTGAAGTAGTTTAAGTCTTTGGTTCTTTTAATTGTGATGATTTTGTCTCACATTTAACAAAAACCCACCAATTCACTATCTCAACAAATTAGAATATGGTGACATGCCAATCAGCTAATCAACTCAAAACACCTGCAAAGGTTTCCTGAGCCTTCAAAATGGTCTCTCAGTTTGGTTCACTAGGTAAATCACAAACATTCATTGCCAAAGAAGCTGGCTGTTCACAGAGTGCTGTATCCAAGCATGTTAACAGAAAGTTGAGTGGAAGGAAAAAGTGTGGAAGAAAAAGATGCACAACCAACCGAGAGAACCGCAGCCTTATGAGGATTGTCAAGCAAAATCGATTCAAGAATTTGAGTGAACTTCACAAGGAATGGACTGAGGCTGGGGTCAAGGCATCAAGAGCCACCACACACAGACATGTCAAGGAATTTGGCTACAGTTGTCGTATTCCTCTTTTTAAGCCACTCCTGAACCACAGACAACGTCAGAGGTGTCTTACCTGGGCTAAGGAGAAGAAGAACTGGACTGTTGCCCAGTGGTCCAAAGTCCTCTTTTCAGATGAGAGCAAGTTTTGTATTTCATTTGGAAACCAAGGTCCTAGAGTCTGGAGGAAGGGTGGAGAAGCTCATAGCCCAAGTTGCTTGAAGTCCAGTGTTAAGTTTCCACAGTCTGTGATGATTTGGGGTGCAATGTCATCTGCTGGTGTTGGTCCATTGTGTTTTTTGAAAACCAAAGTCACTGCACCCGTTTACCAAGAAATTTTGGAGCACTTCATGCTTCCTTCTGCTGACCAGCTTTTTGAAGATGCTGATTTCATTTTCCAGCAGGATTTGGCACCTGCCCACACTGCCAAAAGCACCAAAAGTTGGTTAAATGACCATGGTGTTGGTGTGCTTGACTGGCCAGCAAACTCACCACACCTGAACCCCATAGAGAATCTATGGGGTATTGTCAAGAGGAAAATGAGAAACAGGAGACCAAAAAATGCAGATGAGCTGAAGGCCACTGTCAAAGAAACCTGGGCTTCCATACCACCTCAGCAGTGCCACAAACTGATCACCTCCATGCCACGCCGAATTGAGGCAGTAATTAAAGCAAAAGGAGCCCCTACCAAGTATTGAGTACATGTACAGTAAATGAACATACTTTCCAGAAGGTCAACAATTCACTAAAAATGTTTTTTTTATTGGTCTTATGAAGTATTCTAATTTGTTGAGATAGTGAATTGGTGGGTTTTTGTTAAATGTGAGCCAAAATCATCACAATTAAAAGAACCAAAGACTTAAACTACTTCAGTCTGTGTGCATTGAATTTATTTAATACACGAGTTTCACAATTTGAGTTGAATTACTGAAATAAATGAACTTTTCCACGACATTCTAATTTATTGAGATGCACCTGTATATACACATACACACACACACACACACACACACACACACACACACACACACACACACACACACACACACACACACACACCATTATTCATAACCTACTGACAGGAACATGAACCTGTTCTCTGCAGAAAGTCTTGGCCTGAAAGTCATTTCTGTGTAATTTTGGATAAACATATTAAATATATATTATACATGGTTTTTTAAAGTAGAGGTTTCAGATGATGTTAGAGGAGGAAAAACATAATTCTGCTCAAATCCAGAATTTTTCACCTCACCAATACAGTAAATATACACACAGTATAACTCCTTCACTACAGCTCCAGTTCTCTTTGCAGAACAGACATTTCTCACTGCCCACGTCTCCACAACCAAACCTTCACCACGTTTCTCTCTTTTTTTTTCTCTTTCCTTGTTTCTGTATGAAATCCTGAAGGAAGGGGCACCAGTGCCATCTGCTTTTTGACAGAATCACACAATAGACAGTTCTCACCTTTGTTTTGGTGAGAAATAAGGATTTAGCGATCACTTCAGTGGAGATCAGATTGCGTGCGATGATGAAAACCTAATGTGGAATTAATTATTTTCATTGTTTATGTCTCATACACAGAGTCAGTTTCCTCGTTTGACAGCTGAGATTCTCTTCATACTTTAATTACACATTTCACCTTTAGGCCTCTTGGGAGAAATCACATGACCAAATAGAAACAAGAATAAACAGGATTTTTATTGTCACTTCAATCGTACGAGGTTCTCCTCTAAAGTTCTGCAGTTCTGCTGTAGCTGACCGTTGACTGGGGGAAAACTTCTTCTCCCTGTGTTCTATAGTCATGAATGATGTTGCAGTGCTTGTTCTCTGCTTCACCATTTTTGTAATTCATGCCTGTTTTGGAGCTGAAATTAGCTTTTTCCAGATCTGTCACTTCGTCTTTCTTACATGCCTTCAGATTACAATGTGGCTTTTCAGGGTTGGTGAGGCCGTGTAAAACTATCATTCCCAACAGACGGTCAGAGACAGAGCTGCTTTTCAACAAAGCACAAATCATATTGACTCTCCACCCACAGATAAAAGCTTAGCAATCATGGGGACAATTTTCAAACCAGGTACACAATAACGCATCATCCTCCGGTGCTATTGCAGAAAAAAAATCGATATCTGCGTCTGAAGCTAGTGATTTCCTTAAAGAGCTGAGACGCTGTGTGCAGAGAGACGACATGCTAATATATCTTTGTTGTAGTCAAAAGTTCTAGACGCCGTGTAATTACAGAGACGATATTGCTTTAGCCGTGCTTTGTTTACTCTGTGGTATAATATGCAGCGTCTTGTGAAAAATGTGTCTTCCTCTTTTGCATGTTTTTTTTTTCAATCAGAATTAAAGTTCTAGCATTTTAAAGTGAAAAGGGAGAAAAGTTAAAGCATTTAAAGATTCATTGCAGTTCCACTGAGCGATGAAGTGCCTTCCCCTAACCCTAACCCTACATTCACTGACCAGTTATAAAGAGTTATGAGTTTATAATAGAAATGATTCTCAGCTTAATCCACATCAGTCTCTGTCTCATCACCTGAGGTAAAAGTCACTCGCGGTGATGATGATGTGACGGAGCAGGAGCATGGCGGACATTTTGACAACCGCGATCTGATTACAAACTGAACTGATTAGGATTATGTCCGTTTCAGTACGGGACATAGATCTACAGCAACTTGATCAAAGCATGACGTTCACTGTGAGGAAATCACACTTAGCTAGCGAGGTTTTAGACGTCTTTTTATTTTAGACTGTTTCTTAAACTCGAGGTGTCAAAGTATGTTATAGGCAGAAAAACCTTATTTTAGCCCAAACCATATTTTTAATCCTTTTTTGGTTATTTGCCAGAATTCAGCCACAGCAACAGTTGAGGGTTTTCCAAAACCTTCACACTTATTGTCTGTATCAAAAATAATTTATATTTACATAAATAGGACTTGTACAGGATGGTACAGTGTGTCGCGTTGTCTCCTCACAGCTCCAGGGTTCTCAGTTCAATCCTGAGCTCAGGTTACTCTCTGTGAGTTTCACATGTTCTTCCTGTGTCCATGTGGGTTTCCTCTGGGTTGTCCGGTTTCCTCCCACCTCTCAAAAACATGCCAGTAAGGGGATAGGTGACTGTGTGTGTGCATACTGCTCTGTAATAGACTGCTGTCACATCCAGGGTGTATTCCTGTCTCATGACCAGTATTCCCAGGATACACTCCACAGCCCTGACCAGGACAAAGCACTTAGTGAAAACGAATAAACAGGACCACAGTGACTCCAGCTGTCCTTTCTTCTTTAGAACAAATGTGGTGTAGTGGGACTTTGCTTCTGCAAGCAGAACTCATTGAGGATCCTGCTCTGGAGTGGTGAATGTTTTAGCTCGGCGTTGCTTTGGTATAGTCTGTGCTTTTATATCAGCTGTGTCCTGGACTGTTTCACAGCATCTACCTCATTTCCACTCAGTTCCATAGAGGAGCTGTTAGCTTCTCACACTGCACTTCCTGAAAGTGTGTGAATGGATGAGGGGATGAGATGAGGGCTGTGAGGGGAAAGAAAGAATCTTTCATCATCCAGCACTTATCATGTTCAAGTTTATAATCAGTAACAGTTTCAGGTGTTTCTCTTTATGTTGTTCAGTATTGGCCTTGACATCATACCAGGAGACGTGACAGGAGGAAACGTCAAAACTTTTAATTTAGTGTGTGTGTGTGTGTGTGTGTGTGTGTGTGTTTAAATGTAAAACATTTCATGGTGGTATAACTATAGCTCATGCTAGTCATTCTGAATCCCTCCACCCGCTGCACTCCGCACATCGACCGGGGCGTGATCTGACTGAATGTTTCTTTCCGAGAAGGATTAATTACCGTGCTTAATCAGTCTTTTCAGAAGCAGAAACACACAGGTTTGTGAAATCACTGTTGATACCAAGCACAAAACTGTCGTATAACTCTCCTGTTCACTACACAGTCGCCTCACGCTTAAACACACCCAGAGGAAATAAAGAAGCTAATCAGAGTTGAATAATATATTTTACGTGTGATGTGAGGACAGAACTCCACAGCTCACAGCCCAAACTTTCTTACTGACTTTTTGTCGAGGCGCAAACACAACATGCTACATTAGAAACTTTGTTAGAAGACGATAACAATCATTAACTCGCTCGTTTCCATTACACTGTATTAATTCAATTAAATCTAATTCAATTCAGTTTTATTTGTATAGCACTTTTAACAGTAAACATTAACAGGAACTTGAGTATGAACATCATTAGAGTTTTATCTTTACGTCTCTTGTAACTGAAGTTATTAACTGTTCAGTGATGGAGATTTGAGTATAAACTGTTCTTAGCAGTTGCTGTCTTTAGGCTATTAACAGACAAACATCTACAGCCATCTTTAGGCTGTCAGTGTGGTACCATCCACAGTAAACCCTTGATGATCTGTAGGCTGTCCATGTGGAGCCATCAGAAAGTTAGCTCTTGCCCCGTAATGGTTAAGGACAGTGTACTTTGCATGAGTGAAAGCAGGGACTCTGGTAAGACTAGCTATGACAGCATAACTAAAAGGGAGAGCCAGGAGGTAACACAGACATGAGGGCTCCCTGGGACATAAGGCGGCCAGCCACCCCACCATCAACACACCTGGGTGAATACGTGAAAGTGGTGGGGCGACAGCATCCAAACATCCCAGTTCACCACAACACACTATGACTGTGAGCCTCTAGATCTGCACCTTTGCCTAAGAAAAAAACTATTCACAAAAAGCTTGACTAAACAAATATGTTTTCAGCCTGGACTTAAACACTGAGACTGTGTCTGAGTCCCGAACACTAATTGGAAGGCTGTTCCATAACTGTGGGGCTTTGTAAGAGAAAGCTCTTCCCCCTGCTGTAGCCTTCACTATTCCAGGTACCAACAAATAGCCTACACCTTTTGATTGAAGTAGGCGTGGCGGATCATAAAAGACCAAAAGTTCACTTAGGTACTGTGGCGTGAGACCATTTAGAGCTTTATAAGTTTTTTATAACTATATAGAGCTTTATAACTCCAACAACATTTTCTAGTCTATCAAAGTCAAGCAACACAAGCAAGGAGACACAGTCCTGATCTGAGGCCAGTAGTAGGTCATTTACCACTTTAACCAGCGCTGCCTCTATACTGAGGCCTAAATCCTCTCTGTTCTGTTCTGTTGTGGCATCTAATACTTAACTAGCTAACTATCTCACCATAAGTTATTTTATGTTATATTAGCTAACACTTTTAGCCTGGGAGCTATAACACAAGACTGGGCAGCACACTGGAGATTTTTCTTGCCCAGTGGTCTCGCAAATAAATTAATAAATTGTCCACCACTGTATGTATACGTGGAGTTTATTGCAAGACACCTTTTAAAGTTGTTTTGTCTACAAAATGGTGGATGGTCCTCTGTCTAAACACATGGACTCCTGCCACCTGTCTCTGAGGTGGTTAATGTATGTTTCATTAAATGACGTGAAACGGGAGCTCACTCAACAATATGATCGCAAATTTCATGCTGGATTTAAAAAAAAAAAATCTCCCTGAAGCCATTCAGGATTGTTGAGATAAATGGTATTTTCTCTTCATCTACAAAAAGCCTCTCGATTACCTCATCAACATTCTGCACAGGCAGCTGCTTTCTCGAACACTGAGCTCTTAGGTCATTTTGTTATTGTGTGTCATGATGGATATGATTAGGACTCGAGACTTCAGGAAGACCGGAATACTGATTTGGGCAGCAATGCGTGAGCTTGTTGATGTTCCGCTCTCCTGGCCAGATTAATTCCTTCGATAACCAGGGTGAAGAGTCGACTCTTTATTTGCATGTCATAATTAAGGCAGTAGCTTTACTGCATTGTTCCCTGCACTGTTCATTTCCATTTTATTATTTAGTTCCTCTATTGCACTATAAACAAGTGCTGGAGAAGGTTTAATTACGTCCCAGGTGAGAGTTGGTGCAGGTTACAACGGAAGTGGTTAGCACTAAGGGTAAGCTGTTGTGCAGAATTAGGCTCATTGTGTGTGTGTGTGTGTGTGTGTGTGTGTGTGTGTGTGTGTGTGTGTGTGTGTGTGTGTGTGTGTGTGTGTGTGTGTGTGGTGTTGTCTTTGTAGCTGGAAGAGGATGGATCAGTTGATGAAGCTGAGCAGTTAGAGTCCAGTCCATCTTCTGAAGAACCGAGCTATCAACAAGTAAGTGTTTGTGTTTTAAGCAACAATTCTGTGCTGAATATTTTTAATTTGCACACTAATAAACGTGTATCTTATGTACATACAGAAAATTTAAGAGCGACACTCACTGGACAGCACGTCAGAGTCAGAACATCTCTGTCTGTCAGGTTCCAAGTCAGACTGTAAAATGGTTAACGACATTAAACACACTGACGAGCTCCGTGTCTCTTTAAACTTTCTGTCTGTCATCATGAGCTTCATCTCTACTTCATCTCTATCTTACCGAAGTATTTACTAATCTAGAAAATCCAAAAGGCTGGTAAGCAGAGCAGAGTTTTAGTAGGCAACATGAGAGGATTTTAAAACTCAAACACTAACTGTAATCAGACAGTTGGCTAGTGTTAGCGCTCAGTAACGCTCTACTGTAGAATAGCACATAAGTATGTGATTTGAGACACAGCACGAGTGTTTAGTGGTGGTAGATGGACAGGGAAATAAAATATTACTGACTCTTGCTGATGGAGATGGTGTATAAAGACGAAATTCTCCATCAGTCTGAAGGAGCCACATTCCAACATAAAACTCTCAGAAACTCACAAACTCCGCCCTCTTTCACGAGTAAACTCCACCCATTTATTCTCAGTTGGAAAAGGGAAGTGTGTGTGAAGACGCACGGCCAAAAACACACTGACGTACCATTTTTACTGCTAACGAGCTGCTACTGTAGCGCAAGACACGCCCACCCAGGAGGGGCGGTGCAAATACAAACTAGAGAGCATTTAACTAGACAAACACAAGACTAATGTAGGATGAATCTTAAAAAAAAGTCCCAGAAGTTATGAACTATAAAATTACATGAACATCTCCAAAATGAGATATTGTCTCCTCCCACTGGGGCAGAGGAATAAAAAACTCTCAAACACGATTTTTATTTCAGCAGCTCTTTAAACACCTGCACGGTTTCACCTCATTTCAGGTAATTTCTCCAGAACTTTCCCTCCTTCAGCAGAATACAGACTGACGCACTATAACTCAGGCAGAAAATATGATTACAGTCCCACTGCATGAAGGCAATCAGGCCGAAAACACTTTATTCCCCTGCGTGTCACCAATTCATCTTCCTTTGCATTTTCCCTCATCAGTTAATAAAGTCCCTTTCATTAGCATTGCCCTGCTTATCAGGTTGTTTGCCCTCGGGGTTTATTGTGTTATCTTCACACAGTGCGCTGGAGAACACTGAGACCCATAAAACTGCTTCACTCAGCTGGACCTCACCTTCTTCTGAAGCTGCTTTTACACAAACACATTCTCCACAGCCGAGATTTCACTGTCCCGCTGTACCACTACACACAACTTAACACACACTAAACACACTGTAATACACACTGACACACTGTAATACACACTGACACACTGTAATACACACTGACACACTGTAATACACACAAACACACTGTAATACACACAAACACACTGTAATACACACTGACACACTGTAATACACACTGACACACTGTAATACACACAAAGACACTGTAATACACACAAACACACTGTAATACACACAAACACACTCTGATACACACTGACACACTCTGATACACACAAACACACTCTGATACACACTAACACACTGTAATACACACAGACACACTGTAATACACACTGACACACTGTAATACACACTGACACACTCTGATACACACTGACACACTCTGATACACACTAACACACTGTAATACACACTGACACACTGTAATACACACAAACACACTGTAATACACACTGACACACTGTAATACACACTGACACACTCTGATACACACAAACACACTCTGATACACACAAACACACTCTGATACACACTAACACACTGTAATACACACTGTCACACTGTAATACACACTGACACACTGTAATACACACTAACACACTGTAATACACACTGACACACTCTGATACACACTAACACACTCTGATACACACTGACACACTGTAATACACACTGACACACTGTAATACACACTAACACACTGTAATACACACTGACACACTCTGATACACACTGACACACTCTGATACACACAGACACACTCTGATACACACTGACACACTCTGATACACACTGACACACTGTAATACACACTGACACACTGTAATACACACTAACACACTGTAATACACACTGACACACTCTGATACACACTGACACACTCTGATACACACAGACACACTCTGATACACACTGACACACTCTGATACACACTGACACACTGTAATACACACTGACACACTGTAATACACACAAAGACACTGTAATACACACAAACACACTGTAATACACACAAACACACTCTGATACACACTGACACACTCTGATACACACAAACACACTCTGATACACACTAACACACTGTAATACACACTGACACACTCTGATACACACTGACACACTCTGATACACACTAACACACTGTAATACACACTGACACACTGTAATACACACAAACACACTGTAATACACACTGACACACTGTAATACACACTGACACACTCTGATACACACAAACACACTCTGATACACACAAACACACTCTGATACACACTAACACACTGTAATACACACTGTCACACTGTAATACACACTGACACACTGTAATACACACTAACACACTGTAATACACACTGACACACTCTGATACACACTAACACACTCTGATACACACTAACACACTGTAATACACACTGACACACTGTAATACACACTAACACAATGTAATACACACTGACACACTCTGATACACACTGACACACTCTGATACACACAGACACACTCTGATACACACTGACACACTCTGATACACACTGACACACTGTAATACACACTGATACACACAAACACACTCTGATACACACTGACACACTGTAATACACACTGACACACCGTAATACACACTGACACACTCTGATACACACAGACACACTCTGATACACACTGACACACTCTGATACACACAAACACACTCTGATACATACTAACACACTGTAATACACACTGACACACTGTAATACACACTGACACATTCTGATACACACAAACACACTGTAATACACACAAACACACTCTGATACACACTAACACACTCTGATACACACTAACACACTCTGATACACACTGACACACTGTAATACACACTGACACACTGTGATACACACTGACACACTGTGATACACACTGACACACTGTAATACATACTGACACACTGTAATACACACTAACACACTGTAATACATACTGACACACTGTAATACACACTAACACACTGTAATACATACTGACACTGTAATACACACTGACACACTGTAATACACACTGACACACTCTGATACACACTAACACACTGTAATACACACTAACACACTGTAATACACACTAACACACTGACACACTGTAATACACACTAACACACTGTAATACACACTAACACACTCTACACACAAACACACTGTAATACACACTAACACACTCTACACACAAACACACTGAAATACACACTAACACACTGTAAAACACTAACACACACTACACACAAACACACTGTAATACACACTAACACACTGTAATACACACTAACACACTCTACACACTAACACACTCTACACACAAACACACTGTAATACACACTAACACACTGTAATACACACTAACACACTCTACAAACTAACACACTGTAATACACACTAACACCCTCTACACACAAACACACTGTAATACACACTAACACACTGTAATACACACTAACACACTCTACACACAAACACACTGTAATACACACTAACACACTCTACACACAAACACACTGTAATACACACTAACACACTGTAATACACACTAACACACTCTACACACTAACACACTGTAATACACACTAACACACTCTACACACAAACACACTGTAATACACACTAACACACTGTAATACACACTAAAACACTCTACACACAAACACACTGTAATACACACTAACACACTCTACACACAAACACACTGTAATACACACTAACACACTGTAATACACACTAACACACTCTACACACAAACACACTGTAATACACACTAACACACTCTACACACAAACACACTGTAATACACACTAACACACTGTAATACACACTAACACACTCTACACACTAACACACTGTAATACACACTAACACACTCTACACACAAACACACTGTAATACACACTAACACACTGTAATACACACTAAAACACTCTACACACAAACACACTGTAATACACACTAACACACTGTAAAAACTAAATAGCATTTTGTAATGGAGTGAAATCTTTCCATTTTCCTCATTTCTGGTGCCATTTTGTTTTACTTTTCGTGTTTTTTTGTTTCTTTTTTTCACTCGTTTCCATTTCTCTTGGTTTCGTGTCGAACAGATCGTTTCTCAATGTGTTTTATGTTTGTTGCACTGAAAGAGAATCAGGGAAGTAGGTCTGGTGGAGATTACAAAAAGGTTTGAGTATCAAATTATTTTAGTGGCTTCCAGAATGAATTGCATTCAGCTTTGCTGATTCCTAAATTAAACCTGAATGCTGATGATGAATGAATTTAATATAAAAGTAACAGTGAGAACAACTGAATCAGCAAGTGGAAGCGTTTACAGATCAGAGCTCTGTGTAAGCGATGGTGCTGAAGTCTGTTCTCCTGAGTTTCGCCGCATCACATCACTCTCCTGTCCTTTTATTTCTCACTGCACACTTCAGTACAGTGATAAATACAGCTGGTGTAAATCTGCATTCAAACATAAAGAGACAACAGCATGTGGCTTTATTTTTTAATTATTTTATTTTATTTTATTTTATTTTTTGATTATTTGTTAGTAAATGTTAGATTATTTTGGATTTCTGTGTTAGAGAGCTCAACAGCACCACCAAAAGGTCATAATACAAATACATAGTGTTATTATTCCTCTCTTCTGCACGGTGTGAAGAAGAGAGGAGCGAGGCTGGGGCTGATTTCTTTCTCTCCCTGACTGTAGATTCATGCAGCCAATCGGTGACAGTCGTAGTAGTCAGGTGATCACACAGTGACACGCCCCTTAGATCTGATCTCAGCGAAGGTGGATGTGAAATACGGTCATGGATGTAATGAATGTGAAGCTGGATTATTTACTCTGTCATCCTTTTTTATGCCCCAAATTATTATCGGAGGAGAAGAGAGAGGAAAAGTTGTTAAACTAAACACACACTGTACAATCAGAGTTTTACAAAATGGCAGATTTTTGATGACAGAATTTTCCTGTGTTTTGGTTTGAATGAAAGACTTACAGCTTTTCTGTTGTTTGTTTTTTAGAGGAAAAAAGACATGAACCTGGTTGACGGATTTGAAACATTAACTGCACTTTCACACCTGTTAGTCCGTGTCTCATCTGAATCAGAGTCAAACTGTTTCTTTTGATTCATTTGCTGTTTGGTTTGGTTTCACACTGCACATAATTCAACACAAAACAAGGTGTGTATAAGGCTGGAAATGTCCTCAATAAACTCTTTCATTCATTAATCAGAAGTCTACAGCGATGGAAAAGGTTAAACAAGCCTTTACCAAGTGCAAATAAAAAATCACTAAAATGATCTGGGCACAGAGAACACGGCGTTGAATAAATGATTAGATAATTATATAAATAATGAGTTTGTGCATCACATACAGAGTTTAGTTTCTCTGTTGTCTGTTCGTGAGTCCAAATCTTCTGAACACGCATGGTGTTTTTGCAGCGCTACAGATCTGTGCCTCGACCCCAAAAACTCCAACCCAAAACACATGGCACGTTTGATTCACTTCCTGCAGTGAGTCGATTCAGAGTCGAATCACTTTCTCACTAGAATTTCCACTGTAGTTTGTTAATGATCTAACTGATACAGAAGGAGATCTGTGATGATTTGTGATGAGCTCCTGTGTGTGTGTGTGTGTGTGTGTGTGTGTGTGTGTGTGTGTGTGTGTGTGTGTGTTCTGATCACTGATGTTCCAGGTGGACGAGCTGTTGAAGGAAGTGCAGAAGCTAAGAGAAGAGCTCCGAGGGAAAGACGTACTGATTTCTAGACTCACTCAGCAGCTGGTACATGGCTTCATTTCTCACACTTCCAACAGAGTTATCAAATTCCTGAACATCATTTACTTAGAGCTTCATTTCTGACGTTTGAGCAAGAGGATAACGAATGTGCAAACACAATGTGTGTGGTTGAACACGCTGATAATGACAGCTTCAGTTGAGTTAAACTCAACCTTAAAACACATTAGATCTGATTGTATTGAAATGTGTGTGAGGTGTTTAATGATTCTGGAGCTAATGTGTTATTCCTGTGAGAGGTTAGTGGTTGTGTGTGGCTCTGATGTCACAGGAGGACGTTGTTATTGTTAGCACAGTTACAGTGGAGTTTAACAGGAGAAAATATGTCAGCAATCTCAAACACTCAGGTTTCGCTGTTAGCTCCTAAAAACAAAACTTCTTTCCTCACTCACTTTTCATTTTCCAGCTTCATATTTATGAGAAATCCAGTGTAGAATTAGCAGAGACATTGGAGCAAATTCTGGACTCAAAATCCCAGAATGCAATTCAGCTCGGCTAGTTAGTGGTGTATGAGATGAAGAGCATGATGGTGTTGACGGTGGTGTTAGCATGAAAGTTGGAGCTTTGGAAGCTGATGTGTTTGAGCAGAGTGTACAGATGAGGAAGTGAGAGAACTGGACAGACTGAAGGACTAAAGTGCCGCTGCATCGCTCTCTTTAGGTAAAGTGTGTGTGTGGGTGGATGTGGGTGTGTGTGTGTGTGTGTGTGTGTGTGTGTGTGTGTGTGTGTGTGCCTTAGGTCTCTCTCCCCCTCTCCCTCCCTGAGCTTGTCTCTGATGATCTCTCAGTTCAGCCTCCCCACAGTTTTTGTTCTGCTGATGTTGTTTTTCATGTTTAGGATTAATTTGTCTTCTCGAGCGGCTGCTTTTTTGGGAAATAAAGGAGTGTGTTCTTCAGCATCCTCACTGCTGCTGCCAGCCATTAGAGCAGCATGAACGAACACACACACACACACACACACACACACACACACACACACACACACACACACACACACACACACACACACAGTGTTGTTTAGGTAGTACATAAAATTGGTGTAATGTGTATAAAGAGGTTTTAAAACCATCACACACACTGTTTCAGATCTGCATGTGGAACTAAATCCTAAAGTAAGGAATAACACACTCTGTGTCTCCAGCTGTTACAGAAAAATCAGTCACTGTTAACAGCATGAAGTTGATTATTTTCCTATAACAGCACACCCCCAAGTGTTTTATTCCTCTTACAGCAGTTTACCAACAGATTGACGTCATATTTTTATTCATTTATAGTTACATTTACTGTTTGCTATATTTTAATGTTTAAAGTTACAGCTCTGACTGTTACAAAGTACTGACACTGGAGACTCCTTCCATAAATATTTTATTTGTCTTGTTGAATAGTCAGCTCCTGTAGAGGTGACACGGTGCCTCTGCCAGCAGGGGGAGCTGCAGAGACGAGAGCAACAGGACAAGAGCACCCAGACCCCATGGAGACCACAGAATGTGAGTTCACTCTTCATGATCCATCCTCAGTTCCCTCAGGGACCGACTTCAAACTGTTTATGGAATAATCAGCTGAGAAATCAGACATATTTCTATAACTAAATTATTAATGTCCTTTCGCAATCACCTCATTTTCCTAAATGTATCAAATTTGAAGAAGGCTTTAAGCTCCGCCCACGTCGCAATCACATCATGTCATACGTCCCTGAAAAACGCGGACTAGAGTGAAAAATCAGTGTAATTTAAAAATTCTCAAAATATATTCAGAACCGAATATCTGAGTTTCTAGATGAGCTGCATTCCTGACATTTCCCAGATTAGAAGAACAAATTGATGATTATTGTTGGATTGTAAATAAACTGCAGTCTGGAAAATGGCATCAAATATGTTTTATAACAGAGCATGAAGTCTTTCTCTCTGAATATCGTCTTCACACATTTTAATTCTGATATAGAAAAATAATAAATTTATCCTATTCATGTACCATCTGACACCAGTGTTTTACTGCTCACAAACATAATAATAATAATAATAATAATAATAATAATAATAATAATAGGATTTTTAATTCTACAAAATTGTAGTTTTACAAAACAGTGGATTAAAACCTTTTACAATATAAAGCAACAAATGAGCAAAATACTGTAAAAAAAATAAATAAATAAAGTCAGCGTTTGTGTTAATCTGATGCGCTCTGCTGTAAAGAAAACATGTCCACAGTGTGAAGGATAATCTGACCTAGCGCTCATCTGCTATGCTCACAGAGAAACTTTAACTTCATTCATCATCTCATCCATAAATTATTCACTCCTCCAGATAATCCACGTCTCTGATTAAGACCTCAGATGTCCTCCACAGACTTTAAAGGGACAGTGTTATATTAATTATTCATTAATATCGTTTAGATTTTAGGATTAAATCCTCACTGAGTGAGCGTAACTGTAGCCTACAGCTTGTACAGAAGTCAGACTTTGGGACCGCTGTGTCTCAGGGGTTTAGATTCTGGGCTCCTGATCAGAAGGTGGTGAGTTCAGTGCCCTCTGACCTCAGCTTCCTAATGAGCTAGGATGTGTGAAGAAAAGAATTTCCCTGGACTCTACTAGTATATAGTATATACTAGTAGTCTACTAGTATAAAGGCGGTGTTGTTTTTGTTTCTTCTTTAGAATGTTCTACCTTTACCTCACACACACACACACACACACACACACACACACACACACACACACACACACACACACACACACACACACCCCGGTCATGTTCTTGTCATCCAGAAGCCTGGTGAAGTCTGGAGCTTTTATCACCTGATACTTCTGATAGTTCTACTAATAATTCTCTTGTGTCTGAGTGGTCCATATCCTTCTCCTCTTAAAGACGGCTCTGTGCCGTGTTTGTAGCAGATAAAGAACTTCTCAGCAGTAACAGAGAAGGTGATGTGAGGACAGTGGTGTTCTGAGACTGCAGCTCTGAGGAATTAACGCAGAAAATGAAAGATCTGCTGTGTCTCAGAGTGGAGAGACAAACTCAGTGTTTAATCACACAATTACACCTCAGCATCAAGGCCAGGATTCTCTCCCTCACTGCTCACATTCATCTTCTGCCACAGCAGAAAGGCATTATGGGTAGTGCTAGGCTGAAATGGGTGAGTGGGTGAAATTGCTTTTGTTTTACATTCCACTGTTTATCCTGAGCTATATATGAGCTAATAATGATACTGGCCATGGAGAGAAAGAGAGAAAGAGAGAGCTGGAGAGATGAAGAGAGAGAGACAGAGATGGACAGAGAGAGAGAGAGAGAGATGAAGAGAGAGAGATGAAGAGAGAGAGTTGAAGAGAGAGAGAGATGAAGAGAGAGAAAGAGATGAAGAGAGAGAGATGAAGAGAGAGAGAGAGAGATGAGAGAGAGTTGAAGAGAGAGAGAGATGAAGAGAGAGAAAGAGATGAAGAGAGAGAGATGAAGAGAGAGAGAGAGAGAGAGAGAGAGATGGAGAGAGATGAAGAGAGAGACTAAAGCTACTACAGGAGGTAATTGTCAGCTACATTATCAAAAATCTACATGAAAGTAAATACTGAACTCGCCATGTGTTCTATAAAACGAGTTTTCTGTACACTCTGTGTACAGGTGCAGGTCGTGCGGAGGGTTAAGGCCGTGCGGAGGGTTCGGGTCATGCGGAGGGTTAAGGCTGTGCGGAGGGTTCGGGTCGTGCGGAGGGTTAAGGCTGTGCGGAGGGTTCGGGTCGTGCGGAGGGTTAAGGCCGTGCGGAGGGTTCGGGTCGTGCGGAGGGTTAAGGCCGTGCGGAGGGTTCGGGTCGTGCGGAGGGTTCCGGTCGTGCGGAGGGTTCGGGTCGTGCGGAGGGTTCCGGTCGTGCGGAGGGTTCGGGTCGTGGTTGTCCTGTGAGCAGCTCCTGCATCTGAGCTGTGGATCTCCAGCTCCTTCAGAGTTCTCCTTGTCCTGGTGGTTGTGTCTGTGACTAATCCCCTCTTTACCCGCTCACTGACTCACTGACTTCAGGTGTTCGGTCTTCTGTCGCATTCTTTACATTTTTTAAGGGATTTTAATGTTGAGTTTGATTTTTTTCCAGAACTTGTCCTCCTCGGTCTTCATGATGATGTTGTGTTGAGGTGTTTTCTCTCGCACACTCTGGGTTCTTCCAGAAGCGGTTTATTCTGAGAACACGTGACACTTTAACTACACACACGTCGATTCTGTTCAACTTATTATGTCACTAATGATGGAAACTGAACCAGAACTAAATTAGGGGGTGAAAACTTATGCAATTCTAACTCTTTAAAATCTTTTTTTATTTGTGTTTACACTGTAGTGTTATGGTTATTATGTTATGGTTTCTATAGTAACAGCTGAGACGTGTACAGCGGGCTCTCCACATAAACGGGTTAAAAACGTGCGTAATCGTTGAAATGATTTTTATTTATGTAACGTTTATGGAAGGAGTCTCCAGTGTCAGCGCATTGTAACAGAGTTCAAGCTGTAACTTTAAGGTTTCTGACGTCTTCTTTGCAGTTTCTCTGTAACATGACAAGCTGTGTTTGTTTGGTCTTATTAACTTAGAGAGAATAAAGAGAGAGAATAAAGAGAGAGAGAATAAAGAGAGAGAATAAAGAGAGAGAATAAAGAGAGAGAGGGCCGGTGAGGGAATGACTGTTTATAGCTGCTATAACGTAAGTGACAACAGGAACTACCTTATTCCACAGAACATGAACTATAAACAGAAAGATTACAGGTTGTGCATAAATTCTCATTAATGCAACACATTTGACTGGAGAGAGCAGACTGTGTGTGTGTGTGTGTGTGTGTGTGTGTGTGTGTGTGTGTGTGTGTGTGTGTGTGTGTGTGTGTGTGTGAGAGAGAGAGAGAGAAAGATAGTGGGTCAGTGTGTATCTCTCTGTATCTCTGTACAGGATATTCTTCCTCCTCCTCCTCCTCCTCCTCTCTCTCCGAGGCGGATGCAGCAGGGGACTGGCCGTGTGTGTGTCCCGCTCCACCACAAACGGAGTGAGTCTGTCGCAAACTCTCTCGCCAAACTGCCCCTGCATCTGCCCCGTCCCCAAAATACACCCCACATGCTGTGGATCACCCTGTCTCTACCCACACACGACCACGCCTGCTCCATCTCTCTCTCTCTCTCTCTCTCTCTCTCTCTCTCACGCATTTCTGTGTTTCTCTTGGTGTGTGTTGTCGTCTCAGCTCTATATAATGAGGACACACACATCAGGTTATAATGCAGTGATGATTTTACTTTCATTTTCTTCCCATTCTCACTGAGACACATCAGCTTCTCTTCTCTCTCTCTCTCTCTCTCTCTCTCTCTCTCTCTCTCTCTCTCTCTCTCTCTCTCTCTGATTGACAGTCTGATACACCTTCCATTATCACCTGTGATCAGACATGATTTTTTTGTCAGGAAATAAACAAATCTGTCTTCGTCTCTCAGATTTTACTGACAAAAACATCAGCCATGACGGCTTTTATAAAACAATGATTGGAGAAATGAATAAAAAACTCTCCTCCTCCTCCTCCTCCTCCTCCTCTCTCTCAGACTGGATTAAAGAATAACGTGCTGTGAGACAGAAGGAGCTGATACACACACACACACACACACACACACACACACATATTCATTATAGAATTTGTGTCTTCATGTGTAAGGGACAGACAGCGGTAGCATGGACACACACTAAACCCGATTTCAGCACTTGTGTAAGATTCTTACTGTGAGGATGGAACAGTGTTCTCATTCCCTATGGCCACACACACACACACACACACACACACACACACACTGTTGCATACACATTATCTCAGTGTGTTAGATCTTCCCACACACTCCACTGGAGCTCTGAGGTGATGTAAGCGGCTGGTTAAACTCAGCCTCTTTCTCTCCGTCTGTTTTGATGCTTGTGTGTGTTTTACGCGCTGGCATGAAGTGCATGAAGCCTCTGGCTCTGTGAGCGACGCTGAGCCGTGCTAAATACTCAGGTTTTGGTGTGTGTGTGTGTGTGTGTGTGTGTGTGTGTGTGTGTGTGTGTGTGTGTGAGTGTGTGAGACTGATGGAGCTCTCCTCTCCTTGTCTCTCCCTCTGCCTCTCCCACACTGCCCCTGGCTCAGGAGTGGAGGAGTTAGTGCATTACTTCACAGATACAGCGTGGTACAGTACTTTACTCTAAAATAACCCCTCCCCCATCCCACTTGTCTGTCACTTGTCTATCTGTATATCTGTCTGTCTGTCTCTTCCCCAATCTCTGTCTGTCTGCCTGCCTGCCAGTCTGTCTCTCATTCCCAGTATTTTTCTGTCTGTCTTTCTGTCTGTTTTTCTAGTCTCTCTCTCTCTCTCTCTCTCTCTCTCTCTCTCTCTCTCTCTCTCTCTCTCGCTCTGTGCCCGTTTCTTTTTTGCTCTCTTGCTTTTTTTTAATCCTAACACCAACACTAACACCCTAATTAACACTAACGCTCTCATTAACAGGAGGTGGTGAGATTTTGTATTGTACTTCTGTATTTAAGAGCTAAAAATAGTTTTGATGTGATGATGAAAACAGCATTTTCTCTAGACGTTCCCCTTTAATCTTCACTGAGGAGGTTTGTCTAGACACAGTTTTATTAATTCCGTGGCATGTGATATCACACACATTATTTTATTATCTTGGGTTGTTTAAATGAAGTCAATCCTAATGATGATCAGTGAAGAAATGATTAGACCATGTGTATAATCGTGGTCCTTAGAGAACTCGTGGTCCTACCTGAGAGACGTGTTGTTCTCACCTCAGCGCCTTCATGTCATTTCTCTGTGTATTAATGATGATGGCGGTGAGATAAGCTCTGTGTCTCATGCATGACCTCTGCAGCTGGAACACGTTAAAATTCACGTTAAAATCCTCTCTACTCAAACTTTGATCATGCGTCAGTGCCTCGGCCCCGACGTGAGCAGGGACTTGATGCTGCGTTTGTATTCTTATTCTAATTATTATTTAAAGTGTGTGTGGAAATTGCCAGAGAGACTGCGCCATCATTATTCAAATGTTTTCACAGTCAGTTTGTACAGCATTGAATTAAATGCAGATTAGGATGCAGCCATCGTAGCGTGCCTGTCAGGTGGGTGTGGCTTCGAATTCCCTTGATGGAGAATGTGTTGTTTTGGAAGTTCTGGATATCGAGGCATTGAACTTCGTCTTTTCGATCTCTCACTTCCTCACATGTGCCTTTTCCCCTTTTATGGCTTTTTTTGTGCATCCTTCTAGATTTTGCACTTTCTTCTACATGTCTCTCTCTCTCTATCTATCTATCTCTCTCTCTCTCTATCTATCTATCTATCTATCTCTCTCTCTCTATCTCTCTCTCTCTATCTCTCTCTCTCTCTCTCTCTCGCTCTCTCTCTATCTCTCTCTCTCTCTCTCTCTATCTATCTATCTCTCTCTCTCTCTCTCTCTCTCTCTCTCTCTCTCTCTCTCTCTCTCTCTCTCTCTGAAACAGTGTCACATTTTGTCCACTGCTGGGTCCTAAACTCTGACAAGCCTCCATTAATTATTGAGGAAGTGCCACTATGAGGTCGTTGCCTCTTCTTTGTTTTGTTCCTCAATGTAAAAACCTTCTGTGAGGAGTCTCACACTGGCTGCTCTCATCCCCTTTCCCCTCAGTCTCCCTGGCTTTTGAATCTGTGGGTATGAAGAAAATGTATTTTTAAAGTCCCAGCTTTAGGGCAGAGGCAAGTATTGACAGGTGGAGAGGGAGGTGAGAGCAGTCGATGCAGTGAGCATCATGAAAGTACTATCATGTTTATTATGAGGAAAAAGAAAATGGAGGTGAACCAGCAGGTGGTGCTGTGAGCCAGAAAATCCTCTTCTTGTTGTTAGTGAGCTCAGTCTGCTCCGTCTGGCCTCCTGCAACATGGGATCTTGAAGCCAGAAACCTCAACCGGACTGTCCATCAGTCCACTAAGATCTCAATATGATACCATTCAGATTCAGTTAAGTTCCATTTCATGCTCTAATGTCTCCCAGTGTAGTCGAGAGTGAAACAGGGTCGGTTTGGACATCAAGCGGACCTTAAAGAAAGGCTGTGTGAAAAACAGAACCCACATCAAAAGCTCCACTCCACAATAGCACCCGCAGAGCCGTCCACTGCCGACCAGAGCATCACACAGAATAATTCTCTTTGAGGCAGCCATGTCAGACGGACTCACGCCTGCGTATGTGGTCTCCTCCTGACTACTACTTGTGTAATCTTTGTGCAAGTGGCTCTGTGCATGACACCAGCCTTATTTCAGGCTCTCTCTCACCCCTCAGCTGATTCGCTTGGTCCGTGAACCTGTCAAATCTGAAATTCGGTGTCGTATTTTTAACGTGTCTGCAGAAGAGGTGTGCTGGTAAAGTGCTGAACGCTGTGTGCTGAGCTTTGATTGTGACCTCGTACCCTCATGTGGAGGCCCACATCACTGTTAATAATTGTGGCGCTATTGAGTTTCCTTCAGCCCTGCCAACATCACTTACACTCTGGGAATCAAAGTCATTTTGTGGACTGTGTTTCTTCTTTAATGTCCCCATGAAATCAAAAGTTATGTTTTAGAGCTTTTTGTATGAGTCTCTTGGTGCTTTAGACACAAATTAGTTAAAAAACAACAACTTTATTTTCATTTTTGAAATATTTTGAAAATGTTTTGTTTCATATTTGTCCTTAAACAAACTGGACAGGACAAACATCGCAACAAAGACCCAAGGCCCGGCAGCGATCTGAGGCGTGGTGGCTGCAGGTTATGAGAGGATACTGAATATTTCAGTGAGAAATCTTACGCCTCTGAAAACAAGCTCTGTTTGAACTTCTTATTTAGCCATTCTGCTAAGGTACTGTTTAGGCTTTGATGGTGTTGTGTATCTGCAATACTATTGGCTGTTGTGGAAATCAGTCAAGCCTTTCAATACACTTCCTGTTTATTAAAAAAAATCAACATAGAGGGACTTGAATGTTAAAACAGAACAGCCAGATGATTGTTCTGTCCATATGTTTTTTTTTCTGGAATATGAAGTGGTACAATTGGACCTGTTAGAAAATCCTTTTATTATTTATAATAATTCTGTTCTTTCTTTCCCCTCCCTCAGCCTCAGATACTACAGCCTTCCCAGCCCTCAGCCAGCAAGCACAACAAGTTGGCAAGACCATCACCCCCAGCCCTCTCAGAGGCCCCCAGTGACCGTGTGGACGCCCAGCCTGGTGACGGTCCAGTGAAGCCCCAGTCCTGCACTGTAGTTTTACCCGTTTCTGCCACCAGTAATGCCATGCTTCCTTCCTCTGTGCCCACGACTGCTCCTGCTGTTAGTGCCGCTGCTGCCTCTTTATCCTCCAGCACTCTGAACTCAGATAATCTCATCCTCCTCCTAAACACCCGTCTCCGAATAGATGAGTCACACAGCCCCAGGGCTCACGTTAGTAACTACGTCCAGCTGAGGAGGACGAATCAACAGTCTGGTGACCTTCACACATTCAGCAGAGACAGGAAAGCTCCTGTTCTCATGAAACCCAGAGGAGGCGAGCAGGTCGGCTTAGGACGAGGAGTGCGAGGTGCATTTAGTGCTCACCCGGGTCTCAGCGGTCCATCCAGGATCAGACATCTGCCCCCTCCATCCCGTGGCCTGCCCTGCATCAGCTCAGCATCACAGTCCAGTCTAATTCCATCAACACACAACTCGGGAATCAGAATGATCTCAGCTCCTAGAAACGAAGAGATCAGCTCAGTCCGGGCTCAAGATCCGTCTATCGCCTGTAACTCTCGCCTCCCTAAGCCAAAGAGCCACTAACCCCTTCCCTCTGCTCTGCTTCTCCTCTTTCTTCTCCTCCTCCTCCTCCTCTACAGCACCGCTCAGGGCATCAGGCTCCACGCTCCGCTCCTCGGCCAGGTTACCAGCTCTAAAACGCTGCTGATCTCTGGACTCATGGTTATTTTATCAAACAGTACCCGGCGTGTTTGATCTGCCCAGGCTCTATACTTAAAACACGCAGGTAAAGTAACTCTAACTTATGGAGATTGTAATTTCAAATCCCGATGATGTGGCCAGGAGTCTAGAGAGTGTAAATGGCTGTGCTGTCTGAGTGGGAGGGGTGTTACTCTATCACCTGTCAATCATAATGGCTCTGTCAAATTGTGAGCTCATGTAGGGCAGATAGCACTTTCCTCCAAGTAATGAAGCATGAGTAGCAGTTTTAAACGGGATAGTCCAAAATATTACGAAAGAGAAAGAGAAGCTCATCAGTTCCCACTGTCTGTACCGGGAGAAAGATAACACTCTCACAAGCCTTCAGTAAAATCCTATTTATATTATATTTTGAAAGGCTAGCGACAATCCCTTTATTGCCTTTAGATCTTCACAATGCTAATAAATTAAATTGGAGTGAACATTTGTCCTGAAAGCTCCATTCTGACTCATGCAGAAAAGAAACGACAGTAATGACAATCTATAAGCGCTTGATATTTTCCATATTATTAAACACTAAAAACACCATTCAGCATCATCGCAAACCTGCTAATGGATCCAACTGTTGGTAGTTTGATGGCCAGCTTCTTTTTATTATTATTATTATTATTGTTATTATTATTATTATTATTATTATTATTATTATTATTATTATTATTATTATTAATGTAATAGATAAGTGCTGTGTGTGAAGGTCAGCTGCTGTTGGACACGTGTGTAAATGCTGTGTAGAAGTCCATTCTGTCAGAGCTGTGTGAAAACGAGTGGCATGTCTGTCCTACTGTTTTCATCCCATCAGATTGTTCCTCTGTGTCGTGTAGGAGTGTGAGGCGATGTGATCTCTTACTGTAATAAGTGACTGATAAATCAGGGCAGTACTTTTCTTGTCCTCCTACAGCAGCGTTCACTCTTTTTCGGTTTTGAGTGAGTGTGTTCACTCTGTCCCTTCATTGCACATGATCTAC
>CM042558.1:150000-155000 GCA_023630585.1 Cranoglanis bouderius
TGACTTTGGTTTTCAAAAAACACAATGGACCAACACCAGCAGATGACATTGCACCCCAAATCATCACAGACTGTCGAAACTTAACACTGGACTTCAAGCAACTTGGGCTATGAGCTTCTCCACCCTTCCTCCAGACTCTAGGACCTTGGTTTCCAAATGAAATACAAAACTTGCTCTCATCTGAAAAGAGGACTTTGGACCACTGGTCAACAGTCCAGTTCTTCTTCTCCTTAGCCCAGGTAAGACACCTCTGACGTTGTCTGTGGTTCAGGAGTGGCTTAACAAGAGGAATACGACAACTGTAGCCAAATTCCTTGACACGTCTGTGTGTGGTGGCTCTTGATGCCTTGACCCCAGCCTCAGTCCATTCCTTGTGAAGTTCACTCAAATTCTTGAATCGATTTTGCTTGACAATCCTCATAAGGCTGCGGTTCTCTCGGTTGGTTGTGCATCTTTTTCTTCCACACTTTTTCCTTCCACTCAACTTTCTGTTAACATGCTTGGATACAGCACTCTGTGAACAGCCAGCTTCTTTGGCAATGAATGCTTGTGGCTTACCTAGTGAACCAAACTGAGAGACCATTTTGAAGGCTCAGGAAACCTTTGCAGGTGTTTTGAGTTGATTAGCTGATTGGCATGTCACCATATTCTAATTTGTTGAGATAGTGAATTGGTGGGTTTTTGTTAAATGTGAGCCAAAATCATCACAATTAAAAGAACCAAAGACTTAAACTACTTCAGTCTGTGTGCATTGAATTTATTTAATACACGAGTTTCACAATTTGAGTTGAATTACTGAAATAAATGAACTTTTCCACGACATTCTAATTTATTGAGATGCACCTGTATATATATATATAATTAACTTGCTATGTCTCAGTTGTTTTTCCTTTACATTTTAACCTAAGCTTCAAGGACAAAACTGTTTACACGGCACGCAAACTAGCAGAATGAAGAAGAAACGTGAGACTCAACTGAGACATCAGCAGCAACCAGCACCACTTACACACCTGAATATAAAGAACACGCTTTAAAAAAGTGCTTTCAACCAAAAACCTATTCGGCATTACATCAAATTATTTATGCACAATATGTTACTAAAATGCTTTAACAGCAGGAAGGGGCTGGTTTGGCATTTTAGTAAACAATCTGTTTTTGAGCACTTACTGATTTTTTATTTTTTTTTAGCATTATCATTTAGAGAGAAAGACACACATCTCAATCTAAAGTTTCTCTAAGCATCTCAAAACTGGGTTTTAAGCTAAAACTGCTCATAAGAGTAATGGGTCATTATACTGTGCCTTTATTTTAAATGTTAGACTGGGAAAGGCTCTAAACTTACTTTTTAACAGTTTTGTTTAACATTTGAGGGTTTAAGAATGCCTAGTTATGTAACTGTGCTTCTGTGAACACCTAAAAAACACAACAGAGAAAACCACCAAGGGCATGAGACTCACCTGGAAACCTTCTTGTGAGTCACAAATAAAAACTGATGGAAATAACACTAGCATATGGTCAGTGTTTCCCTGGAACCTTCTCACCAGGTTCCTGTCAGATTGGCACTCGTTCTAAACGGCAGGAAATTCTGCAGGTTACTTCTGTAAGTCGCTCTGGATGAGGGCGTCTGCCGAATGCCATAATTGTAAATGGGTGCATCTCAAAAAATTTGAATATCGTGGAAAAGTTCATTTTTTTCTGTAATTTAATTCAAAAAGTGGAACTTTCATATATTCTAGATTTATTACACATAAAGTGAAATATTTCAAGCCTTTTTTTTGTTTTAATCTTGATTATGATGATTACGGCTTACAGCATCATGGACATGAGATAGTGGGAAAATCCAGTATCTCATAAATATTAGAATAAAAAAATTGTAATACAGCGATGTGGACCTGAGAAGACTCTAATCAGCTAATTAACTCGAAACACCTTTTTACTGAAAACACCATTGCTCAGTGGCCCAAAGTCCTCTTTTCTGATGAAAGTTAATTTTGCATTTCATTTGGAAATCAAGGAGAGGCACAGAATCCAAGTTGCTTGAAGTCCATTAGCCGTGGAATTTGCTAACAAGCACATTCGGAAAGGCGATTTGCAAACATTCACAAAATATAAAGTGGGATATTTACGTCTTCTGGATATGAAGCTGGATCACGAACAGTTGGTATTGATCCACGCTTGAGAATAAACTTTGCAGCAAATCCTGATTTGTATTGAGCCTCGTTCACAAAGCAGTCTGGTGTAAAATGATTCGAACAAACATACAAATTTATCTATTTTTTGGGGCACATTTCCTTCAAAAATAAAACTACTCCACTGCGTCTTCAGTGGCTCTGATGCCAGGAGAACATGAAGACTCTTCTTTTCATTCTTACAGCCAACAGCAGAACACTTACAGAGCTTACGAAGCTGAGACATTCTTCTTATCACTATAGCTGCTGCAGAGCGGAGAACATTGTGGACTGTGTGCAGCTCACTCAGGGGAGGAGGATGCTAATAGGGCAGAGTTTGTCACTAGTCATGGGCGGGGCCTGTTCCAACATGATGTCACTTTGGAGAGAAAACGCAAACGACTCATTTTGAGACACTGTTTGTGATTTATGGGGAATATAAAAAAAGGAGTGGGTGGATTTTTACCATTATAGAGTGGTAGTGTACACACACTGCACACACACATTTATGTTCAAACACCATGTAAAAGTGAATTTTGCATAATAGGTCCTCATGCACTAGTATGTGAAAGTCAGTATGTCCACAGCTTTAGCCAACAGTATGGGAAGCCAAGCAACTCAAAAGCTGGTCCAAACTGAGCTACTCAGAAGAACCAGGCAGTGCTGACCAAATACCTGCATGACCCACTGGGTAGCGCGGTACGAGCGCAAGCCAAAGACCTGTACCCAGTGAGCAGCACAACACAAATTCAATTGAATTCTACCCATAATTCTACACTTAAATACTTAGGCTACTACTATCTACAGTGCCTATAACAGATGGCAAACAGGGTTAGGAGAATAGTTCACACTATTTTCAACCCAGTGGGTCACGCAGGTATTTGGTCAGCGCTGTGCGGTTCTTCTGAACTAGCTCAGTTTGGACCAGCTTTTGAGTTGTTTGGCTTCCCATATAACAGAATTCATGCAAATCTGGTTATATCCGGGGTGTCCATGTGTCATGTTGAAAAATGGTCTGTTATATACACTCACCATCCACTTTAATAGGAACACCTGTATACCTGCTCTTTTATGCAGTTATCCAATCAGCCAATCATGTGGCAGCAGCTCAACCAAGCTCAAGTGATTAAACAGGTGGAATCAGGTGTGGCTCCTACTTGATTGGAACGAAAACCTGCACCCACATCGGCGATTTGAGAATAAGATTGTTGTGTGTGAAAATCCCAGGAGATCAGCAGTTTCTGAAATACTCAAACAAGCCTGCAAATCTGCATGATTTTATGCATTGTGCTGCATGATTGGCTGATTAGATAACAGGTGTACAGGTGTTCCTAATAAAGTGGACAGCGAGTGTACATCTAACTGAAAGACACCTGTATTATAAATACTAAATACTGAAATACTCTAAATGAGTCATGTGACATGTCTCTGGATATTTGCTGGCTGAGTTTTAGCGTGTCAGGTTCTCAGTATGAATCAGTATGACCAGGTCATCGTATTATGTGCCATCATGTTTAATGACCAGACAGACCTTCTGATTTAAACTTATTTTATTAACTACAGAACAAAGATGCAGACTGAACAGTTAATAAGATCTGAAGTAAACAACATTATTTTTTTTTTTAAATTGCGTAACAGTTTCAGCCAAACCATCATGGTGAAAGGATGGCACATTAAAGCGAGGAGTCATTTGACAAGGTTCTTTCTCACTCTTATCTTTGCGCCTGTAATAAGGAAGCCCAAGCATTCTCAGGCCTTAACAAGCCTCTATACAGATCAAGATGTGAACTCAGTATACGCTAGTGGGCTATTGTGTATGTCTTTGTTTTTAAGAGCAGTCCAGCTTGCCTGTAACACCCTTATCCCCTTATTTCACCCCTTCTTCCCTCCCAATTAGAGCCAGATATTGATCCCTGCCACAGCTCTGCATCCACTCCAATAACTCTAATGCCTGCTCTGGGCTCAGATTGAGATATCTCGGTGCTGCCGGTGCCTCCATTGACAGATTGAGTTTGGGAGTGTTTTCTCTCTCTCATCTCTTACACAGGGAATGAGGAGGAATGAGAGAAGTACAGAGCAACATCCTGCTGATCTCCTGCTGATACACACTACTTTCTGTGAGTACCGGCTGATTCCTTCCCAAAAAAGTGGAGGCTCATTGAAAGAGGTGCCCTGGTTGAAAAGATTCTATAATACATCTTTTTTCACCAGTGACTGGTGTGTATCTAACCATATATCATCAATCACATTTTATTATTATACATTAAAAAGTAAATATTGCACATGATGTTAATTCAGTGAGATTTTCACTTCTACGCTATGGTCCACTGAGTAACAGACACCGAATGGGTCGGCCAAGAAAAACAACACCAGCTGATGACAGAAACATTGTGAGAGCTGTGAAGAAAAACCCAAAAACAACAGTCAGTGACATCAACAACCTCCACAGGGCAGGGGTGAAGGTATCACAATCCACTGTTCGAATAAGACTTCAAGAGAAAAAAATATAGAGGCTGTACCACAAGATGCAAACCACTCATCAGCAGTAAGAGTCAGAAAGCCAAACTGGAATTCACAAATAAATACAGAGATGAGCCACAAAAGTTCTGGAACCAAGATGAACTTCTACCAAAGTGATGGAAAGGCCAAAGATGTGGAGAAAAAAAGGATCTGCTCATGATCCAAAAGCTCATCTGTGAAACATGGTGAAGGTAGTGTCATGGCTTGGGCTTGCATGGCTGCTTCTGGAATGTTCTCACTAATCTTTATTGGTGATGGAACTCATGATGGTAGCAGCAGAATGAATTCAGAAGTTTACAGGAACATTTTGCC
>CM042558.1:157500-517500 GCA_023630585.1 Cranoglanis bouderius
CTTTTTGTGGAATTCTGTGTTTGGTTTATGCCAGATGTAACGGGACCCCTGTCTTCCAACCAGTTCCACTTTCCACTCATCGGTCCACAGAACATTCTCCCAAAAGGTTTGAGGATAATCAAGGTGTGTTTTGGCAAAATTCAGACGAACCTTAATGTTCTTCTGGGTTATCAGTGGTTTTCACCTCACCACTCTTCCATGGAAGCCATTTTTGCCCAGTGACTTTCTGATAGTGGAGTCATGAACACTGAGCTTTACTGATGCAAGAGAGGCCTGTAGGTCCTTTGATGTTGTCCTTGGCTCTTCTGTGACTTCCTGGATGAGTAGTTGCTGTGCTCTTGGAGGAATTTTGGAAGGTCGGTCACTTCTGGGAAGGTTCACTACTGTGCTGTTTTTCCATTTGGAGATAATGGCTCTCACTGTGGTTCTTTGGAGTCCCAGAGCCTTTGAAATAGCTTTGTAACCCAGACTGATGTATTTCAATCACCTTCTTCCTCATCATTTCTGGAATTTCTTTCAACTTTGGCAGAGTGTGTTACTGGGTAAGAGCTTTTAACTTCACGCTGTTGAAAAAGTTGTATTTAAGTGTTGATTTGATTGAACAGGGTTTGCAGTAATCAGACCTGGTTGTGTCTAGTTCAGCTGAACCCCATTATGAATGCAGTTTCATAGATTTGGGGAATTAGTAACTACGGGGGCAAATACATTTTCACACAGGCCCAGTTGGTATTGGATAACTTTTTTGCTTCAATAAATAAAATTATCATTTAAAACTGTACTGTGTGTTTACTCAGGCTGCCTTTATTTTATCTTAGATTTTGTTTTAATTTCTGAAACTATTTAGTATGAGATACACACAAAAACAGAAGAAATCGGGATGGGGGCAAATACTTTTTCAAAGCACTCTAAAGTCAGATCAGCAGCTACATGTGCCATTTCTAATTTTGAAGTGTTTGTAATTCTGAACTGGGTTCATGTCATGTTTCATTCAAACAAAAAACAAAACAAAACAAAACAAAACATGAAAGTTCTGTTGTCTGCCATTTTGTATAATTTATACAATGTGTGTAGTTTATCGACTTTTACTCTCTCTTTTCTTCTAATGATATTCTTGGGATTAAAAAAAGGATGACAGAGTAAATAATGTCATTTATGTTCATTATTTCTATTACAGTATTTCATTTGCACCTTCACTGATGTGTTACAGATGTGTGTGGAAAACATCAGCACAAAAATGGAGATCAGATCTAAGGGGCGTGTCACTCTGTGTGATCACCTGACTACCACGACTGTCACTGATTGGCTGCATGAATCTACAGTCTGGGAGAGAAAGAAATCAGCCCCAGCCTCGCTCCTCAATTCTTCACCCGTTCTGTATGGTTTTATTTCAACCTGTTGGTGGTGCTGTTGAGCTCGCTAACACAGAAATCCAAAATAATCCGACATTTAGTAACAAATAATCTGGTGTGGATGCCAAAAATTAATGTTCTAGTTGATTAGCTCATGTTGATTAGCCCTTCTAGCACATTTATATCAGTCACCCTGATTACAATGAAATCTTCACATAATGTTTCAAGTAACCACAAAGGAAAACAATTTTAAAAAATGATTAAATATTTGAATCAGACTTTAGAAATGTTGCAGGGAACAAAAACATAGTGAACATGAACAAAATCAGTCTAAATTGTTCCAGAAAGCCTTTATTTTTATTTTATTTTATTTATTTATTTATTTTTAAATAAAAAGCACTTAAGTGGTTATTTTTCTGTTCCAGTCTGATTTTAAGAATTTATAGACAAAACCTAAACATTTTCCTAATAAGAAGCTCTGACATTAGATAGTGGCTATAGCCAGGTTTTTGAAGATGGGGCGAAGTTCTTTTATTTAGTTCTAACTGGTTTCCAGCTAATGAGGGGTGCGTGGGATGCTGGAGCAGGAAATATCGCTCCTGTTGAGAACGAACCAAAAATGAAAAATAAATCATTTCTAATCTCTGACTTGAATGAATGTTTTGGTGATGGTGAGTCTGCAGTCTGCTGATGGCGATCAGTCAGTAAACCCTGTGCTGTTGCTGAGCTTCTTCATCTAATCTGAGGTGCACCGTCCCACGAACCCACTCAACCCATTCTCGAGTGCAGTCATGCAGCAGGTTCAGCCGCCTCTTCAACGAGCATTCAATCAATCCAGACCTGCTTCACTGATGAATCCATCATGTAGCACACTGTCACTTCAGCTGGATCCCTCACAATACCTGAAGCAGCTGGTTGTTTCTGTCAGTTACGGCAGTTACACTGAGGAACGAGGCTAAAACTCCAGAAGTTGATCCTGGACTATATATGATACTGGATGGGGATTTTACAAAAGATTGGTTATGAATTTGGAGAATATTGAAGATTTTTATTGAAGATAGTGAAGAATTGTTGTGATCGCTGTAAGGAATAAAATGTTACTCAGGCCAACATCTTAATGTGAAGTCAATTTTACTGACGCTCTGTTCATACAATATTAGAACGTGTTGATAATGAATTTGGAGAAGACTCAACCTCACTACTGCTCTTGTAGCTGAATGAACACATCTCCCCACAGCCACGCCCCAAAATCTAGTGGAAAGCCTTCCCAGAAGAGTGGAGCTTATTATAACAGCAAAGGGGGAACAACTCCATATTAATGCCCGTGGTTATGGAATGGGATGTCCAACAAGCTCATATAGATATGATGGTAAGGTGTCCACATACTTTTTGCCATATAGTGTATCTGAATTCACCCTAATTACTTTATTCTGCCTGTCTGGTATTATATAAATTATAATTGCATATGCTTCACTGGATATCACAGTTCAAAATATTTAAATCATAAAATGGATAAATATTTAGAAGTATTAAGCGCCATAATTGAATTTTTGGACAAATCTGCATATAAAATGATCATTAGTGAACGGAGGCTCTTCTTTCCCTCAGTAAAGACTTATGATTTATGTCTTCAGTGTCCTCAGATATATCTCTATGGGAACTGTAATTAATTTTATTGTCCTTTACAATAGATTTATCTTTATTTTAAAAGCACTCTTATTTGACTTTTATAAATCTCTGGGCAAAATGGTACACAGACTTCTTATGTAACTTGTACTTTTACATTCAGCTCTTTATTTATTCATAAGAGACATGACAGTGACTGTGCTTTCACTGCATATTACTGCTCATATTTATTAAAGCATAAATGTGCAGGAATGTGCTGGAATCCTAGAGGGAATCAAAGAGGAAAGCTTACCTTCTAACACGAGATAAAGGTTGTAATTTGTAGTAAAACACCGATGATGACCAGACAACCGGCATTACAATATATATTTAAAAAAAAAAAAAAAAAAATATATATATATATATATATATATATATATATATATATATATATATATATATATATATATATAAAATATATTTCCAGAGGTGAAAGGTTCAAGTCGTTGCTTCAAAAGTTTATTTAGGTATCTTTTTTTTAAAATTATTTATAGCTGTTCATCAACTCACTCCAAAACTGTCAATAACTATAAGATGCATTTATTGTTAGGTAATATACTGAGGGAGATATGAAGTTCACCTGTAAAAACTTGACAAAAATGACAGAACACTATTCCCAAAAAATAATTTGCAGAGCTAAAATTTAAAAATGTAAGTTTGGCTTGTTTTCCATTCACTTATATGATAATGGGCGGGGTTACATTTGTACTGCAGTCAGCCACTAGAGGGCTTCAGAGACATTTTGGCTTCACTTTTAAAACCCCTGTTACAACGTCCACTCATAATATACTGTCACTGTTCCTGCCCCAATGAACCTCTATTAGCATGTTTTGCAGTTCCCATGTTTGACCACTAGGTGCAATAAGAATAAGAATAAGAATAAGAATAAGAATAAGAATAAGAATAAGAATAAGAATAAGAATAAGAATAAGAATAAGAAGAATAAGAATAGGTGCAGTAAGAAGTCTATGGAGCAAAATGGGGCCGTGAGCACGCTGTAACACGATTACGATCAAATCAACAGAACATCGAGTCATAGCTGTCAAAAGGAAACTTTTTAAAAAAAATCATTTGTCACTCAAAAGAGGTCATTAGTATTTAAACAGAAATTAAAATGTATGTTTACATATGTACATTACAGGACTTTATGAAGTTTTTGGCTGATATGAAGGGTGGATATTATATGGATGAGCCACCACTACAAGAAACCTGTTCTTTCCTTCCCTTCATCTCCTGCTCCAGAGTGCTCTCTAGGCCTGGATGTCAACCCATGTGCCGTGTCCTATGTGAACCCATGTGCACCTCATCCTTGGTCTGATAGTGGCAACTTAATGTTTCGCCTCCCAGGAGAAAAGCACTTCAAGGTGTGTGTTATTGAAAATGACTCAGGTGGAGCTGACGCAGTATAATGGCATGTAATTATGAGAGTAATTATCCAGCTTGCTGTTCAGTAAATCAGATAAAGACACTGCTATCTGGTATAATAATGAGACTCGGCATCTAGATCCATGAAATAAAAGTGCAATAGGAATCAAAGTCATGGTTGTAGCACATACTTCACAACTTCAACACAGTGCTCTACTTGAAGCCATAATTACTGTGACTAATGATGCAAATGATGGCGACTCCATCTATGTTCATGCATTAATATGGAGCTAGCCTTTTTTAAATTCATTATCATTCATCATGTGGATCCTCTGAGGACCTGTGGATAATTAAGCACTAAAAATGTCCCAATTAGACACATTTTAGTGGCCATTTTTGAGGTTCTAACTGTAGCTCCTTTAACTCATACAGCTGAACAGATTCATTACCCACACACGTGGTGTTCAGTGATGGCATTGTGTCCCATGGTGACTTCAATCCTGCTGGAAATTTTCACTCCTCATTTGTAGCTACACTGACAATTTCAGGGTGGGACCGCCACCCGGGACTGGTCATCCAATCGGACATAAATAATTCCTGTTCTCTGTAGCTGCAGGAACATCAATCAGCAGGTCAAAGGGTTGTGCCAAGTGTAAAATTGGAACATTTCTTCATTACCAATATTCAGCCTTTCCAACAAGCAGAACATGTAGTTAAAAAAAAAGTGACAAAATGTGTAATTCAAAAGGCAAGCAGTTACTTCAACAACCAGAAATCCCACACGTCTGCTAAAAATGATTCTCCATCATGAGAAGAAAAGTCAGCGTTTGATTGAAGTGAGCAGAAGAATAACACATTATACCCGTGAAAGAGCAGAGCCTGTGGCGTGTTCTCCAAGATATCTCCTATACACACTTTTCTGCTTGGTCGTCTGGTAAAGCTTAGAAAAGTGTAGTGTGGAAATTAAAATAATTCACAGGACAGTGACTTAAAAAGTCACATGATGATGCCATGGACTAATTTGCATATTCACTGAAACATCATCATTGATATTTGTGTATCAGAACATGCTACAAGTAGAAGGAAGATTTTCTAAAGTTGTCAGTGATCAGTGATTGGTCCTCAGGAATGATGGAATGAATTTAGCAAAGATTTGATATTCCCTTTGCGGAAATTCTGTATCTGCGATATTTTCACCTTTTTTCCAGGAGTTGTTAAACTATTTACACTACAGAATCTCAGTAGCATATGTCAGTGAAAAAAAGTAGAATTTTTTCTGACAGCTGATTGGTCCAAAGGCAGTTTACGGTCTGTGATCCTGAACATAACTTTCCTTGACGATTATAAATCAGACACAGATTTTCCGCAGAGGGAATATCGTCTCTCTGTCGGCTCCTCGAGCTTCATATTGCAAATGCCACTCGCTAAAGAAACTACTTTCACAAACTGCATGTATTGCTCTGTGAGTTTTTCTGCAACTGGAAATCCTGAGAAAACAAACAGTTCAGAGCAGATGTTGTAATCTTTTCACAGGATTTCCACGACTGGAATAGATTGCAGTGACATTCTGCTCAGTGTGGCTCTGGATCACTGAACATCAGGCTGATACTGTCAATAGATGGGTTGTTCATCCGCTCTCTCTCACGTCTACAGATTTCACTCATCTGTCTGTCAGGAATATGACGGTTATACACTGGTGTTAGAGAGCATTTTTAATTTAAAGGGTTGTTCATTAAGGGTTCTGATAATGGTAAATGGTCTGCACTTATATAGCACCTTTTAACCTTTGCAATTCACAAAGCGCTTTACACTGTGTCTCATTCACCCTCCAATGACAGCAGAGCTACCATGCAAGGCCATCAGGAGCAACTTGAGGTTCAGTGTCTTGCCCAAGGACACTTCGGCACATGGAGTCACGTGGGCCGGGAATCGAACCACCAACCCTACGATTAGTGGACAACCTGCTCTACCACCTGTGCCACAGTTACAGCTACAACAAAACTGGCAAGAAAAGCCTGTTTACGCTACACTCCATCAGTAAGTGTATTAAACAGATTATAACAGATTATAGAGTGTATTCAGTGATTCTGTATTAGGAAGCTCAGTGATGTTCAGACTCAGTGTGGTATTTCTCTCAGCTCTCTCTGCACTGTCCATTGTCTTTGCAGTTAGAATGATTTTGTAGTCTTTTATTAACGCAGGATCATTTCTCGCTCCTCCGCTGTAAGAAAAGCTGCTTGACTTCTCTGCATGTTTCACAGCTGTTCTCTTCAAACATCAGGTCATTATGTGCAGGTCACACGGGGATTAATCACAGCCTGATCGTCTAAAGGTAACGTCATGACGTTCTGTGAGACGAGTTAATCCCGGCTGCATTTGTTAGATTTAGCTAAGCAGGAACTTTGTGAGATTTGGAAATAAATCTGCAGCAGTGACAGAGAATGTAAATGTACATCAGAAATTCCATACATGTGGCGTATTTATCCTGTCGAGGGGCTGATGTTTGGTGGATATGCACAATAATGATGACTTTGCCATCAGGAAGAGAAAATTCATCACATACATTATCCTTTCTAATACAAAAGCAGTTGGTGATACTTTGTGAAATTGGATGGTGTTTGTGAAAGTACCACTGGACCATTTGTGTTGCCTCGAGGGAAAATGACATCGTTAATAGCTAATGGCTAATAGATCCTCTCAGCAGCACAAAGCATGGAGTTCACTCGTAGAGCATGAAATGTGTGGATGACATCAGCAAAGGAGTTTTCTATCCACTGCAAGCTGATCTGCAAGTCTAATTCTACATTTCAGGCTATTCCACAGTTCAGCTCAATAGGACTAAGAAACGTGTTCGCTGATGACTCACAGTACTCTGTGAAATGGAAGTGTGGTGGAGATGAGGATACTCTTTCCACACAGGCACTTACTGTGATAATGTCATTTTGTTCTTACAGGAGAATCATGGGATTGAAAAGATAAACTCATACCTATGAGTCCAGTGTGAAAATCGCTCACACATTAATGTTGCATTATTGCAATTATAAGATTCCTTGATTTTTCACTGTTCTTCCATCTTTAAGTAAAATAACCAGTTGATCTGCTTTTGCTGCTTGTTTCATGATCACAAAAATAAGGGTCTCATTACATTATGCTATTTTTCATCTTTTAAAAGCAGCTCACTGAAAGAGTTTTAATTGGTGTGAGAGCTGCAGTAACCTCCTCTGCTCCTCTCACACCACTGGTCGAACAGTAATAAAACAACATTTCAGACCGTTGGGTTTGTCACGTCAGAGTACACAGCTGCTTGATGTTCCATCACGTCGTATCGAGAGGTGTAGACAGGAGGTTCGTGGATTTACTGCTATTGATTGGTACGATGCTAATATAATGCTGAACAGAGAGCAACATGTGTGAGCTCAGAAGATGACGGGGTCCGTTTCGAGTTTCTCGAGGTTTCACATTACTCATGAGCATTCTGGACGCTCGCATGATGCAGCTGGTTTCTTAGAAAAATCATTTTCAGGTCTGGTGTTGAAAACAAATCTAATGTAGGATTTTATGTAGAAAATGTAAAGATGTACCACAGACATGCTGGCAGCCGTGCTCCTGTGCCTCAGTCGGAATAAAACCTTTAAATGCTGTAAATTTGAACCATTTACAATTTGGGGGGAATTTAAAATTCTATAACTTATCTTGTGATTGAGAAACATGTAAAAGAGGAATAAATATTTAGTAGTTTTCACAACTGTATATAGTAGAAAATGTTAAAACCTCGACCATGATTTCCTCTATAATCACAGGAAAGTAAGATCTCCTTAAAGCCTTTAGCCTGTTACGTCTCATTTCTCGGCAGCTTTGATGAAATAAAAAACTCTTTTTAAACCCTGTTTAGTGATTAACATTCCAGGCTTCCTCGTTTTATTCCCGTGTTTCTCAGTGACCCAGAGGGAGAACCTGGAGAGGCTTCTCCAGCACGTGGACATGTGAGATGCCCAGGACTACATGGAAATCCAACAGTAGTTTTAATCAGAGTTTTGAAGAGTTCCTGAGGCTAATGCTAGCTCGGGCTCTTACACTTCGCTGGCATCTTAACGATGTGGAAGGATTTAACAGATAAATTGTGTGTTTGCTGCTGCCTCTCTGCAGACGTCAGTGCCAGTGAACATGGTGAGCGATGTGTGATATCTGCTTCCGTGTAGAAAGCGTGTAATCGTACGTGCACACACACGGTGTGCTTCAGCTGTCAGGTGCTGGTAGAAAGATCTACATATCATCATAATGAATTCTTTTCAAATCCCTGATTATGTGCCGGAGTGATCTCTGCTCTCGCTTCTGGGACTGAAACCGAGACTGCTTGTTAGATGCCGAGTGACTGCCGTATTGTTTAGTAATACTAACACGGGGAACGCAGAGCAGTGCACAATCACAGACTGGGATTTTATTACTTGCCCTAAACTCCTCCGTCATTAGCATTAGTCAAACAAACAGCCCCTTCCTCTGTCTAACCTCTCAGTCCACAGCTGACAAAGTTTATCTCGTCTCAGAGCTTTGAGACTAGAGACGGCCGGTTTCCTCCACTGTCAGGCCATCACAACGACGTGAGAAACATTCTGTCATTTCAGAAACCCTGTGGCCTGGTGGGTGCATTTTTATTAAACCCTCAGAGGTCTGGGTCTATTTCTGTTTAGGTTTAACAGTTAAAAAAATTCCTCCGTTTCTAAGAGATATGTGGTCTTTCTTTCAGTACAGATAAAGCTGTGTGACTGTTCAGGGTCAAGCATTTCATGTGACTGTGTAAAAAAAATAACGAGAAAAAAAAAGCAAAAAAAAAATTGTGAATAGTATTTTACTGATTAAAAGACATTCAGATGTAATGGTTTAAAAAATAAAAACTCAGTAAAAATGAAAATTCTGAAAAATTCAATTTTCTTTTTACTGAAAATTGCAAAAGTGAATAAATAACAAATTGTGTATATTGTGTATAAACTGTGTAATTTTACTGGCAGTAAAAATCCAAAAACATTCTGTATAGTATTAGTTACGACCCGTAGGGTGAAGGAGATGAGCAGGATGCACTTGCAGGGGAAAGTGTTCAGTTTAATAGGAACAGTTCAAATGATAATAAACATAAATGTATAAGCAGGAATGTCACCGTTATCCAAAGAAGGTAGAACTAATACCAATAAGAAACACAGAAAATACACGCTAGGCTAGACGGTGGTCTGGGAACCACGAATTACGAGCGAAGGAAAAAAGGCGCACGGTTAAACAAATCTAATCTAAACTATAATAAACTAATACTCCGCCCCAAAGCGGAAACGGAGCGGCGTATTTAAACACTAAGAAATCACATGTCCAAATCGATAACAGCTGAACCCACTACATAAACAAATGAGGAGGCGGAGACATGACACGAACCAAAACAAACGCACATGGGGAAACACAGGAGGCGGAGACATGACGTAGACCAAAACAAACGCACATGGGGAAACACAGGAGGCGGAGACATGACGTAGACCAAAACAAACGCACATGGGGGAACATAGGAGGCGAGACATGATGTAGACCAAAACAAACGCACATGGGGGAACATAGGAGGCGGAGACATGATGTAGACCAAAACAAACGCACATGGGGGAACATAGGAGGCGGAGACATGATGTAGACCAAAACAAACGCACATGGGGAAACACAGGAGGCGGAGACATGACGTAGACCAAAACAAATGCACATGGGGGAACATAGGAGGCGGAGACATGACGTAGACCAAAACAAACGCACATGGGGAAACACAGGAGGCGGAGACATGACGTAGACCAAAACAAACGCACATGGGGAAACACAGGAGGCGGAGACATGACGTGAACAAAAACATGAGCACATGGGGGAACATAGGAGGCGGAGACATGATGTAGACCAAAACAAACGCACATGGGGGAACATAGGAGGCGAGACATGACGTGAACCAAAACAAACACATGGGGAAACACAGGAGGCGGAGACATGACGTAGACCAAAACAAACGCACATGGGGAAACACAGGAGGCGGAGACATGACGTGAACAAAAACATGAGCACATGGCAAAAGTAAACAAACCGTGAGTCCATGAATGAAACGTCCATCGGAGAGTTTTTGAATGGCGCTGGAATGCGTGCAATGGAATGCGGAAGTATGCCACTCGCTCCTCCCTGTTGAGTAGGGAGCGCTGGAGAAGGGAAAACCTAACAGTATTTTACTGCTTAAAACCTTAATTAAAATACATTCAGATTTTTTACAGATTAAAAAAACCTCAATAAAATAGAAAAAAAAGAAATTAGAACTAATTAAAACAAACAAACCAACAAACTATATATATATAAATACAGTACTGTGCAAAAGTTTTAGACACGCTAGTAGAGTAAAGAAATGCTGTAGAGCAAAGATGCCTTCAAAATAATGAAATGAAATGTTTCTACATATTAAAAAAAAATACCGTAAAGATCAGTAAACAGTAGTACTAATATATGGTGTGACAAAAAAATAAAAATAAAATAAAAATAGTAGTCTCCAGTACAATGTGTGCAGTTTTATAAGGAAATGAGCTGGTAAGTTTTATTGAGCATCTTGCAGAACCAGACACAGTTCTTCTGGACACTTTGACTTTCGCACTCGCTTCTTATTTCTGCAGTGAAACCCAGCAGCCTTCATTGTGTTTACTGTCTGAAAAGTGTCTCTTATGTAATATGCTGCTTTCTTTAATGACATACAAACATTTTTCTGTAACATTTAATTTTGTGCTAGAAAACTAATGTTTGGGAATCTAAGATGTTTTTTGTACCGACTCGATCATGTAAAAAAATCTATAACAAAGTTTGTACTAAAAAAAATAGGGGGGCTAAAACTTTTGCACAGTGCTGTGTATATATAGATGGAAAATTTACTGATTTTATAAAAAGTGGAAAGCCACTTCCTTTGTCGTGTTGTGGGTTTCCAAAAGATCATCAATTTGGTACTAAAACAAACACAATACAACAAACTGAACTTTTCATCCAGACATCCCAGTTCACCACAACACACTATGCCTGTGAGACCTCTAGATCTGCTCCTTTACCTAAGGAAAAAACTATTCACGAAAGGCTTGATTAAATAAATATGTTTTCAGCCTGGACTTAAACACTGAGACTGTGTCTGAATCCCGAACACTAATTGGAAGGCTGTTCCATAACTGTGGGGCTTTGTAAGAGAAAGCTCTTCCCCCTGCTGTAGCCTTCACTATTCGAGGTACTGACAAATAGCCTGCACCTTTTGATTGAAGTAGGCGTGGCGGATCATAAAAGACCAAAAGTTCACTTAGATACTGTGGCGCGAAGCCATTTAGCGCTTTATAAGTCAATAGTAGTATTTTATAATCAATGTGAAATTTCACTGGGAGCCAATGCAGTGTGGATAAGATAGGGGTGATGTGGTCATATCTTCTGGTTCTAGTAAGGACTCTTGCAGCTGCATTCTGGACTAACTGGAGTTTGTTTATGCTCCTACTGGAACATCCAGACAGTAAGACATTACAATAATCCAACCTAGAGGTGACGAAAGCATGGACTAATTTTTCTGCATCATGTAGTGACAATATATTTTTTATCTTAGCAATATTTCTGAGGTGAAAGAAGGCTATCCTAGTAATATTACCTACATGGGCGTCAAAGGAAAGACTGGAGTCAATGATCACACCAAGGTCTTTTACTGCTGCACATGATGAAACAGAAAGGCCATCCAGAGTTACTATGGAATCAGAAAACTTACTTCTAACTGCATGTGGTCCTAGTATAAGTACTTCTGTCTTGTCAGAATTTAGTAAGAGGAAGTTAATGAGCATCCACTGTCTAATGTTCTTTACACATTCCTCAACTTTATCAAGCTGGTGTCTGTCATCTGGCTCCGCTGAAACATACAACTGTGTGTCATCAGCATAACAGTGGAAGCTAATTCCATGTTTACGAATAATTTGACCCAGAGGTAACATATATAAAGAAAAAAGCAGTGGGCCTAAAACAGAACCTTGCGGAACACCAAACTTTACCTCAGTATGTATAGAGAATTCACCATTTACATCTACAAACTGATAACGATCAGTCAAATAAGACCTGAGCCAGGAGAGGGCCACGCCCTTAATGCCGACAACATTTTCTAGTCTATCGAGGAGAATAGTATGATCAATGGTATCAAAAGCTGCACTAAGGTCAAGCAACACAAGCATGGAGACACAACCCTGATCAGAGGCCAGCAGTAGGTCATTTACCACTTTAACCAGCGCTGTCTCTGTGCTGTGATGAGGCCTAAATCCTGACTGATACATTTCATGAATGTTATTCCTATTTAGGTACGAGCATAGCTGCTTTGCTACAACCTTTTCTAAGATCTTGGAGATAAAGGGGAGATTTGATATTGGCCTGCGGCTGGACAATTGACAGGGGTCGAGGTCAGGTTTTTTAATCAGGGGTTTGATAACTGCTAATTTAAAAGATTTAGGTAAATAGCCAGTGCTAAGGGAAGAGTTGATTATTTTTAGAAGGGGTTTGATTATTTCTGGAGTAATCTATTTGAAGAAACATGTAGGTAGGGGATCTAATATACAAGTTGATGATTTTGAAGAAGAAATTAATGAAATTAGTTCGGTCTCTCTAAGGGGAGTAAAGCACTCTAATCGTTGATCTGATATTGCTATATTATTATCTACAGGGTGAGTTTGACTGTCTGGTTTTAAATTAATAGTCTGAATTTCTTGTCTAATATTTTCAATTTTGCCAATAAAAAAACTCATGAAATCATTGCTGCTATATAATGATTGTGTGCCTGTTTCTGTGGTGGTTTTATTCCTAGTTAATTCTGCTATAGTATTAAATAAGAATCTAGGATTATTTTTGTTATCTTCAGTTAAGGTATAGAGATAGACAGATCTAGCAGCACTAAGAGATTTCCTATAGTTCAGGAGGCTCTCATTCCATGCTGTTTGAAATACTACCAATTTGGTTTGACGCCATTTACGTTCTAATTGTGGAGTGATTTGTGTTAAGGTGCGTGTGTGATCATTATACCAGGGTGCTAGCTTTTTCTCTCTAATTATTTTTCTTTTAAGTGGAGCTACCTTATCTAACGTGTAGCGGAACATTGACTCTAAGCATTCAGTCGCCTGATCAAGTTCTTTGGGATCAGACGGTGATCGAATCATAGTTGATATCTCTGGGAGGTTATTGCTAAAACTCTGTGCAGTAGCTGACGTGAATGTACGTTTGACACAGTAGCGTGGTAAAGTGCATATATTATGATCAATGCACAATTTACACGAGATGAGATAATGATCTGAGATAATGATCTGAGATAATGATCTGAGATAGCTTCAGACTGTGGAAGTGTGACTATATTTTCTATATTTAATCCGTATGTTAGTATAATGTCAAGAGTGTGACCACCATTATGAGTGGGTCCTATTACATTCTGATTGACCCCTACTGAATCTAAAATAGACACAACCGCTGTTCTCAGAGGATCTTCCGGGTTATCAAAATGAATATTAAAGTCACCAACAATTAATGCTTTATCTAAAGAAACAACCAGGTTCGAGATAAAAACTGCGAATTCACCAAGAAATTCAGACTATGGCCCTGGGGGTCTGTAAATAATAATAAGTGGAATCGACATGGATGGTTCCTGGATTGGATGCTGTCACCCCCCCACCTTCAGGCGTCCACCAAGGTTTGTTGGTGGTGGAGTGGCTGGCCGCCTTGTCCCAGGGAGCCCTCATGTCTGTGTTACCTTCTGGCTCTCCCTTTTAGTTATCCTGTCATAAGCTAGTCTTGCCAGAGTCCCTGCTTTCACTTACGCAAAGTATATTGTCCTTAACCATTATGGGACAATAAGCATACCTAATGATCTCTCTCTCTCCCCCCCCCCCCCCCCCCCCCTCTCTCTCTCTCTCGCTCTCTCGCTCTCTCTCCCTCCCCTTCTGTTGAGCTTCACATGATACTCCTGAGATGCCAGTGATCCCGACCCCTTCTGCTCTCTGGACCTGCCCGATCCATCCTGATGCCCTACTTCTGGTTGGAGATCTCATCAATTGAAGTCACATGCTGCTGCTGAAGATGGCCCCACACAGTGCAGCCTAAAGATCATTGAGATTACAGTGGTGAAGTTCAACAAAACAGACTTCATATAAAAACTGTAATGAATTTTTCATGGTCTCACAACTGCTATCTGACCGTGTGGTACTGGTACATTTATAGAAGGGATTTATTTATTTATTATAATCGCACTATCCGGTGTTACCCAGATGAGGATGGGTTCCCTTTTGAGTCTGGTTCCTCTCAAGCTTTCTTCCTTATATCATCTCAGGGAGTTTTTCCTCACCACCATCGCCTCTGGCTGCTCATTAGGGATAAATTCATAAATTTAAAATCTATGTCCTGAGTTTATATATTTCTGTAAAGCTGCTGTGGGACAATGTCCATTGTGAAAAGCGCTATACAAATAAACTGAACTTGAACTTGAACCTTTCACATTTTATTGAGACTCATCACAAATTTCAGCTCCAACTCATCACAATAAACCTGACCAACAGAACAAAACCAGGTGAACAGAAACCTGCAGCTGAATCACACTGACATGTCACTCGATGAGAATTAACCTTCACTCAACAAACAGATATACACAAGATCAAAATGCACTGCTACTAATACGGAGATGGAAATTCAACCCGTCCATATATTTTATGACTCAACCTATATATATATATATATATAACCTGGTGCTGTGATTGGTGGAGGAACCGAAATTCCAGTGATTGGTCAAAAGATCTGGTTTGAGTTCTGTTTCTGTTAAAACCATTGAACACAATTCTCTACACCAGATCATTCCTAAATCAGTAAACAATATGGAAGAGAACCTGCTGTCAATCCTTCAGTCTTTATAAAGATCTTTGTACATGAACTGTATGAAAATCTGGATTAAAATATTGTATATATCAGTATATATATATATATATATATATATATATATATATATATATATATATATATATATATCATGATGCACGTTGTGTATCACAGAAATTGTGAGTGATATTCATAATCATTTATTTGTTCAGGTAATCTGTTTAAGTGTTAATATTTGTTTGGCTAGCAGTTTTTATTTATATCCTGATTATCTCCACATCATTCAGCAGAGTAAATATGTTTACTAACTGCATTAACATGTGAAGTGATAAACGTTTCTGTCACATGAGCGGGTTTCTGATGGCGATGGCTTACTGTGATCCCGCTGGTCAGAAGGTGACAGCTTATTTGTAACACGGACCTCTGCTGGAGTTATTAAAGAGGTCCGATTACAGTTTGGCAGTGTGATGTGAGGGGTCCAGGTGTTCACACAGTCAGAGTCCATGGTGACGGACTGGTGGCCTTCAGACAGGCGTCTGTTCCTCCTGTTCCTCCTCACCGGCGTGGTCAGGTTTGGACACGGCTTAATCAGGGCTGGCCAGCTCCTAAACTCTCCACTGCGTGCCAGTTAGCACACACACTGTCTGAGTGTTAATGAGGATTATAACACAACACAACAGAAGCTTCAGCTCGGAAACACAGCGCTGTGGGCAGGATGGACCTGCTGGTGAGGAAGCTCTGAAGTTCATTTAGGGATTTTATGGAGCTGTCACAGTGATTAGAGCTTCAGCAGAGTTAGTGACCTGTGTAGGACACGCAGGAATTCGGACACGCCCACTGAATTCTGGATTATGATTGGTCAGAAGGTGCTGATTAATTTTCTATAACAGCAGGTTTATATTAATAATATGTTATGGTTTCTATAGTAACGGCTCATTCACAGGGACGTGTACATGTGTGATATGATGAAGTTTTATGTACAGGAGACATATTCAAGCCTTTTCCCCATGAGGTCCACTTCACAGTTTTTCAAGAACATGCATCAACCAAACAAAAACAAACGTGTCAGTGCTCCGATGACTGCAGCAGATACGTATAAAAACACACTTCATCCCTATAGCCAACCCCGTGTCACGCAAAAACCCGACCGCATGCTTATCTGCAGCCCCAGAGCCGTTCACTTTCACCCAAACGCTCTGTATATCCTGTTCTGCACCGACGCATTTTAACCACGCCCACCTCTTCACCTCTCCTGCTGTGCTACTGGAATAAGATTGATATGGAATAAATAATTTTGTGCTTTTCATGATATCTGATTAGACCAGGATCATGGAACATCTCCTCTTCTCTGCAAACACAGTCGGGCTCACACATCGTGTGATACAGGTATCGTGTGATACAGGTATCGTGTGATACAGGTATCGTGTGATACAGGTATCGTGTGATACAGGTATCGTGTGATACAGGTATCGTGTGATACAGGTATCGTGTGATACGGTAACGCAGGTATTTTTAAACCTCGGAAGGTCTCCGTATTCTTAGCAGCATAAAGAATTTACAGCCTGAACACTACCTGCATACCGCAGAATACACCCGCATTAGGGTACCGCGGAATACACCCGCATTAGAGTACGGCGGAAAACACCCGCATTAGGGTACCGCGGAAAACACCCGCATTAGGGTACGGCGGAAAACACCCGCATTAGAGTACCGCAGAAAACACCCGCATTAGAGTACCGCGGAATACACCCGCATTAGAGTACCGCGGAAGACACCCGCATTATGGTACCGCAGAAAACACCCGCATTAGAGTACCGCGGAATACACCCGCATTAGGGTACCGCAGTACCACGTGACTTGGGTTGTTTTTGCAGAGAAGAGGAGAAGTTAGACTTATTTCATAACTATTTCCTAGCAATAAATGGATAAAATGTACGGCATGTTGTTCTTTAATAAATAATAAATTGTAATTGTCAGCAAGTCGCTGTGATGTAAGAGGAATAAAACACTTGGGGACGTGCTGTTATTGGAAAATAATCAACTTTGGAGGAGTGTTTTTCTTATATTCTCCTATAACAGCATAACATGGAATGCTTTATTCATTACTTGTCCAGATGATGATTGTGTGTGTGTGTGTGTGTGTGTGTGTGTGTGTGTGTGTGTGTGTGTGTGTGTGTGTGTGTGTGTGTGTATTTGGTGTGTGTGTGTGTGTGTGTGTGTGGGGGGGGGTTGGTAGATGGGTCTCATGTCTATGAATAAAAAACCTTGTACATAAACCCTGTACATAAAGCAGCAGCAGGTCTGAGATGCCTGTAGAGAAGGATGCTACATGCGACTCAGGCCAGATGGTGCACTATAAAGATAGCGGTACGTTAGCATTTCACACCTCCATCTCCTCCCCAGTGCATTAAACCTGCGTCTCCTCAGCACCTGCTCACTTTCTCCATCCTCTACAGAAAGGGGGTCTGTCTCTCCTTAAAAAGACATGTATTCTTGTTTAGATGTGTATAATAATGTGTAATACACTCAGTCTGATCTGAGTCTGATACTCATTACATCATACACACCTGAAACCTTCAGCACAAACAGCAGCAGGTTAGTCTTTTCAATCAAACAGCACAGCATTGATTCTCCAAACACACACACACACACACACACACACACACACACACACACACACACACACACACACACACACACACACACACACTTCATTCTGGGAATGGTGGATGCTGTGGGTCAACAATAAGGTGAGGGAGATGTGTGTGTGTGTGTGTGTGTGTGTGTGTGTGTGTGTGTGTGTGTGTGTGTGTGTGTGTGTGAGTGATTTTAAAATCCTGTCAATAAGGGCTGGAAAGTACCGAACTACATGTGCTCTTATTACAGAACTCGAGGCCATGATTCACTATAATATTAAGTTTTTGAATATAATTCATTTACAGTACTTTTACCTGAGGTTTTTGTTTTAGAAATAAAATAATCAGCACTGCTACATTTATTTTTTGATCACCGTTTAAAAAATGTGTAATGCATTTAACCCCAGAAGCCAATTAAAAGACAGAATGTGCACATTTTAAACATGTGATAATGATCTGCTAATTATATTCTGTAAACCTAAACCCGTGGAGATATCGACATTTCACAGCTCAGGACCCAGGTACAGGTAAGCTGTTAGCCAGCTGAGTGAGCTAGTCAGATCTGCTGAGGTTTTACAGTACCAAAAAAAGGTACCATTCTATACCTAAAAGGGTACAGTCACTTGTCTGTGGCAGTACTGTTTAAGGGTACCGAAACATACTTTTATTTGTAGGATCAAACTTATAGTCTCACAGTTTGTAGCTATGGGGAAGGTAGGTGTATGTCACTGGCAGGTGAACAGGATGTGAAATGACCCTAAATGTTTCGAGTGTAAATGACTGCTGAGGTTGTGATATTAATAAACATCCAGTTAAAGCCATTAGATATGAAAATGTGTGCATTAATGTCAAATGAAACAATTTATCATTACACATTTGAAATAAAAATTATTTTTGTTGTTAATTTATTATTATTAAGTCCTATGGAATAATTCTTATTCTTATTAAAATCATGTCTGTCTAGATCATGTTGAGTATAGTAGTATATTACTACAGTATTCATAAGTACAGTTATGTACCACTCAGTGCTTTATAGATATTTACAGATATCCAGAGCCATATCACCCTGCAGTTCTCACCTGGTTTCCCACTGAATCTAAGTGGGGTTGAGCCTGGCCAGTACCTGGATGGGAGACCTCCTGAGGGAATACTAAGGTTTCTGCTGGAAGTGGTATTAGGGAGGCCAGTAGGTGGTGGTCTGTGTTTGTCTGTATGGGTCCTAATGCCCCAGTATAGTGATGGTGACACTGTACTGTAAAAGGAGCACTGTCTTTCAGATGAGATGTTAAACCAAGGTCCTGACTCTCAGTGGTCATTAAAAATCCCAGGTCACTTCTCGTAAAGAGTAGGGGTATCACCTTGGTGTCCCTGAATTGGCTACATCTCTCCTCTCCACCAGGTGTTCTGGTGCACTATGGCTGCTGTTGCATCATCCAGGTGGAGGCTACACACTGGTGGTGGTTGAGGAGATTTCCCCCCATACTATGTAAAGCGCTTTGAGTGTCTAGAAAAGCGCTATGTAACTAATTATTATTATTATTTAGATACAAACCCGTACCATGCCAGCTTCAGGCTTGTACCTTTAGAAGGTATGTTACTGTCATGGTACAGTTTTCTACTTTATGGAGTTTGTCCCCTCATCTACCTTTATTTCTCAGCGTGTACAAACACTCTGCATTCAACTGAAGATGTTCAATAGTGATCACCTGTTGTGTTAAATATATCTAAGTGCTGCTACAGACTATAGGACAATCTGCTTTGCTAGATAACTAACTATGTAGCCAGAATGACCTAGCTAGCAAGCTAAAGAACCTAGCAAGCAACAGCATTTGGCTAAGAGAGCTAGCCAGCTAACGTTAACTTTCTTTCTATCCTGTTGATGAAGGAGGTGGTTTTCATCACTGTGTTATTTAACATAAGAACAGAACAGAAAATAGAACAGTGTTGGAGTATTCATGTCAATCGCAGACGCGTAAAAAAACAAAAACAAAATTACAGTAATTACTGAAATAGTTTTTCTCCAGACGTCTTATTTAGTGAAGACATTTACTTTTAAACAGTGAATTATTAATACAGTAGACATACTTTTTCTTTACAACACTCCAGCTTGCTATAATATCTTTTTTGTTCACACTGTGTGTGTGTGTGTGTGTGTGTGTGTCGTATTTCTGTTGTAAAATCCAATGATAATAAAGTTGAATTTAATGGAATTGATTTGGAAGTGTTCAGATTCCCGCCGCATCTGTGCTCTAAAATCAGAACATTAATAAAGCTGATTCTGTAGAGATTTTACCATCTGCTTTAGAGAAGAAGGTCAAAGCTAACACACTAATGTATAACACCTAGGAGCCACTTTAATAGATGTTTTAAGGGTTTGATCTTCTTGTTAATACAAAATAATGACTTTTCAGTATTCAGTATGAGATGTGTGTGGGCTGAGATGAACAGGTGTTGTGTGTCTTTGTGCAGAATTACAATGGACTCTCCACCTGGACACTTTTATTGGCTTTTGTTTCTAAGCTAATTATTTATCTATTAGATAAGCAGACCTTCCTTGAGCTTATTATGATACAATGAAAGGACAGTAATGATGTTAATGCAATAATAATAATAATAATAATAATAATAATAATAATAGAGTATTAAAAACCTTTGGCTTTGTTGCAGTTGATAAAAATAATTTGGCTCCATAATTGATAATTAAAGCAGGATAAAAGGGAAGACAATAATAGAACAGAATCATAATGACATAAACACACTGCTGCTCTGTGTGTCGCTGTCGGATTAGTTATGACTGACAGGAGTGATATTGAAGCTGGAAGGCAGGGTTGAATTTAACTTCACTTTATTTGTAGTCTCATGTATCAGCTATTTGCTTTAAAGACAGCAATCTGTGCTCAGATGAAGTGCCTCGACCTTTCGCTGGGTGAGAGTTATGAAAGCTGAGTGAAAATAAATGGCAGGTGATTAGACCAACTTGTCAGCCATACATCAGAGACACCAGGGTGGGAAAGAGAGAAACACACAGAAGAAATGAATTCTGGGTATCTGATAACAATCGGTAGGTTTTTTTTCTTAGACGTGGAAGGTTAGGACAAACAAAAAAAGTAGGGAATAGATCTGGCAGTGGGCAGTGGTTGCTCAGTAGTTAAGATATTGGGCTACTGTTTGGAAGGTCGTGAGTTCAAATCCCATCACCACCAAGCTGCCACTGTTGGGCCCTTGAGCAAGGCCCTTAACCCTCAACTGCTCAGATGTAATGTAAATGAAATAAATGTAAGTCACTCTGGATAAGGGTGTCTTGTAAATGTAATGTAAATCTTAAAGTAAATAACACTTAATATTTGGTCTCATGTCCCTCACTTGCAATAACTGCATCGATCCTGTGACTCACTGACACCAAACTGTTGGTTTCTTCTTCTGTGAAGCTTTTCCAGGTTTTTACTGCACCTTCTTTCAGTTGTTGTGTGTTTCGGGGGGGTTTCTCCCTTCAGTCTCCTCTTCAGGAGGTGAAATGCTGGTCAGTTGGGTTAAGGTCTGGTGATTGACTTGGCCAGTCTATAACCTTCCACTTTCCCCCCTGATGAAGTCCTTTGTTGAGTCGGCAGTGTGTTTTAGATCGTTGTCTTGCTGCATGATGAAGTTCCTCCTGATTAATTTGGATGAATTTCTCTGCAAATTAAAAGACAAAATGTTCCTGTGAACTTCTGAATTCATTCTGCTGCTACCATCATGAGTTCCATCACCAATAAAGATTAGTGAGAACATTCCAGAAGCAGCCATGCAAGCCCAAGCCATGACACTACCTCCACCATGTTTCACAGATGAGCTTGTATGTTTTTAGCAGATCCTTTCTTTCTCCACACTTTGGCCTTTCCATCATCTCATCTCTGTATTTCTTTGTGAATTCCAATCTGGCCTTTTGATTCTTACTGCTGATGAGTGGTTTGTATCTTGTGGTATGGGCTCTATATTTCTGCTCTTGAAGTCTTCTTCTAATGGTGGATTGTGATACCTTCACCCCTGCCCTGTGGAGGTTGTTGGTGATGTCACTGACTGTTGTAGGCAAAACCCAGGGCTCAAACCAAGAGTAGACATTCAGAGCTATTAATTGTTTAAACAGTTAATCTAACAGGACACACCTGGGGAACACGAAAACACTTGTTAGTCACATGTTCCGATATTTTTGATCACTTGAAAAATGGGTGGGTTCAAACAAAAGGTGCCATGTTCTAAGTTGTGGAACACATTTAGATGTAAATATGAGGAAATGAAAGCTGAGATTCTGATCTATCATCTCATGTTCATCTTTTGATCTCAAACCAAAATGTCTTCAGTGTATAAAAAAAAGAATTGACCTTGCTGTTCCAATACTTTCAGAGCAAACTATGTATAACATCAGTTAAATACACTATATGGCCACCAGGGGCATTAATATAGAGTTGTTCCACCTTTGCTGTTCCCCCTTTGTTTGCTCGTCCCAGAGCCTGAGGTACTGATTTATCTCCTCCTGCTGTCGATCCACCTCTTTTACAAGAGATATCATGCACACAGATCATCTTAAGGTATCTTTAGCAGGTTTATTCTTTGATTTGGCATTTTTTCTTTGCCTCAGCAGCATGCCAGTGCGTAATGGTGCAATTATGGCAGATACAGCGAGACTCCAGCTCTGAGCTTGAAGGCTCTATTCAGAAGTGGTCATTAGTAAGGAGAGGATCCTTAGCCTCAGGGTCTGGACACAGAGGAACCCGCTAACACACGCTCTTCTCCTCACAGCACACAAGCCCAATTCTTCTAAGTGTTGTGTGCTGTTGCTAAGCAACCCCAAGACTAACATCAGATGCCTGGTACGTGAGAGAAAGAAACAAGTGGATGTTTATGAGTTTTAGGAGGATGGGGATTAGGAGGAAGATCCCAGGTTTGGAGTAGAAGCTATTCATCGACAGTGTAACAAGGTTTATTTTAGAATCTCAGAGGAGCCTCACATACCATCACACACCTTAATCTGTAGAATGTTCTTGATTAATTTTCTATAACAGCAGCTCTGACAGTAGTGCAGCTGCAAATCACAGGTTTATATTAATGCACCTGTTCTAATATATAATTTTTTCTGCAAGGAGATTATTTATTTTTAATTTATTTAATATTTAACATTTATTTAACATTTATGGAAGGAGTCTCCAGTCAGAGGTAAAGCACAAGTCTAAAAACATTAAGGTTATTTATTAATTTGTTTTTTGAGGTCTTCAGGACAGAGGAGTTTACACTTTCTCCATAACATGACAAGCTGCATTTTTTTGTCTTTAGGAGAGAGAAAAAGAAGGAGAGGGTGAGAGAGCGACTGTATAATCGTTATATAAACATGATGCTATAATGTAAACGAAAACAGGAACTAAAATCATGAAGACAAACAGATCAGCTACTTATTTTGAATATTTGTTAATTAGATGCAATAAAATGCTTTGGGTAAGACTTTGTATGAAGCTCATATTCAATTAAATATGTTCATAATTCTGTGTAAGTTGGTAATGATTCGTTGTAAGCATTTTATAATCTTTAATAATGCTTCATAAAACTCTATTAATGGGCTTTGTTGATAACATAATTTTGTTGTAATGCAAGAGTCAGTATTCATTATAATAAGTTCGGTACTGCAGAAATTTTAAACTAGGAGTGTAAATCTCAGGCTATGACACGATATGAATTCGATTCTTAAGGCAACGATTCGATATTTGACGATACGACTGAATCTGCTACGATACGTGTCTGTCCACATCATCAGACACCTACTTTGTAATGGATAGAAGACATAAATAATCCTAGATTCTTATTTAACACAGTAACAAAGCCAATTAGGAATATAATTGAATTAGAGATAATCATTGGTGCAGATCAACAGCACATGTGCTGAAGTTTTATTTGAATAACTGATTTAATGTACTGCAGAAAACTTGAGTCCAACCCTGCTGTTACTGCTTCACCTCTATGTGAAAAAACGCTTTATCATTAAATCTTTGTCCTGAAGTCATACCTCTCTCTGTCAGAAGGTCTCTTTGTTTTATTACAGAGGAACTGGAGTTGCCATGGTAACCAACCTGCGACTGGACGACAAGGCCTAATTCTCTGAACTAATTACAAAAGCAGTGACATTTGCTAATCCTTCTAAAGGTCTGTGATACAAAGAGCCGGACGCACTGCAGACTCACTAGGGGGAGCTGGAGGGTCACAAACCATGCACAGGAGTGAGGGAGGAAGGAAGACTCCCCAGCACCCCCCACCCCCATATATGTAGCTACCATGGCAACTGTTAAAATGGCAACCAATACATATATGGATTAAAAAAAAATAAATTTGAGGGACACCCATGACCATCCATCTGAAAATATGATGCACTTGGGGTTTTTAATTCAGAAAAAAGACCTACAGAGACAAACTATGTTCTAAAAACACAAAACACTTCTTTATTTCTCAGAACTGTGTCTTTCAGGTTTTTCTGTTTGTCTCAAATTATATTAGTGGAGTTCAGTTTGTCTGTATCTCAGTACTGTTCATCTAAATTCTCTGGACAGAGTTCGGTACGTTTGGTGAAGTGTGAACACCGGTTTCGAGCTCAAGACTGGTCCAGATAGCTGGTTCTGTTGAGAACGGTGGTCTGGAGTTCACATCAACAGAACCGTTGTGAGGTCTGCATCAAGTGTGTGAGCTATCTACATTCAGCATCGCATAGCAAGCAATGTGATAGGTTCACCATCTCACCTTACTTCCTGTATCTACTTACATGATGACGGGGAACAGGTTGTTATGTTATTGATATATAAAACCAGACTTTCACAGGACTGTTTGCAGGTTTTCCAGCATGATGACATGCAGAGCATCCAAAAAGAGCTGTTCTTCACCACTTGACGGTTAGTATCAAAGGAAAATAATAAAATAAAAAAACCAGCAAGAAGATGAATCTACGGTAGTGCTGACCATTTTAAAAAACCTGTGTGTACAAAAGTGATGTATAGAATTACGCAATTGATCCAGAAGGAATCTATGTGAAAACAAACATGTGATTATAAGCCCCGCCCCCAATCAGGCCCAGAATCCATCCTGAGTGTGGACTCGAGTATTCAATCAAGTGTGAAAATTCACCTCTCAATCCTGTCCTACTGCCTCTACGGTATGTTTCCCAGAAACACTGTTGCCTTCAGCCAGTTTGTTTCATCATGTGCATCCAAGGTTATAACTGGGATTTCCATCTGCCAAAAATAAATAATAAACACTGGATAAAGATTTCACATTTGATTGAAGTGGAAAAGGTTAAACACAATCATTTCTGAGCCTTTTTGTTTGGTAGTTGATCTTTATTATCCATTTCTGTACCTTCACCTGAGAGTACCTGACCATTTGCACTGCGTACTTTTCAGGAACTTGTTTAATATTTGCAAACAATTTCAAGGGTATGAAAGTGGTACAATGGGTAGCATTGTCTCCTCACAGCTCCAGGGATCCTGGTTCGGTGCTGAGCTCAGGTCCAAGCTTGGGGTCTGTGTGGAGTTTCAAATGGTTTCCTCCCACTCGAGGGGAGGTGGCCAGATTCAATCCCAGGAGCAGTGGGTGTGATCCAGGAATACACCTTGGATGGGAGTCAGTCTACACACTCATTCACACCCAGGGGGTGATTTATAGTCGCCAGTCCACTGTCATGTTTTTGTGAGGTGAGAGGAAACCTGAGAACCCGGAGTAAACCTACACAGACATGGGGAGGACATGTGAAACTCCACACAGCCACAGCTCAGGATTGAACAGGAAACAATTGATTCTCAGCTGGTGTCCATCCAGGACAGCATTCCTGTGATAGACTCCAGATCCACCGCCACCCTGACCAGGATAAAGTCAAGACAAATGAAAATAAGGAAAGAAATGGAAAGACATTGAAATGGAGCACACTAATAGATGTGTTTCCACATCAGTAGATGGGGTTAAATTTGTTTTTAGGGAAGTGTTGAGTTTTCAGATGAAGATGATCAGAAACATTTTGAATTATACTAAACTTAAAAACAACTTTTAGAATAAAAAAAACTAGTTTATTTTTATATAGTGCATATATCTCTCCAAAGTACATTACAAAAATAAATAAGAAAGCTGAGAGAAAGATGAGAGAACAGTCCCAGAGGAATTAAACGAGCGAGTGATGAGCACTGAGTGATCTTCCTCACACACAAGGCAGTCTGGTCTGAGGTTGTGAAAAAGATGAATCAGGGTTTCAGCATATTTTGACCCGAGTTAAAAAGATGCTGAAATGTTATGGAGCTGAGGAAAAGAACATTTAGTGACCAGCTAAGAGAAGATTAAAAAGCGATCCTAGGAGAGGATTTAACAGGAGCACCATCAGTGGCAGTGAAAATTTCATGCGACATCATACATGAAACAACATCATAAATGAAACCCAGTTCCTTCATAATTTTAAACATGACTACATGATGTTGTATGAAGATTAGTAAGACTGACGTTCTGAGCGTTATCTGCACTGTTATCTTCTTTCTCTCTGTTAAGCTGTATGTGTTCTGATGTTGATGCTTCTCTCGCCCTCCAGACCAGATCCATCCTGATACTGCTTCTGCACCCTTCACTCTCTGCTATGGATGGTTCCACATGGATTCCCTAAAGATGTACACTTCCCAAAACCAGTTTATTCCCAGTGGCTGTAGATAATCTCATGTGGAATCTGTAGATTTGTAGCTGCAGAACATCCTGTAAACCCACCCAGTACTACTTTACTCTCTATGCCTGTATACTCTAATAATATATAATCCCATTGTTGGGTGTCACCTAGAAGACGACGGGTTCCCTCGAGTCAAGGTTTCTTCCGCATGTCATGTCAAGGGGTCGCCTCTGGCTTCGTCAGTAGGGATCTAAGCCTACATCCGGATTTCTGCAAAGCTGCTTTGTGACAATATCAGTACAAATGCAGTTGAATGGAAGAGTTGCACATGCTGCTGAACTGTCTGACCAAGTAGGAGAGATTATGTGCTGAAGACCAGAGGCCTGAGGACTGATCATTGACGGACACATTGTGCTATAGAGAAAGAAAAGCATGATAAGAGCTTGAAATACCAAGAGAAAAGAGAAGATTAGTGTATCAGGCTTAGCTTTAAAGTCAAATCAGAACGATAAGGCCACCAGAGTCAGCTGAGAAAATCATTACTAACTGTAAGTAACAAGTTACAAGTTAAACAAGTGAATTCTCCGAGGCAGGAGCAACAGTTCACTTCGATTTTAATTTGTTTTGACAAACAAAGCTGCAGCATTCGGCTGTCAGTTATGAGGAGGTGAATTTATATATTTCTGGTATTTTTTTTACTTTGTTTTGCGAGAGATGTAAACTGTTTAATGTTTAATATTTAACTGAATAATCCCAGTTCGAGAGGTACCAGAAACCGCTGCTGATGACCACGCCCTTTCGTCACATGTCTAAGGTAGAAACTGCAGTGTATGTATGTATACAGTTCCAATCAAAATTATTCAACCCCCATTGCAAATCAGGTTTATTGTCAAAATTTACAGACTTTCAGCTGTTTGCGATGAACAAATCAAACAAAAGCAATTGAAATGGTTCAACACAACGAATGCTTCAAGTGGTTTCCCCAAATTCAACTGAAAATGCAGCTTATAATGACTTCTCCAGTCTCAAAATTATTCAACCCCCTGAATAGATTCCCTCACAACAGAACAAATATGCAAAACATGAAACCTGCACTGGAAACCTGCAGCGTGCGGAAGGCAAGATGGATTCATTGAAGTATCAGGAAATCCTAGGAGAAAACATCATGCCATCTGTGAGAAAGCTGAAGCTTGGGTGTCATTGGATCTTCCAACAGGACAATGATCCCAAGCATACCTCAAATTCCACCAAGGCTTGGTTGCAGAAGAAGTCCTGGAAGATTCTACAGGGCCATCACAGTCACCTGACTTGAACCCCATAGAAAATCTCTGGTGGGATTTGAAGAAGGCGGTTGCAGCACGCAAACCCAAGAATATTACTGAACTGGAGGCCATTGCTCATGAGGAATGAAAGTTTCCTCAGGAACGCTGCCAGAAGCTGGTGTCTGGCTATGCATCTCATTTGCAGCAGGTCATAACAGCAGAAGGGTCTCTACTAAAGTACTAAAGATAGTCGTCATGAAGGGGTTGAATAATTTTGAGACTGGAGAAGTCATTATAAGCTGCATTTTCAGTTGAATTTGGGGAAACCACTTGAAGCATTCGTTGTGTTGAGCTATTTCAATTCCTTTTGTTTGATTTGTTCATCGCAAACAGCTGAAAGTCTGTAAATTTTGACAAACCTGATTTGCAATGGGGTTGAATAATTTTGATTGCAACTGTATACAGGGTTATACAGTAATCACCAGTTTGTCTTAAGATGTAGACAAGATGATGCAGGAAATGGGGATTTCTTTCTTTCTCTCTATTCTAGGAAAAATATGTACAGTAATTAATGTGTGTATTAAATTGTGCATGTAATTTGTGAATTTTCGAGTGTCTACACCATAACTAAAATAGACGAGCAGCATCTCAAGCTCCTGGTGGTTACTGTAAAACCCTGTATATATAAACACACACTCCAGTTTCGGGTCTGATCACGCCGTTTGAACACATCTGTGCTGACCGACTCAGAGCAAACAGGATTTTCCGTTTTTAATTAACATTAACATTAACATTATTTGTAAAGTGTTAGATTTGAAATGTTGTTTCTGACTGATCTAATCTTTTTACTTTTTTTAGGGGGGCATTTTTGATGATTTAATGGAAGTTCTGCCCAAAAATGGTAAACGGTGTCACTTTTTTGGCTGAAATATTTTTCAGTGGCATCCCTGATAAATATGTTTAACTGATTAACACGGCCGGTGTGGAATTAAACGCTTTTTAAACTAGAACTGAACGAGGTCTCAGTGGGACACATCACATGATGCTACACATGATGGTTTGAATTGAACTCAAGCCTGAAAACCAGCCTGAAAGGCTTCGCAGAGCTTGTTAGTGTTGATGTAGTTCTTTAATTACGAATGAAAGATTTTTTTCAGAAGTCTGGATGAAAATGCGAGATGAGTCGAGTTCTATTATTAGCCTGCGGAGTTCAAAGCCGGGATTCTTGGGAATGAGTGTAAATGCGGTGGTTTTAAAGACCTGAGGAATTGAAGCAGACTCAAGGGATCTCACAGACAGTGTCCTGTTTGAGTGCTTTGTCCCTGAGTGCTAGCAGGTGTGTGAACAGGTTTGTTTTGGATTTTAAGGTCTATAAATGTGTGTGCTCAGAGCTCCAGCACACCTACGCTTCCATATGGAGCTTGTTACCCAAAGCAGCGTGAACACAGCCACCCGGAGCCGAGCGCTTTATCTCAACAGTTAGAGAGAGGAATCACAGTAATACTGACTGACTTTATGATGATCTCACTGTTACAACACTTCAGGGAAATAAAGAATATACACATAATTGGAGTTTTATTCTGCAGCAGCAATCATTTAGTTTATGAAATTTTAGCAGTGTTTCAAGTGCCAAAGGATCGCTATTTTCCTTTCTTTTTCCCCCCTGTTCTAGAGAGAGAGTACCGTTGACGAATACGTCATTGTATTGTGTGTGTGTGTGTGTGTGTGTGTGTGTGTGTGTGTGTGTTTGTGTGTCGGCCTGGGACAACTGGGAAGAGATTTGCTACTAGTTCTGGAGACTGAAATAAGTCTTTCTCCTTTGGATGTTTCTCACTCAGAAGTAAAGCTCTAGGCTTTTAAACTGAAAAGAGAGAACATTTAAAGATTTCTTTTCAATTCCACTGAAAGCCGCGGCTCCTCCCTCTACATTTCTAACTTCATCTACTGATGGATAAACAACATCACTGCTGAATTGTGCAGAACGATAAGTTTACAACAGGAAATGATTCTGACTTTGATTCTCAGCTTCATCCACATCAGTCAGCAAGGTTAGAAATGAGCTTAAATAAAAACAGTGCCATTTCCAAAGTAAAATATATTTTAAATATTTATATATTTGATCTAAACTCAGTGGCTATCCAGTGTTCATCCCCGCATGTCACTGGGTTGGTCAGAGGCCTGGTAAGAGTTCACACACAGCGTTTTCACCGTCTCAGAATTAAAACTGACCTTTACGTTTTTTCAGACAGCTGAATGAACAGAGGAGGAAGACAGGATTTCATTTGGATGCAATTATAATATAAATGCGGCAGGTCGACCTGAGCGAGGGCTTTGAGCTGGTCTTACTTTCTAATTCATCCTGACTGCATGAGAAGATTAGAGTTTTAGCATCACCACGGATGTGTGCTGACATTTTGGCTCGACTTTATCTCAGAATCCACTCCGTCTTTTTTAAAAAAAAAATAACAATGCACTGTGTTTACATGATGAGGCTTTCTGAGTGTCATCCTGTTTGGGAAACACTGCTGCTGGTCTCTCCACCATCAATAATTTAGGGTTTTTTTTTTTTTTTTTTTTAAAGTGTTTCACTTTCACACTCGCCCTTCAGCAGGTTGTAAAGACATCTGCAGTCTGAATATAAGCATTTAGAGTATCTCTATCACCAGCTGGTCATTAGATGATGGACTGAACCATCTGCAGATCAGACCATCTCTAATTAAAAACACGCACAAATACTGACCCTGAGTCACCCAGATCAGTGTATAATTAATTCATTAGAGATACACAATTCAAAAGAAAAAAGAAAGAAAAAAATTGCATATGTTTTTTACTTTATTTTAGACAACAGCAGTATGTCAGAATTTTGGATTATTATCTCAAAAGTTAGACTTTTTCCCCCTCAGGTTGTATATTGTTTTATAACCCTAACCTAATCAACAAGTCTACAGATATTTTGTTTAAAGCAAAACACTTCAAGCATCAACTTTAACCATCCTACCCCACGCTCTCCCAACGCAGCCCTCCCTACCCCACGCTCTCCCAACGCAGCCCTCCCTACCCCATGCTCTCCCAACGCAGCCCTCCCTACCCCACCCTCTCCCAACGCAGCCCTCCCTACCCCATGCTCTCCCAACGCAGCCCTCCCTACCCCACGCTCTCCCAACGCAGCCCTCCCTACCCCATGCTCTCCCAACGCAGCCCTCCCTACCCCATGCTCTCCCAACGCAGCCCTCCCTACCCCACGCTCTCCCAACGCAGCCCTCCCTACCCCACGCTCTCCCAACGCAGCCCTCCCTACCCCACGCTCTCCCAACGCAGCCCTCCCTACCCCACGCTCTCCCAACGCAGCCCTCCCTACCCCACGCTCTCCCAACGCAGCCCTCCCTACCCCACGCTCTCCCAACGCAGCCCTCCCTACCCCACGCTCTCCCAACGCAGCCCTCCCTACCCCACGCTCTCCCAACGCAGCCCTCCCTACCCCACGCTCTCCCAACGCAGCCCTCCCTACCCCACGCTCTCCCAACGCAGCCCTCCCTACCCCACGCTCTCCCAACACAGCCCTCCCTACTCCATGCTCTCCCAGCGCACCCCTCCCTACCCCAGCGCACCCCTCCCTACCCCAACGCACCCATCCATACCCCAACGCACCCATCCATACCCCAGCGCACCCCTCCCTACCCCAGAGCACCCCATCCTACCCCTCCCTCTCCCCCCACCACCCCCCCTACCCCAGTGCACCCCTCCCTACCCCAACACACCCCATCCTACCCCTCCCTCTCCCAGCACAACCCTCCCTCTCTTATACTTATACTTTCAGACTGAGATAAGTAAGTAAGCAAGTTTATTGTCATTGTAATTTAACACAAGGCTGAGGATCATGGGTGGGTGGAGTGAAGGGGTGTGTCTATAAAATGACTGACAGGAGGCATAAAACAGTTTTGCAAACAGGTTTTCTCAACCATGTAATAAACTTGGCCATGGCTTAAACCATTTTTAAAAAATCATTTCTACATATTTTCCAAGTTATTAGTAAGAAAAAAAAAATCAACTATTGCACCTTAAGTAGCCTTTTCTACAGTAAACTCTTAGCATCTACATATTAATTAAAACACATGATCTTTTGCTCCCACAAATCACCCCCCGACTACGTATTATTCCTCTTCAGGGTTGGCAGGTCTGATGTAGTGAAAATAAAGAGTCCTTTTCAATCGTATCTACTGTAAGATAAACTAATCAGCTAGCTTTGGAGAAAGGCTAAAGAATAACTGCCTAGTTTTGATAGCTAACACAGATAGCTGTTCAATTGATGTATCAAATAATGAATTTATGTAGTACACAACCCTGTCCTCCTGTTTTCTACATATCACTCATTAAATAACGCCTCTTCAGCACGCTACACCTCTCCAATTCCTCCTGGAAGGTAGAGCTGAATGAACAGTGTCTGAGGATGGGGTCAAAGGTAGGAGCACCTTTTAACCAATCACAAACTTAAAAAAAAAAAAAAAAAAGAAGAAAATTAAGAAAATTACTCAGTAATCCTGAAAATTCTGATCTACATAATATATATACACTATATACTGATCTGATATAAAAAGCAAACATTTTGAGATAATAAGTCAAAATGAAGATATAACAGTCAGAATTTAAGATAAAGCCAGAATTGGATCAGAAGAAGAAGAATTTTAAAATATTTTAAAAATAAATTTTGAGAAACGTCAAGCTTAAGATCTCATTAATGAGAGAATAGTTAGAATATGATAACTCTGAGATAGAAATAAATATAGATCCAATTTCCTAGATATTATTTGAGAAAATAAATCAGATTCTGATATAAAAAGTCATTTTTTTCATAATTTTGACTTATTTTATGTGACGTCCAAAATGTCACATAAATCAAAAGTTATGAGATATAGTTTAAAGAGAAATAAATAGATAATAGAGAAAAGAGAAAAGAGATAAAGAGAGAGTCAGAACTTAAAGATAATATTTGCTCATACAGTATTCGAGATGAATCGACATTTCAGCTTACTGCTGCTGCCCTGTTCTGTGACCTGGGAAAACTGGCTTCCATATTAATTCTGTCTCAGGCTCTTCGTAAGAGGTTTTATTATATTTATATTGTGCTGCTCATTAGAGTAACTTCAGTTCTATCAGACAGTCTGTAATGTTCAGCTTTATTTCATCTCCTGCAAACACCAAATCACAAGAAACACACGTGTATTCATCCAATTCAAGAAGGTCATCCTGTCACACAAAAGCCAGTTTCAGAGGAAATCCTTATGAAGGCGGTTTAAAAATCAAACATCTCACATAAACGTCTCACATAACAAACGTCTCACATAACAAACGTCTCACATAACAAACGTCTCACATAACACTCAGAAGAAGACTGTTTTTAAGGCCTGATGTTCAGGAGGTGTGTTTGTTTACTTATTGTTGTGCGTTTCAGATGAAAGTATAAAGCTTCTGATCAGCAAAGAAACCCATTTCTCTCTCTCTCTCTCTCTCTCTCGCTCTCTCTCTCCCCAACACACACACACACACACACACACACACACACACACACACACACACACACACACACACACACAAATATTTATATATACTGTATTTATACAGGATTTATGGGGATCATGCTGGTTGTAAGTGTGTCAGTCAGAAAATGAAAGGCATGAACACTCAGTCTCTCTTTCATTATACAAGAGCATCTGTAGGGTCCTATAAGTGATCTCTACCTGCTGAGACAGGAAGGACTTCACCACTCAGAGAGAAAGAGGAGAGAGGCAGAGATAGATGGGGTGATCAACAGAGAGGACAAAGACTAAGAGAGTCTTTAGAGCTGCCTGCAAACTCCCGAGGTGGTCCTGGGCATGAGAGACGAGAGTCAAGAGAGACGAAAGTGAGACAAGAGACACAAGGGAGCTAAAAGGTGAGAGAGAGAGAGAGAGAGAGAGAGAGAGAGAGAGAGAGAGAGAGAGAGAGAGAGAGAGAGAGAGAAGAGAGACAAAAGAACCAAAAGAGAGCCAAGAGAGGAGAGACAAGAAAGACGAGGAGAGAGAAGATGGTCAGCATCAGTAACAGAATCAAAATCCTGGTATAAAATAAAGTCCAAATTCAGCTACTAATGTTTAAAATGCAGAAGTTATTGACCGCATGGCAACACAGATAGGAGAGAAACCTGAACACTATGTTATTCAGTTACAGAAGCATTCAGACTAAAACATGAGTAAAAATGTGCCAGTAATAAAAGTGTAACATACAGAACACAGGATATGAGCATGAGCTCAACATACATGATAGGCAGGATAACAGGATACAAGACTGCAAGAGATTTTACACACACACACACACACACACACACACACACACACACACACACACACACACACACACACACACACACACACACACACACACACACACACACACACACACACACATGCTGGCAAGACTTCGCAATAAGATGAAGGATGAGTACTCATTAGAGAGAAAATGATGAAGTAGCTGTAAAAGGGTTCAGTACTCAGGAGGTGAGGTGCAGTGACCCTGACTGCTGCGACAACAAGTGTAAAGACCAGAGGTTTATTATTTTCAGTATATTAAACACTTATATACTTTATTATTATGTGCAGCGTGTAGCCATGGACCGGACTGAAGAGCGAACACACACACAGCTGGTTGATTATAAATCAAAAAACATTTTTTTTGCAGTTAATATAAGTTCAGTTCAACCAGAAAATGTTTTATCATTTATTCTGTTTGGGTTTCCGTGGTTAAATTCTGTTTCTCTCTCTCTGCCTACTCTTATTTTTGTTTTAGCAATATTGGCACCTCTGGCAATGCACAATGAATTGTGTCTTTTCTAGACATCAAGGAATCACCACGGTCGATCGGGCCGGCCAGAAAGATGCCAAAAACAAGGTTCACAACACTTCACAGGTAAAACCGAAAAAAAAAAAAAAAAAAAAAAGATGAGAGGAATCGAAAATGACTTCAAGCGAGAATAGAGCTGTCAAAAGGATGAAGAAGAGGTTTTTTTTTTTTTTTTTTTGGCACAATACATGAATATAGCAGTGGAGAAATCCTCCATTTTATCTTCACAATTAATTCCTCTTTTAGTAAGAAAAACCTTTCAGCAGTTCAGTCACCTGGAATTTAATCTAGAGACAAAACTCACTGCAGATCTGCGTATGAGAAAAAAAACAAAAACACAAAGCACATTACGGCTCTGCTGATGTTCCCTCAAACCCATACTATGGAAAAAAAACAAAAACAGAAATGGGTTTAATTTTGTCTCAGCACCTGTGGAGGACCTGTGGGAGAAAACGATGAGGAAGCTGCATGCAGTGCAATAAATAAAGACTTGTTGAAGAGGCTCCTAGTGAAGTATTTATGAACTCCTGTTCTGGTGAGTTTGTCCTGTCTGAAGCTTCAGCTAATCCTGGACACTCTGACAATCTGCTCTCACAGACCTTTTAGATACATCTTCTAATTCTTAGTTTCTCTAACCTTCACTATTCTGATCGAGCAAAAATACTCATTTTCATATCCATTTTCCTAAAAACACAATAAACGTGCTGAGTCAAAACTTCAGAGTAACAAGAGCAAAGAAATGCTTTAGAAAAACATCCACTTTGTGTTTATACCAGTGTGTTCAGGTGCAGTGTGTCCATTTCCATATATATTATTTATTTATTATTATTTTTATCCCATACCCTGTCGTCGATTATTTTTCCCTAACCCTAACCCTCATCAGAGTGTTTTGCTCTCTTCTGCACTTTCCAAACTCATCCTACTCTCCACATCTATAACCTATCATTAGATTTTGAGATTAAACCCTGTACACTTAGGGATTGGAGGAAAGGAGCACAGCCCAATTTAAAAGTGATTAGTGTGAAACTAAACCAAGTGTGCGCTCCAAGAACCGTAACACTTCCTTCACACCTTCCTAATAACTCCTGAGCTGTAGCTCGAGGTGCCGTGCGATGCCAAACAGACAAGTCTGTGAAAGCCACAGGCAAACTGTACAGAGTTTAATGTGGGAAAAAAAAGAGTTTTCTCAGCTTCCTGAGAGCAGACGAAAGCTGTAATAGCTTTTGTGAATCTTGGAACATTTTCAGAATATTTTTGTGCAAAATGTTAATCTGATTGCAATTATCACAGTCACATGCAGCCTTTTGAAATCGCACTCATGAATACCTCGTAGCTTTTCCCACCATTGTTCATCCCACGCTGCTTCTCTCTCAGACAGCTCTCCTGCATCTCATCCATTTTCCTGAGCCTGGAGTCCCTGAACAGCCAGCATCCAGCACTGCTTCAAATCTACACCAGTTAGCACCCAGGGCTAGGGCTGGGCGAGACTCCATCCCCTGGTCCAGGAAATTCTTCATCTGTGGCAGCACTCTGATGTGATAAAGAGGCAGGCAGCTCCGGCACTGAACAGGGGGGATCGTCGTGATCTAATGAGACAAAGAAGCAGTTTTATTAATTTGGTTCAGCAGAAGAGAGAGAGAGAGAGAGAGAGAGAGAGAGAGAGAGAGAGAGAGAGAGAGAGAGAGAGAGAGAGAAACAGTGCATCATCTATCAGTGAGGTGAGAGAAGGACTCTGCACACTCCATCATTTGTCTTCTGATTAGCTTGCAGTAATTGGAGTCCTGTAAGCCACAACAAATGAACAAACACCATGAAGTCAACAGGCCCAAGGTCATTATATATTGGTAAAGAAACACAACCTGCTGATTGTAGACAGAAGTGTGATGACAACAACACCACCGTTAAAAGTCTGTGATGGCAGCCAAACCATGATGGATCATGTCCTACCTATTTATTTAATAAAAATGATTTGAAATGTAAAAAATACTTAAGAATTATTTGGTGTAGAGACTTGCATTAAATTGCATCTTGTTGCCGAGATCCACGACAATCCACCCACAGCTTCACAGCTTAGCAGGACATTTTAGGGTTTGTTTTGTTATTTTTTTTTAAACCAGCACCCTGCAATGCCTTTGTATTTATATTTCTTCAAGATGGATGTTAGTTGCAACATAAACCTTTCCAACAAGATCATCCAGTCCCTCAGAAGGCTTGTCAGAGGTTGTGTGTGTCTTCAATCTCTCTGTGCTGAAAAAATATAATACAAAACCACATATTTATATATTTTTTTCTTGACTACATAGGTCAAAACAAGGTATAAAACAAGCAAAGATAGGAATAAATCTCTGAGGGTTAAAGAATTTGTTAATCAGTTTTAAGTCCTCGTGTTTAAATTCTGGTAGTCAGCAGTGCGGCCAAAAATTTATCACAGAGACTTTCCAAAACTCTCACTGACGTCTTCTTGATTCTACTATCTTCTTGTCACTAATAAGTGAATTCACAAAAGTTGCTTTACAGTGATACTTCAGTGAGAAAGAACATCTCACATGTTTGTTCTTGATTCGTCCTCATTTCCTTTCCCTGCTTCCAGAAGGAGGAGTGAAGAAGTGAGGAAGTTAAGCAATGAAAGCAAATGAGGACGTGCAGTTAAAGAAATGAGAGGCACTCATCAACTGAGAGTTTAATGATGCACCCTATCTACAGTACACATGAACCAGGAAGTAAAACAGAAGTAAATGAGAGGACTGGATTAGTGTTCAGGAGACGGTGACCTCTGCTGGCGGGGAGGGTTATCGCTCAGAGTTGTTGTGATAAAACCATATTGTACTGATAAATCACTGACAAAAGTGAGATAATAAATGCAACATTTTCATGACAAACACTGAGTATAAACAGTGTTATGTATGAAGTGTACCCTTCATTTCTCCCAGATTGTGATGTGTCCATAAGAACCTACACTAAAGATGTTGGTCAGTATGTATAATGCAAATCAGTCTTCATTTAGATGCTATTCTTGTGGCCCTTTTTCCTTCCACTTTTCCTGGGAATCAGGGTGGCAACAGGCTGAGAAGGTCAGTTAAGACTTCTATATGCCCAGTCACAGATTCCAGCATCTCCTGCGGGGGCTCCAGATGTTACCAAGCTACCTACTAGATATAAAGGTCCTGGATCTGCCATCCAGTAGCGACATATCTGATACAGCTCTACCAGGAGTCCACCAGGGGGCATTCTTGTAAGGTGCCCAAACCACTTCAACTGGCTCCTCTCAAGTCGTCTGGACAGAGACTCTACTTTGAGGTTCTCCTGAACTTACAAAGAGTAAGTCCAGAAACCCTGTGGAGGAACCTCATTTCCACTGCCCGTACTCATGACCTTATTCTTTAGGTCAGCTCATGACCATCGATAAGGATTGGGATGTAGATTGTTAATGAGAGAACTTTGCATGTAAACAGATCTTCTTCTTCACCACCACAGTAACTGCAGCACTGCTGCTGAGCTCCGCCAGGGGTAAGTTCTCTCCCCTCATCTGAAGGGAGCATACCAGTCTTTTCCAGTTTGATTGGTGCCAAGAGAAAATCATCATCTGCATATTTCTAGCCCCCATCATGGACACCTCCTTAACCTCAGCTGCCTCTTGATGTCCTGTCCATGAAAACCACAAACAGGACACACGTCCTTAATGGAGTACACAGTATCCACGGCAGACTGTAGACTGGATTAGCGTACTCCAACGATTCCTCACAAGAGTAAACAGCTGCTCCTCTTTTCCACAGCCTGGGCAGAACCCACACTGTTCCTCCTGAATATAGTGACCTTACACCTGTAAGATTATTTTTTTTAATGTAATTACTCAAAAGGTGTTCAATGTGGAAATGTATAGCCCAACACAATGATGTTTTAACAAAGCAGTAATCAGATGATTAAGCAGGGTAGCATTTTTATTAGCCATTTGCTGTAGAATATGAGACATAAATCAAGAGAGAGAAACATCGCAAATTGGCTGTGAATATTCCTCTGTTCACCACAGCCTGCACGTAATCCACCACTCTCTTCTCCTCATATGAATATTTCAAAGCAGATGAAGCTGAGAGGCCTCGTGGGGAAGATAGCACCTGTGTTAACGGCACCATCAAACAATTCAGTGCAGGGAAAAGACCATTCCATTTCGTTCTCTACAACACCCGGCCTGTTTAGTCATGCACAAATCATCTGAGCACAGAAAATTTACTGCAAACTCATGGGACATTCATAGAAGGCTGTCTGCTGCAGTCGCAACGTAATATTGTGGAGGACATGGAGGAGCGCAGATGGAGGACACGAAATATCCACAGACAGAGAAACAGTTTCAGAAATCATTCTGCAACATAATATGATTGAAAGTACTTTACAAAACTGTTTATCTCTCTGTGGAAAGGTTTGTATCTTCTACTGTAACAACAACAAAAGATTGGCAAAAACGCTGCAGTGCATATTTAAAAATTAGGAGGGAAACCACCTCAGGAATAGGACTGGGCAATAAAATGATTTATACCACAGAGCTGCTGGATTCTGGATTGTGATTGGTCAGAAGGTGTTGATTAATTTTCTATAACAGTAGCTCTGACAGTAGCGCATGTTTATCGTTTCTATAGTAACAGCTCATTCATAGGGATGTGTACAGCAGACGCTCCACAGAACATTTTAAAAAGCAATATGTACGCAGTCTATAAATGACATGGTGTAATTTTCTTTAAGGAGACATGTATTTAACATTTATGGAAGGAGTCTCCAGTGTCAGAGGTAAAGCTGTAACTAAATTTTGTGACATGGGAGAGAATAAAGAGAGGCTGGTGAGGGAATGAATAGTTTATAGCTGCTATAATGTAAGTGAGAACAGGAATTTATTTCACTGATGTTCCACAACATTAAATGTAACTATAAACAGATAAAAAGTAAAACATGTCATTCTTCACTTAATTAAAAAGTGAAATCCTCGGTTTCCCCTTCTGATGTTTTGCCTTCACATATTTTTAAAGAGGCTTTTCCAGCTCTAAGCCCAGTTGTGACCGCTATTATTAATAGTTCATTAGTCAATGGGGCGGTACCTACCAACTTCAAACATGCTACTGTACAGCTGTTGTTAAAAAAAACCTCATTTAGATCAGCATGACCTGCATAACTATAGACCCATTTCTAAACTGTCTTTTATTTCCAAAGTTTTGGAAAATGTCGTCTACTCTCAGATTTCTTCGTACCTGAGTGCTTTTAGTATTTTTGAGACATTCCAGTCCGGTTTCAGGGAGCTACATAGTACTGAATCTGCTTTGTTGAGGGTTTTTAATGACATCTATCTTACTCTGGATGCTGGTTCTGGCTGTATTTTAGTCTAGCTTGATTTAAGTGCAGCATTTGACACTGTAGATCACAATATCCTTTTACACAGACTTGAACATGTAGCTGGTTTTTGGGGGCCTGTGCTAGAATGGTTTGCTTCTTACCTCAAAGGGAAAACATTTTCTGTTAAAGTAGGGAATTGTTTTTCATCTCATGCTCTAATTCCTTATGGTGTACCCCAGGGTTCCATTTTGGGTCCTCATCTATTTGCATTATATATGCTTCCACTTGGTCATATTATTCAGAGATACAATTTATCATATCACTTTTATGCCGATGGCACTCAGCTCTATCTCCCTATCAAAAATAATAACCGTTCTGTGTCTAGTCTGTTTGACTGTTTGTGTGACATAAAATGTTGGATGGACATGAACTTCTTACAGTTAAACAGCAATAAAAATGGAAATTATTATCTTCGCCCCATCAGATATGACCTCTGACGTAGTCAATCAGCTTGGTTCTCTTTCTTCAAATGTTCATGACTGTGTCAAAAATCTTGGTGTCATTTTTGATTCCAATTTGAGTTTTGATAAGCAGATTAGTGCTGTTGTAAACAGCAGTTTCTTTCAGCTAAGATCTATTGCCAAAATGAAGATGCTGCTCTCTAAGAAAGACCTTGAAACTGTTATTCATGCATTTATCACTTCAAAGTTGCACTACTGTAATTCTCCATACCTGGGTTTGCCTAATTCAGCTGTAAATCGTCTGCAAATGGTTCAAAACGCAGCAGCTAGGCTACTGACTGGCACTAAAAAGCGTCAACACATTACTCCTGTGCTTGCCTCTCTCCACTGGCTACCGGTTCAGTCCCGGATTGATTTTAAAATTTTGCTTTTTGTTTTTAAAGCTCTGCATGGACTTGCTCCTCAGTATTAGTGATCTCCTTAGTGATCTCCTTGTCCCATACAATGCCTCAAGATCCTTACGCTCATCCATCAATTTCTTCTTTCTGTTCCTCGCTCACGTTATAAAACTAAAGGTGACCGGGCTTTTTCGGTGGCTGACTCTGGAACAGTCTCCCTTTCAATATTAGATTTTCCCCTTCTGTTTCTACTTTTAAATCCACTTTAAAAACTTATTTGTATTCTTTATGTTTTAATTGAGGGTGTAAATTTTTCATTTGTCCTCAAGGTTTTGATCCAGTGTGTTAATTCTGCTTAACTTTGCTTTATTTTTTCCTGTACAGCACTTTGGTTACAACCTCCGTTGTTTTGAAATGCGCTTTATAAATCAATAAACTAAACTAAACTAAAAAATAATAATAATTATAATCACCAAATAGGACATGCTGTTATAGGAAAACAATTAACTTCAGAGCAATAACAGTAACTCACGGTGCATCACACCAGCAAATTGTTGATTATTTACCTAAAACTGCATGACAAGTGCAGTGTTTAATTTCTTACATAACCATCCTGTACTGTATTTCACACTGCCACAATATGCTGCCATGCTGAACTGTGAAAATGTGGTCACAGGCTTCTTACCCCATCCTGTTTTGTTGTTGAAGAAGACATGGGGTGGGTTAGGGTTAGAAGAAGAGTGAGATTAGCAGAAAACAGGATCATCCAAAACATCAGCAGGTGAAAGCTCCAATGTGTAACCCAATCTCATGATCGAGCTACGGTGAAAATGGTTAGTGTTAATATGTGTTTGTAAAGATGCAACAGAGATAATGAGTGAGTATTGAAATTCCAGATGAGGATGACTAGTGTGGAGCCGTAGTTCATTTCCTCTCTTCGTAGTGCCCTTGATGTTACACATGGTGTCTTCGGCTGACATTTTGATCTTGTTCTCCACTTTAGCACTCATAGCAGGGGTCACATCAGTTCAGCTGAGTGATGTGAGTCTCTGTGGCTGTCACAGAGTGACATAAACACCTTCTTCACACGTCTTTGGAACAAATTGTCTTCTCGCTCCATGCTGTCCAAATCTGTACCCGGTTATCCTCAAAGGACTTTCCACATAGTAGACTGCTGAGTTTTGACCTGAAAAATTATTCCTCAGTCACGTATTTAGAAACTGGTTCTTTCATCGTACACATGTACCAGTGTGTGTTTTCTTCACAGCACAGTAGCATTTGGCTCCACTGGGGTCTTGGTACCTGGTCTTTTGGGGCACCAGTTTAATGTACTGGTCTTGTTGGATTTGGTTACAGTAAAGCTTTAGATACTGATTTTCTGTTCAAGTTCCAGTAGACGTCAGTAGCAGTGACATGCTGGTAGGTAACGAGGAGAACGAGGACCCAGGGCACTTTGGAGAATGTGACTTGGTTCTTTTTATTGTGATGTTCCTTGTGGTGCTTTTCACTGCTTTGATTAGTAAACAAAAGAAAAGAAACACAAAAGGCACACAGAGTTTCTGTTGTTCCTGGGAAACAAGTGCATCTATGTTCACTCGACCATTTATCACACACAGGTGAACCCATTCACTCATGACCACCCACCATCTCCTCAACCCCTCCCCCCAATTCACCACTGGTGCTTGGCCACACCCCCCTCTGACACATATACCTTTATGTAAACCTCAGAGCAAGGCTATTTTATATTTTTACAGGTAAATACTTTTGGTGCTAAGTTATAGATACTACATGGTCTACTTCATTTAATAAACAATAAATAAATAATGTAATAAACCAATAATCTACAGTTACTATAGAAACGATAATGTGTTATCAGCTGATTTGCTGTTGTACTACTGACAGAGCTGCTGTTATATAAACACTGAGATTAATCAGATTTTCTTGAGTCATTCCTAAACATTTTGCAACAACTGGCCTCTCTCTCTCACTCTCTCTCTCACTCTCTCCCCCCCTCCCCCCTCTCCTCTCTCTCTCTCTCTCCCTCTCGCTCTCTCTCTCTCTCACTCTCCCCCCCCTCTCACTCTCTCCCCCCCCTCTCTCACTCTCTCCCCCCTCTCTCTCTCTCTCTCACTCTCTCCCCCTCTCTCTCTCTCCCCCCCTTTCTCCCCCCCTCCCCCCCCCTGTCTCTCTCTCTCTCTCTCCCTCTCCCCCCGTCTCTCTCTCTCTCTCTCTCTCTCTCCCCCCTGTCTCTCTCTCTCTCTCTCACTTTCTCCCCCCCCGTCTCTCTCTCTCTCTCTCTCTCCCCCCTTTTCTCCCCCCCTCTGTCTCTCTCTCACTCTCTCTCTGTCACTCTCTCCCCCTCTCTCTCTCTCTCTCTCCCCCCCCTTTCTCCCCCCTCCCCCCGTCTCTCTCTCTCTCTCTCTCTCTCCCCCCCCTTTCTCCCCCCCCTCTGTCTCTCTCTCTCTCTCTCTCTCCCCCCATTTCTCCCCCCTCTCCCTCTGTCTCTGTCTCTCTCTCTCTCTCTCTCTGTCTCTCTCTCCTCTCTCTCTCCCCCTCCCCCCCCTCTCTCTCACTCTCTCTCCCCCTCTCTCCCCCCTCCCCCCCCCTCTCTCTCACTCTCTCCCCCTCTCTCCCCCCTCCCCCTCTCTCTCTCTCTCTCTCTCTCTCACTCTCTCTCTCCCCCTCCCCCCCCCTCTCTCTCTCTCTCACCCCCTCTCTCCCCCTCTCCCCCCCCTCTCCCCTCTCTCTCTCTCTCTCACTCTCTCTCTCTCTCCCCCTTTCTCCCCCCTCCCCCCCTCTCTCTCTCTCTCTCACCCTCTCTCCCCCTCTCTCCCCCCCCCTCCCCCCCCTCTCTCTCTACACCTCTCTCCCCCCTCTCTCCCCCCCTTCTCTCTCTCTCTCTCTCTCCCCCTCTCCCCCCCTCTCTCTCGCTTGCTCTCTCTCCCCCCCCTCTCTCTCTCTCTCTCTCTCCCCCTCCCCCCCCCCCCCCCTCTCTCTCTCTCATCCCCCCCCCCCCCCTCTCTCACTGTGCTTTGTTTGGAAGCATAACAAATTAAAATGACTGGTTGTTTTTCTATTTCTAGTTTTTCTATTTGCCTCTTTTTCAATTAGTGGCAGACGCTGCGAAAAATCTCATTATGTAAGGTGTATGTAAGGTTATGTAAGGTTATGTAAAGTTATGTAAAGTTATGTAAGGTTATGTAAGGTTATGTAAGGTTATGTAAAGTTATGTAAAGTTATGTAAGGTTATGTAAGGTTATGTAAGATGTATGTAAGGTGTATGTAAGGTGTATGTAAGGTGTATGTATGTATTATGTAAGGTTATGTAAGGTTATGTAAGGTTATGTAAGGTTATGTAAGGTGTATGTAAGGTGTATGTAAGGTGTATGTATGTATTATGTAAGGTTATGTAAGGTTATGTAAGGTTATGTAAGGTTATGTAAGGTTATGTAAGGTGTATGTAAGGTGTATGTAAGGTGTATGTATGTATTATGTAAGGTTATGTAAGGTTATGTAAAGTTATGTAAAGTTATGTAAGGTTATGTAAGGTTATGTAAGGTGTATGTAAGGTGTATGTATGTATTATGTAAGGTTATGTAAGGTTATGTAAGGTGTATGTAAGGTGTATGTAAGGTGTATGTATGTATTATGTAAGGTTATGTAAGGTTATGTAAGGTTATGTAAGGTGTATGTAAGGTTATGTAAAGTTATGTAAGGTTATGTAAGGTTATGTAAGGTTATGTAAGGTTATGTAAGGTGTATGTATGTATTATGTAAGGTTATGTAAGGTGTATGTAAGGTTATGTAAGGTTATGTAAGGTTATGTAAGGTTATGTAAGGTTATGTAAGGTTATGTAAGGTGTATGTAAGATGTATGTAAGGTGTATGTATGTATTATGTAAGGTTATGTAAGGTTATGTAAGGTTATGTAAGGTGTATGTAAGGTGTATGTATGTATTATGTAAGGTGACTGACGATAACTTTCTCACTCTCTCACACATACTTCTGCAGCTCATCCTCAGATTGTTTCCTGAAACTTTCAGAAATGTGATAAATAAAGTATATAATGTGTCAGTGGAGCTGGGCTGATGAGAAGTCTTGCTGCAGATTCTCAGTTAGACTGAGGTCTGGACTCTAGCACATTCAGGTTCTTGGTGTTGATCCACCCCAGTGTAGTTTTGGCAGCGTGCTCAGGGTTATTGTCCTATTAGAAGGTGAAGCTCCGCCCCAGTACGGCCACAGACTGGAACAGTTTTTTTTATTTTTCAATCTTGTGGGATTGCTCAGTATTTATCTCCATCCATCACCCTCAGCTCTAACCAGTTTCCCAGTCCTTACTGATGAAACACAATCATGCAAGATGATGCTACCACCACCATGCTTCACATTGGGGATGAGGTTCTCATCTCTTCAGAGTTGACAAGGGGTCTTCACAGTTCTCCTTGTCCTCTTGGTTGTGTCGTTCACTAACCGTTCACTACCATTAGGTGGACACGCTCCTCATGGTTCTGTTGCATTCTTTACACTTTTAAATAAAGGATTTAATGTCACTCTCTGGGATGTTTAATGTTTGAGATCATTTTTATAACCAAACCCTGACTTATATTTTTCCAGAACTTTGTTCAGGACTTGTTTTGATCACTCCTTGTTCTTCTTGATGCTGCGTGTTTAGGTTCTCTAACACACTCTGGGTTCTTCCAGGAACAGGAGTATTCTATATTGAGATTACGTGACATTTACACAGGTGTAATTACACACAGGTCGACTCTATTCTATTCATTATGTCACTTCTGATGGAAACTGGACCAGAATGAATTTAGGGATTTCAAAGCATCGGGGTGAAAACTTATACAACTCCAATTTATGTTTTTTATTTTGTCAGTAATTTTTGTACTCTTTATTGATTTTCCCTGCTTCACTGTGATGGACTATTTTGTGTTGATACATGACACATAATGCCAATAAAGTCCATTTCAGTTAACTATAAAACTTGGAAAAGGTCAAGTGATGTGAATACTCATGTGAGCTGCTGTTCATTAGGAACTAAAGTATAACTAGTATAACAAGTATAATTTTCACACGCTAAATGAGAAGCAGAAAGAGCCATAAACTTGTTTTTAAGAGTGAGTTTGAGAGGGTTGTATAAAAACCCAACAATATCAGACTATTCATATCATATTGAGATCACTGGGCCTCATCCATCAATCTTTGAGTTAAATTGTGTGTAAATGTTTGTGTAAGCAAAACTGAACTAAAAATGTACTGAAATAAATGCTGATTTTCTTTGTATTTGTATTATGTAGCATGTTGATAAATGACAATCACCTGTAAATTACCAGACACGTGCACGCCACAGCTGATTTGTGCTTTGGTGACGCCCACAAAACTCCATAAAAAGGCCAAGTTCACAGAGCAGAAAGCACAAAATGTCTACTTAATGGCCAAAAAAGAACAATTTCTCTGGTTCCTCTGCCAGCAGGGGCCAAACTGTGACAAGCAGAAACCGACTAATAAACCTTTTATACCTTTCATAAACCTTTTTTTTTAGTACAAACTTTGTTATAGATTTTAATTTTATGGCTTCTAAATGATCAAGTCAGTAGAAAAACATTTAGATTCCAAGCATTAGTTTTCCAGCACAAAATTAAATGGTACAGAAAAATGTTTGTATGTCAGTAAAGAAAGCAGAGTAATACAGTTTCCTCCACTAATATTGGCCTCCTTGGTAAATATGAGCCAAGAAGGCTGTGCAAAATTGTGAAGGCTGTGTCTTTATTGTTTAACCTTTTTTTTTTTTGTTTAAACAGGTTGTGTTTGATATTGTTTGATATCCATGAGAGCAGAGTATTTTTGTGAATTTGTTGAACAAAAGATCAAAAGGTTAAACAACAAGAACAATTTTTCACAGCCTTCTTTGCTCATATTTACCAAGGGGGCCGAAATTACTGAAGGGACGTACGTAAGAGACACTTTTCAGACAAAAAAACCCCCCAAAAAAACACAATGAAGGCTGCTGGGTTTCGCTGCAAAAATAAGAAGTGAGTGTGAAAGTCAAAGTCTCCAGAAGAACTGTGTCTGGTTCTGCAAGATGCTCAATAAAACTTACCAACAAAACTTGCTAATTTCCTTATAAAACTACACAAATTGTTTTAAAAAAACAAAACAAAACAACAACAAAAAAAAACAACAACAAAGGGCAAGTATTGACTTTGTTTCATTTATTACTGTTTACTGCTATTTATAGTATTTCTTTTAATGTTGTTAATGTTGAAACAATTAATTTAATTACTTTTGAAGGCATCTTTGCTCTACAGCATTTCTTTTCATGTATCTAGGACTTTTGCACAGAACTGTATATATATATATATATATAATATATCTCCTTATATTATATCCATATCTATATCTATATCTATATCTATCTATATATATATATATATATATATATATATTCCCTTAATGGAATATGAAATTATATGAAATTATGGGTCTAAAAACTATTCACTTTGTGTGTATTTGAATTAAATAAGTGATTTTAACTTGACAGCATAAACAGTAACGCCTCGCTACTTATAGGATTCGAAGCTGATCAATCAAGGTTTACATCAGTTCTTCTCATGTGTAAATTTACACCCCCAGGAACATGAGCAGGATCGTTTTTCAGAATTGATGGCATTTTGGGAATACCATTTATTTTGTATAAACTCTAAATCTGATCGATTTACGCATATTTCCGTTTGTATCCAGCTTGATAAATGAAGCCCATCTGTTCTTCAGATTAGCTGTATAGATTTACTCTACAGTAGTGTAGAAGTGTCTGATAGCATGTCACGAGTTATACTTAATGAGAAGCTTCAGGTAAAACTTTACCTTTATTACTGCTTAACACAGGTTAAAACACAGATCACTGTGCATGAGATAAACGATCTGTAGCCAGTGTGGTGTGTTTCTGATCTGTAATTACTCAGTAATTAGAGCTGTAGGAGCTAAATGCTGTCTCATACCTAAAAAAAAAGTGCACTTCATCTTTATTAGCATTATGCTAATTAGCCTGGATTATGTTGCTGTTTTATTTTTTGTAAATCAGTTTGCTTTGCTTCCTGTTTTAGATGTAATAAAGTGTTATAACCAGATCTTTATTATTCTGTAAGAAAGAGAACACAACTGCAAAGTCATTTATGAAGGTAAGAAGATCTGCAGAACATCGATCTCAGCGTTAGAGGGAGGTGCCAACATTGCTAACAAAAAATATGCTAACATGCGAGGCAGAGAGAAGAAAATAAATATACCACAAAAAGCCCAGCTGTGTGGTCTGTATAATCTACTGGAAGAAAAATGAATGATTAGCCGCTCCACCATTTTTGTACTGACCAAATAAACCACAGTCCCGCCTTCTTGCTTTCTATTGGCTCACAAAATAGAGGCTTGTGAATTTACAGGTCAAAGTTCACCTAGAGAAAGTAAACATAAAAAATAAAGTCATTGCTACCAGAAGGGAATGAGATCTTTCTCACCCATGTGCTTTCCCCTTTGGTGAATCTATATTTTTGTCAGGTGAATTTTATTCTAAATCGGCAAAAAAAGCAGAAGCAGTTCAGGTGTTTCCTGTGTCACTGGGGTGAGGAGGCAAAAACGTGTAAATGTTGACACGTCTGGCAACCGGCAAAGACTGTAGAATTAACAAATCCGAGGTTGAGTCAAATGAAAACCTTAAAGTTGGAATTTGTTTCTAGAGGAATCCAGAAAAAGCCCTCGCTTAGCGCTGGAACATTTTCACTGAAAGAACTGGAGATTATGTAGAAAAATGATGCACTTTTATGACACCTATTTTCAATAAACAATGGAAAAAAAAAAAAAGGTTCTGACCCTGTAGGTAGCGAGCACAGTAAAGATGCTAAAGACACACATAAGCTAAGACTGACTTTCTGTATCATTGTAGCAAAAAAACAAACAAACAAACAAACAAAGAAAATCACGGCGTATGGCGAAATCAAAAAGTTAGCAGCTTTTCACTCAAAAATGAATTGTTTCATGGCTGATTATGATTACGCTGATTAGTATTTGTTTTATCATTGCTAATACAGTGTCTGTGTTTTTCATTTATAAAAGTTATTTCTTTAGTGAACGAGTCCTTAATTGAATACACATGACTTCTGTTTATCTGCGAGGAAGCAGGCACAGATATTTTCTTGTTCATGTTTGTCAGCTAAAATGATGTGTTTGTTCTGTTCCTCCATGTTAGCGCACATATTCTCACGTGTCAGCTGCTTTCTGCTATCTGAGAGCAGGACAAGGACAGAGCTTCAGCACATTCATGCAGTGTCCTCCAGCGATAAATAGCAATATCTTTGTCCATCACTAAATTACACACACTACACATTTATTTATCTCCGAGCCCAGGGCCACCTGCACAGCCTACGGCTCACCGTCACCTTTACTGAGCGCAGTCGGAATTATTATACATTTCTGCTGGACGTCAAATTGACGTGAAATTATCACAATTTGAAAGAAACTGTAATACAAATTAGCACAGCCTTATGGAGTAGTGCTGAATCTGTGCAGAATCATGCGTTATTCAGTACTTCATTCACAAACAACTGAATACTGAAGTTTAATATAATAATCTAGTCTGTAGTAGCATATGGTGATTTATATTATTCCATTATGATCGTTATGTCTATCACTACTCACTGTCACAATTCTTATATCATACTTTAAAATAAAATCTTTTGTAAATTATGTAAACATCATAAATATATTGTGTTTTACTTTCCCCATACATCAACTTCATTCTTATTTAACAGCGTTGCTGTTGGAGCTCTGCAGTGTAAGTAATTCACTCGCCCTTTAAACCGTGATGTGACAATAAATCTGAGTCTAACAGAAGAAAGCAGCTCTGATGATTAGATGAACTCAGTCCACCACAAACAAATCACAGCTCATGTCAATAAACTGCTGAACCATGAGCCGTGCTCCGACAGCTTAGGGTACTGTGCTAAACTCAATCGTACTCATCATTAGGTCATCACTGTGTCACTAATAATAATAATAATAATAATAATAATAATAATAATAATAATAATAATGTGTTTTATTTCTGTAGTCCTCATCCCTGTGAGGAGAATCAGTGTCGCTTACAGAAACAGTGCAGACAGAAAAAGGGCCGCAACATGAGACAGGAAATGGGAGAGGAAAGCTTCTCTGCTGCACTGGAGCAATTTAGTACAGTTTAGAGACTATCAGTGCCATCGAGGATAATCAAGACATCCTGCCAAAAGACGAGGACACATGCATAAAACATGACAGCGTTACATATTCATGCCATTCTGCTCCCAGTGGGATCACCAGTGCACTATACACAGTGTGTATCTACTGCTGCATGCTGGGAATTTCAATATATTTTACACATATAGGAACTATTATCTCATTTCTACAGATATGAGTCTTTTTGTTTGTTCGTTTTTTTGGTAGCTCAGTAATGATAGAGGCAATAATATAATAATAGGCGAAAATATAAAGATGAAGCTGAATTTCAATCCAAGCTGCAGGCTTTGTGTTTTTTCTGCTCTGACACACCTGATCCAAATTTTTAATTAGCTAATGAGTCGAGTCTACTGTGAGCCTCCAGGACCACATTTCACAGCCTACACACTCTGTACTAAAAATACAAATAACGCATATCGTGATTTTACAGGTAAACAGTGTGATGTGTCACATTTACACTGATCATTGATCAGAAATATATCACTGTACTGTACATTACTGATGTACACAATAAAGCTTTTATAGTCAGTTTAAACTCTTAGTTTATAGTATAATATACAGTATGTGGTCTGAGACACAGGAGTGAATAATCCTTGAACATGAGTTAACATCCTCCTCACGATGATCAGATTAACGTGTACAGGCTTCAGGGCGTGCGACGTGTACGGCTTTACAAGTTCCTTTAAATAACACAATATTCATTAAAATTCGTTGCTGTATGTCAAGAAAACCTGTGAAGCAACACTACTTTTAAAATAATTAAATAAAACATTTCTAAATGTCACATTATTATTATAAATATGAATAAAATGAAATCAAACCAGTGTTTCCTTTAAAACTGCATCAGTTCTTGTATACTGTATAGCTATAGGAGTCATCACAGTGATCCTGCGTGACTCGCTAATTCACTAAGTAATCCGTCATGAGGAAAATATTCTGCTAACTCAGACAAGCTGAGAATTCATCTCACTGGTTAGCTCATGTTTGAATCCCATCCTGTTGGAGAACAAAACTTATTTTAACAAGCTAATATGTAAAAATAACTTACATTTTACTTCTTACTTTTTTTTTGTTTTACCCTTAAAAAATGATTTCCCTTCCTTTATTTCTTTTTTTAATTAGCTTGTTAAATTAGCTAGTTAGTTAATGTTTGTTGTCATGTGCCTTATTATTCACTCCAACAGGATTACAGTATACCTAAAATAATCAAACAGTTACAACAGAAAGAAGAGGCAGAAATGGTTCCTGTTAAGTTCCCGGCTGATCACGGTGACCTCGCCGTGTCATGCTCATTGTCCCTCATATTTCTTTCCTTTTTCTTTCAAGTCAGAAATGCATGCAATGTCATTAAAGTTCATATACAAGTCAAGTGACCTGCCATATGTGTGAACTTCAGAGGACACCAGTAGATACGGTAAAAAAAAAGAGACAAAAATGGAGATACAGTGATATCAGCTCGAGTGAGGAGCAGTGTTAAGTCCAGCACCTCAGTGTCTAACAGTCTGATGGAACCACAATATGTCATGCTGAAATTTGTCACTGTGGAATGTCATTCAAGGATAATATTAAATACTATTATTATATAATATGAAATATTTATGTATTTAACTTTATATTATCAAATCTGGCCCTGAAGGTCCACTGTCCTGCAGAGTTGGGGTTAGGGTCCAATCTCATCTCCCAATTATTACAGCAGGATGTTATTATAGAGGACTTATTTCTGGGAAAATTTCAGGTTCGTATCTGATCCCCCATCAGAGATATTCAACCCAAAAGTGAGGGAAATTTTAAAAAATGTTCATGTACCTTGTAATGTGCTCTAGAGGTCAGTTTTTGTTCCAAGGAGCTCAGACCTTCCTGAGCCGAGATATTGAGGTTTGTGTAAACTGCTGTATAACCAAAACAAGTAAAATAAAATAAAAAAGAACTAGTGGTTTTGCAAAGACAATACATAGAGGTAATCACACACACACACACACACACACACACACACACACACACACACACACACACACACACACACACACACACACACACACACAAAATAGACAAATTAAAAACGGCCAAGCAACCAACTTTACAATTATTGGACCACTTGAGATGGAATGACCCGTTCTTATCACAAATAATTTGACAGTCATTTCTCTAACAGCGTTTATTTCCACCACAGCTGGATTTCTGCAGCACCACTGGATTAGACCTGTGCTGGAGCCTCGCCTGTTTAATGTACAACTCCAACCTTCATTTACGACGACTGACTGGGAGATGTGAGTTCTGCTGTTCAGCAGTTTGAGAATTTGTTCAATAAAATATCGACATGATTAACATTAAACCCTGTGAGTAATTAAATTAGCATTACTAAAATTAGAATTTAATCGATGGTTTATAAAATATGCAAAATTAAAATTAGACATAATACTAACAATTTGGAATTTATATTAAATAAATGTCAAAAGTATCTTTGCAATAAGTAAAGGGATAAAATGCCTAAATATTAATTAGGCTTCACCACATGTGCATTACACTTACTTACTAACACACATTAAACCTTCCTCAATACAATTCCTCAAATGTACCCAGAAAATATTGCCTGTGAATTTGCTGTCTCAGTTATTATTATTATTTTTTGGAGTAAATTCTGTGTGCAGTTTATGTAGATCCGTGTATCAGGTGTCACCCAGAACAGCACAGGCTCCTTTCTGAGTCGAGGTTTCCTCCCCATGTCGTCTCAGGGAGTTTTTCCTCAACATGTCACCTCTGGAGTGTTCATTATGGATCTAAATCAACATCTGGATTTCTGTAAAGCTGCTTTGTCACAATAGTATTAAAATCACTATAGAAATAATATTATATTGAATTAAGAGCATGTGGTCTAAAGAAAGTATATTTTTTTTCTGAAATCTACTGCTGCTGATGAGGTTTAATTAATGAATTAACTTATTTTACCTCTTTGTACAGATTCTGCCTGAAGGCAGTCCACCTGTCATATAGCAGCAGTGATCCGAGTAGACAGTAAAAGCAAAAAGGAGGTTTTACCTCTTTGGAGCTGATGGATGGTGTCACGTCATTGGTGTGGGATGAACATCACAAAAAGCAGTGTACATGTACAGACCTGACAGACAAAGGAACAGACGCCCTGATGCTTTCACTTCACTGTCTCTAAAGCACCGTCTGAGACTGAAACCGTCATCAGGGTGTTTTAGGTGATTGAGGAGGTTTTTGGTCACGTTCACACAGAGGGAAACAAATCTGCGTTGTGAATGTATTAGTGCTTCAGTCAAATTAAAATCAGCTGCAAACAATGAAATCCGCACTCACTGAACTGAGAGACGTCCAATAGCAATGATCAGATGTGATTAGACAATGGTGCACAGATTAGTTAAGTACACACACACACACACACACACACAGAGAGAGAGAGAGAGAGAGAGAGAGAGAGAGAGAGAGAGAGAGAGAGAGAGAGAGAGAGAGAGTTATCTAGGACACAGGTTTACACAAGAAAATCATATTAAATTCACAATCCAGATTTGTTTCTCGATGCCGTTTGATTCAAGAAAAGTGTTGATTCTACAGTATCTGGACTTTAGCAACTATATAATCAACAGATCACTGCAATTCCACCTTAATAACTGTAATTAATAACCAGGATAAAAGCTATCACAGTACAAATGTGCCAGTAAATCAGTAATAATGCAGAAGAGCGATCATTCACAAACACGCTGTAGGAAAACAGAGCTACCGCAGGCTTCGAGATAAACATAAATAAGAAAACGAAATGAGAACAAAGAATAGCAAAAGCAAAATGTAACTTAAATACTAGTGTTAATTAATCAAAAGATGTGAAACAGGCGCGAGCGTTCACGTGACCTGCTCCCGTGGTGTGGCTACTGGGACGTGTAGTCATCCCTGGATACATGACGATGTTTTTTATTAGTTTGTAGTTATGTTTAAGACTGTGGAACGTCCATGAGAAAGTTAGTTCCTGTTGTCACTTACGTTACAGCAGCTACGATAAACCGTCATTCCCTCACCAGCCTCTGTTTATTCTTTAATCGCAGCTTGTCGTGTTCCAGAGAAACCGCAAAGAAGCGTAAACTCCTCTGTCCTGAAGATGTCAGAAAACTTAAAGTTACAGCTTCACCTCTGACACTGGAGACTCCTTCCATACATAAATAAATAAATAAACATCTCCTCACAAATGATCAACGATTATTTTTGAATCTGTTTGTGTGGAGCGTCCACCGTACTCGCCCATGAATGAGCTGTCAGTATAGAAACAATAACATATTAGAATATAATATATTGTATATAAACCTGGGTTAGAGCTGTCAGAGCTGTCTGCTATATGACCAACACCTTCTGACCAATCATAATCCAGGATTCTACAGCGCTGTGGTATAAATCTACATGTTACTGTTGTGTAGAAGAATTGTGAATTACGATCTCAAGTATAAACCAAAACAAAATGCGAGTCTTATTTAATAATGAATCGTGCAGCCTTCAGCAGGACCTCCTCTGCTCTGCGCTGATTATGAAGGACATGCCGGTTTCTTTTCAGAGTGAAATCTAATGAATAGTTTCGGCACTGCCATGACATCTCTCTGCTTCGTTCTCTTTTTGTGGTCAGCTATTTTGCGTTAATCGCTTTGTGTCTTTTCATACGTTCAAGGATATTTCCATCACTGTGAAACAGGATGTCTGTTGTTAGCTGGTTAAGAATACTTTTATCATTACCAAAATGTATAATAAATCTGTTCTATTATGCACTCAAGGACAAACTCTGTTATGAATTTCAATAAACACTGCATTAGATGAAATTCCTCTGGCTGAAGGTATTCATTTGCAGTTGTACAGATGGCAGGGAATTATAATTTATCCACTCAACCCTGCTGCCCTGCTTTCTACTTTAACTTTACAGTTTTAATGAAAATAATTGTATATGTATTGCAGGTTATGATCACTTAACTGATGCATTTCCAAGTGGTGTGCCAAAAAGGTTATTAGGACCTGGTTATGGCAAATCAGATTGTTTCCTGTTTGTGAAGACCCAGACCGAGCACAGCGTCTGTGTTCATTTGCATGAATCTTCAAACTGCAGTTAATTTCAAATCTTTGTTTGATCTCCAACATCGTAGAAAAGGTCGCAGCTCAGTAGCTGGGCTTGTACTCACATAGGAATAAAAAAATAAATAAAAAATTTAAGTCAGGAGTCAGCCTCAGTGCTGAGTAATGAGTGGTAATAACTCTTCTCCACAGAACCACACAGCTCACCATCGCTCAGCAACAAATCCATATAGCTAGTAACAAACAGGTGATATTTTTCTAGTCAGACTGATGATCAGATGAAGTCACCCGGGATTTACGCTCGTGTGTAAATAAATCGCTGATAACGTTTTTGACAGACTGTGGAACAAACTTATGCACAATATTCCACAATAAAATACACATGGAACACAGACTGAGTAATAAAACTACACACATACTGGAAGCACCAGAGGTGATCGTTTTGTTGTCTAAGCTGTGTTTCGCTAGCTATTGATAAAAATACAGCAGAGGTGACGGGTCTTTACACTGTGATTTAGCTGATAGGTTGTGGGTTAGATTGCGTCTGTCGGTGTCAGATGTGTGCGGCACTTGTTATTCCAACAGGATGTAGAAGAGCTGATCTTAGACGAGTCATTAAAGCTCAGAGGGTCCGATAGCTTCACCGAACAGCCGGTTCCTATTTAAAGATCACACTAATTAAGCTCTCAAGCCTATTAGGAATCTAGTTGGCAAGGTATCCTGCATTTGCTGAAGAAATTACATGCTGGAATAAATGATAAAAGTGGCAAGTTAATTTGGGAATGAATGTTATAATCAAGAATTTGTGTGTTTCCTGCTCACTGGTCCCACTGTGAGCACAGTGCAATTTTAGAAAAAGGTCACAAACCTGGCACTGATCCATCACTGATATTATTTGGATGGCTGGCTGAGTGAAGGCATAATCACGGCTCTCGTCTTTTGAAAGACGCCGCAGCTGAGCGCAATTTCACAACCGTTACAGTAAAGTCAGACAAATTTACTGCAAGGTTAAAGACAAGAGCTCCAAGGGTTCACATTTTCTAGCGCTAATGTGCCAAACGAGTAGAAGAGGAGGAAAAAGCTCGATCTGAAATTTCTATCAGCAAAATTGTAGAAAAAAATAAAAAGGAAATGAAATGGGAAAGATTGGAATTGAGGCTAAAACGCAGGGTGATTGAGTGTATTTAGGAAGAGATGGCCAGTGATGGCATGAAACAGATAGATTTTATCGCCGATGGCTGAAGGAGGGGAGGAGAGAGGAGAGGAGAGGAAATGGAATGGTGGCCTGAGGCTAGAGGACAGCGTGATTCAGCCGTAGCGATGGATGGCCTGATGAACACGATTAGGCTGGTGTGGTTTCCTGCACAGCGAGCAGACACGCTCCATCCCTCAGCCGCTGGGACCATCCATCTGCATCTGCTTCCTACACAACTACTGAGAACTTTACATGGCCAAATACACCGACACTATACTTATAACAATAGTTTTTATTTCTCTATACTTTATATAAAACTGTGTAGCAAACAGAAAAAGAAAAGGTTTTATGTTTAATGTTTCATTTCTTGTTTTTTTCTGTGCTTAATCAACACCAATGATTAATTACCATGAAGCAGGTTCTTCCTGTTGTCACTTACGCTACAGCAGCTATAAACAGCCAGTCGTTCCCTCACCAGCCCTCTCTTTATTCTCTCTCATCAAGTTAAAAATATGAGAAACCGCAAAGAAGCGTAAACTCCTCTGTCCTGAAGATGTCTGAGAAAAAGTTACAGCTTTTCCTTTGACTGCTACAAAGCGCTGACACTGGAGACTCCTTCCATAAATGTTCAATATAAAAGGTCTACTTACAGAAAACTTCACCATATCTACAATTACACACGTTTTTAATCTGTTTATCAATTGCAGAGCGTTTGCTGTACACGTCCCCGTGAATGAGCTGTTACTATAGAAACAATAACATATTAAAATGAACCTGTGATTTGCCTCGCAGCTGAAATGATTAATTTCCACAAGGAAATTAATCAGCACCTTCTGACCTTCAGACTCCAGAAACAAACAGCGCTGTGCTCACTGATTCTCCTGCAGAATATGACTGAAAACAGGAAATGCATTTGGCCACATTAAAGTGCATGTAATCATAGTCACACAGACACGGTAATATACTGCAGGTCTCTGGATATAACAACGCAGTCTGAAATGAAATGAGAATTAAAGAAATTCTTTCCTAAAACACTGCACTGAAAACTGCAGCTCAATGAAATGCCTGTGTTAATATTAAAATGAGAGTTTATGCACTTTATAATTATAATTTATTCTTTTTATTTTTTATCTTATTATTTTCAATCTGTTTATGTAGAAGAAAATAAATTATTGTTCATTTATATGCAGACATTTAAAATGTCACTTATTTCAAAACGGATCTGCACCATAATGACATAAACACAATCCAACAATAATCACAACACAACTGCAAATGAAAACACTGTGGTTAAAGAATGGTTCAAATTCATGTCGAAGGATAACACCAGCGTGATATGTTAGGGGTGATACAGTTCTCCTTGGTGTGGTGCTGTTTTAGGAAAATAATCAGCAGCAGGGTGGTGTGATGAAGCAGAGATACTGTTATGACCCCAAGCTGATTATTTTCAGCACGTCCCCCAGAGTTTTCCTAATTACCCAGAATGCACTGGGCTGTGGAAGAGAGCGAGTGTGTAAAAAGGTATCATTTCTGGACACTATTGTATTACTGCTCTTTAAAAAAAGAGGTAGTTTGTATTAAAATCTGGACACTTTTATTCTATAGTGTATAAAATGGGCTCGGTTTGGTCCATGTCGTGTAAAAAACTCAAATGGCTGGACTGTGTTGTATAAAATGGGGCAGCGCTATTATACACACAGTGGGACGTCTTCTTCTCTCTGTAATTCAGAAGGACCTTGTTTTCCCTCTATTTCTCACCTGAACCTCAGCGGAGGAAGTTAACAAGCAAAGAACTCCCTTTGTGATGCTATACTCGATGTGAAGGAACATTCTGGAGCTCGAATGAAGCAGAAATATTAGCTGATTAGAAAAGTAAAAGTGAAAAAGACAGTGAAATAACTTACAATCAGGAGAGAAAAGTGTGTCGCAGGCTGGGAAGATGTCTGTACACTGGCCACTTGCTGAATTTCTGCTTTGGATTATTGAGACAGCAACTAACAGCATCTAAATAAATGGATATATTTACAGACAAATGTTTACAGACATCCATTATAACGGAACATTAACATTTTATTCGCTTCTCTCAAGAGCTGAGTGTGTTGGAGCCTCTGCTGAGCGTTCTTATAGGCCCTCGATCACTTTTCCTACCAGATAAATCTATAACAAATGCCCACAAAACATATAGACCAGTGTAAACCTGAGGGTGAGGTTTTTGTGTTGTCTTAGACAATAAAAAATGCCTATTAGGTTTGAAAATTCAGAGCCACGCTCAGCACCAAATCTCCATCTCAGGATCACACACAGCCTCGGGCGAAGAGCAAGTTTTCAATATTTAATTGTTGAACTGAACCATAATCCACTTTAAAGTAGTGTGAGAGAGAGGGTCTTGTACCACAGCTCATTTATTTTACACGAGCTGAAGGAATGCTGCGTTCTCAGATACACGGTTTTGTTTCATAGCCTTAATTAAAGAGAAAACAAACGCAGTCTGTACACCGACATTTCCCTCAGAAAGTAATTCAATCTTTACCCCAAAAAAACACATGCAAAAAAACCCCACAAAAAACTCCCAGCAGCGCTCGTTCTAATACGATGTTGTTTCTATAGTAACGGCTTATTCACAGGGACGTGTACAGCGGACGCTCCACATAAACAGATTAAAAATGTGTAATTGTGACATTTGTTTAACATTTATGGAAGGAGTCTCCAGTGCCAGTCAAAGGTAAAGGTGTAACTTTATGTTTTTGGACAGTCCACAAAGCAACTATAAATGGATAAAAAGCATGATGTGTCATTCTTTAATAAATAAAACAGTACAATTGCTGGCAAATTACTGATATAAAAGGAATAAAAACCCTGATGCAAAGAGAAGTTACTGTTACTACCACAAAGTTGATTATTTTCCTATAACAGCACGTCCCCAAGTGTTTTATTTCACTTACACCACAACAATTTACTAACAATTAAATATGTCTTCATTTCTGAATGACGTCTTACATTTTATCCATTTATAGAGCGCATTAATAGAAACCTATGATTTGCAGCTGCACTGCTGTCAGAGCTGCTGTTATAGACAATTATAGATGATGATAGATCATTATAGATAATTAATCAACACCTTCTGACTAATCAGAATCCAGAAGCACTGTGGTGCAAACATCTTCCATCAAATTTATCCAAAATATACAGACGGAAAGAAAGCATGCAGATAGTGGTGCAGACGGATGCAAGTGCAAGTGCAGCGTTTTTAATATTTATCAGACAAACAACAGTCAAAACAAGACTCATAACCTGGAGAGACAGAGCACAGCAGGCAGCACACAACTGAAGATCAGCAGCCAGATGAAGAAGGCTCACAACTTTAACAGAGACACTAATCAAGACAGAGAACAGGTGAGTGTAATCTGTACTCGGGGGCTGATGGGAAATGAAGTCAGAGGCGGCCACATTGTGAGGTTGTGATGAACCCCAGGAGGTTCTCAGATGAAACCGGCGCTGACGTGACTCACGTTTACATAAACAAATTTCTACAAGATTTGAAGTAAGAAGGAGAGAGAGAGTGAATACCAAGCTAACTACATTTTAAAGATTAAACATAATACTAATACTAGTACTACTACTACTACTACTAATAATAATAATAATAATAATTTGTTACCAGCTGCTGTGAAGAATGTAAATGATATGGTTTATTTAATTGATTGCAATCTGTTTAGTAATAGTTTATGCGGCAGCACACGATTATTTTAATCATTAAAACTGCATGCTATACATGATCTAATAATTTATACCCACAGACATGAAAGCTCTAAATAATAAAGTAATTAAAGTACCAATTAAGTGGAATAAGGAAGCAGTGATTGCAGAATGATGGCGGTTTGGGTGGAAATGAGTGAGTGAAGCGTTTGGACAGTGCAGTGGGACGGTGTTCAGGGAGTTTATAGAGCTTTATAAATCCTGAATCTGTCCTGCTGTGCTGGAATTCAGGATTCTGACCAGAACCTCTGTGCAGAGGTTTTTAGATCACAGGGCTGTAATCAGGATTTTAGTGAAGTCCATTCTGCAGAAACATGTCATGTCTAATCTCCGTTATGTGATCCGTCCTCTCTTCCACAAACTGCTCTGACTCCAGGTTCATTTAATAAGTTCAATAGTTTTTGAAGTCCTTTTGTTTTTTAAGTTTTGTTTAAGTTTTTTAATTTCAGCCTCCAAAATTAGAAAGTTTCACAATATCTTAAAGCTTATTTCAGGATTTTTATTTCATATTTCTTAAAAATGACAGTCTTTTTAAATTGACTTCATATTAAAGGAGCACACAGGATATCAGGACATTTGCAGAAGTGTACCATTTGTTTCTGTTATAATAGGTACAGTATCAGAACTGAGCTTTTTATCTGCTTCAAAAAGACATTATTATTATTATTATTATTATTATTATTATTATTATTATTATACATTTCTTACAGAGAAAGTTCCTCCTTGCATATTTTTCAAGACAACTTTTCAAGTGAACTGATTCCATATTAAAGCACAAACAAGTCGCTGAACTTGTGGGTTTAAGGAGCGCAGATGCAGTTTTATTTTCTGTACACAAGCAAATTAATCACATCTCAGTGAATCATGATGATGAGGCCACAGAAAAGTTAAAAAGTACAACATATTCTTTAATAAATACAAAATTCTTAGTGTTTGCCAACTGGTGTGGTATGAGAGGAATAAACGCCACCCTGTTGTGCATTGTTTTAATGGGTTTGCTAGTTCTAAGTAATAATAGAATCATTTCAAATGAGTTTACTTTTATTAAGGATTAATTTAAACACCCTATAGATTAAAAAGGAAACTGATGATATATGGTGCATTATTGCACTTAATTTCTGTCATAAATAAATTATTTGTATCTTGTGTTCACAGAAACGACATTTTGACTTTTGTTCATTCTTGCCTTGATCACTGTATTCCATTTTCTTTTGTTTTAGTACCTTTTTATGGCCCATATGCATCCAAATATATGTGCTCCCCCAAAGCTGCTGTAATGGGAATATGTACCAGTAACTCAGCAGTAACTCTCAGGAATCCTAGAATTAATCCCGACCACACGGTGCAGATACTAGCTGTTCATAAATTAAGAATCGTTTAGTTACTACAAAAAAATCACTGCAAGATGATCAGTGATGTAAAGAGGAGAAAGCACACCGGGCCGGGAGTTAAATTGCTGCCACTGTAGTAATAATTCACTTGAGTAAAACCTAAATGTTGTCATCATGGAAATTACTCAAGTAGGAGTAAATAAGTCGTCTGGAGAAAAACTACTTGAGTAATTACTTTACAAATGACTGTTTTACACGTCTACGACTGACACAAATAATCTAATCTGGTCAGATTAAGCTTGGTGTCTCAGCCGGGAAGGAACATGGCAGGTTTATACAAACTCTTCTATCACTTACGTTCAATAAGCGCTTTTTCCTGGTTCCTCCAGATGGATCCGGAGTCTATCCCAGGAGCACTGAGCACGAGATGGGAATACACACTGAACAGGATGTCAGTCCATCGCAGGGATTCCTGTGGTGCTGCTTCAAATTTGTCCAAAATAAGGCAGCTGATTTTTATCTCAAAATCTTTTCCAAAATGGTTCCTCCATATGAAGCTGCTTTACGATTGAAAATCACTGAATGTTGCTGTGAAAAATCCACGGATCAGGAGCAGGTCACTGGTTCTCACTGCGTTCTACTGGGTGTGTTCACTGTGTCAGGAGTGTGAGGAGTGTGAGGAGTGTGAGACGGATGTTTTCACCCCTACCTCACATTCAGCTTGTTAACGCCTTGCTAATTAGCCGATGAGTTGAATCAAGTGCATCAAATGAGATCTTCTGCTAAAGTCAGCAGTACTGTGTTCCTCAAGGACAGGAGTGTGACCATGTTTAATCCGTGCCACGGAGCAGCACATATCCAAAGTGCCTTCAGAGTTAAGCCGGATTTACGCTGGATGATTTTTGGCCTGATGCCTGATGTTGCTGTCACAGACAGAAATCACACACTGTGAAAGAATTTGTTGGTTGTGAGTTGAGATCTATGATGCTCATCTAAAATCCATCAATAGGAGGAACAAGCTCAGGGGACAGCTACAGATACCATAACGCTGATGGACAAACCTAAACATGCTAATGGACAGAAAAAATCTCCTTATTAACCCCAAGCTCATTTTAGCACGAGCTGATGTCCGGATCTCGCTGATTAATCACCGTCTTACACGAGCAGAACGTGTTCTTTAATCACAGGTCTATAGTTAGAGGATCCATACAGATACAGAGAACACACACAGTCTGTTATAGAATATTATTGGGATCTTTTACAGTGTGATGAGGAATACTCTTAAACAAGCGCTTAAGTCACACAGAAACAAAACAAACAAAAAAGTTAATATTTAAAATAGCTTAAGAAGGTTTAAGAAATGAGGGGCCTCCTGACTTGTGGTGTATACGTATACTCGCGTAGAAAAATTCAGAAGGAAACCACAATTATCATCTTTTCTGTGTGAAGAGGACAAGAATATGTCTCTCTCTCTCTCTCTCTCTCTCTCTCTCTGAAAGTGCCACTCATCTGCACCCCATCCTCACAGAGGAGGCGCAGAGACACTGTGGTACCATAAAACCCACGTTCAGCTCTGACACCTACACCATTTCTCCTCACCTGCTCTGGCCATCAATCATTTTTAATGAGCGGAGGTTTTTCATGTGTGACAGAAGAACAGAAACTGTGCTATTGTTCCATAGTTTAGAAACCAGCAAGCTGCTAAAGATTCCTTCAAATCTCAAAATATTACACCACAGTGCTGTTTAATTCTCAGTTCTGATTGGCCAGAAGGTGTTGATTAGTTTTGTGCTCATTCTAAAATTTTTCCGTTTCCATAGTAACAGTTCATTCAGAGGCACTTGGACGGTGGACGCTCTACATGCTATAGCAGGTGAAAAAACATGTAATCGTTGGTATTTTGTGACAAAATGCTTATTTATATTATTTATTGTTTATGGAAGGAGTCTCCAGTATCAGCTCTGTAACAGTTAAAGGCAAAGCTGTTAAAGTTTTCTGTTTTGTTCATCTTCAAGAGAGAGAGCACAGAGAGGCTGGTGAGGGAAAGACGGATTATAGCTGCAATAATGTGATAACTTGTTTCACAGATGTTCCACAACATTATATGTAACTACAAATGGATAAAAAGTATGACGAATCATTCTTTATTTATTTATTTATTTATTTATTTAAATCATTGGTATATTGCTGTGGAATAAGAGGAATAAAACACTTTTACAGGAAAATAATCAGCTTCAGGGTGGTAACAGTGACTCTGCTTCATCACACCAGCCTGTCGTTGATAAGTTTCCTATAACAGCACCACACACCGTTTATTCCATACTTGGGAAGGCAGGCTGTTGTTTGTGATGATGAAGATGAAAAAATTGTGATGATGCAGGTTTGTAGCTAGAAGTAAGAGAAGTAAGTAGAAGTTGCCAGTATATCGTCCTGATCAGTCCTGTATGAAGCTACTTGCTAAAGTAGTGCAGATTTGTTCATGTATATTTATGAGTTTGAGATGCAGCTACTCAGACAGAGGCAATCTTCTCCTAAATATGAATTGGCATCAAATGTCAACAGTTAATATATGCATGCACATGCTAATTACCTATATATGTAAATTCTAGTTCCATATGCAAACGACTACCTGGTGTCTTGCTCCAGGCACCAGATGGTGCGTTTCCTGTCTTCCACAAATTCCTAGAAAGAGGAAAATCCCTCCTCTTGGAAACGGAGAGCAGTCTGAGACATCGTCATCTTCAGATAAAGAAACATCACTTCTGTAGGTAAAGTGCTGGGAAAAGGCGTGATTATGGAAGCAGAGCAGTAAGATTGGGCTTTCATCTTTTCATCAGGAAGCTTAGCACAGTTTGTTCTAGCGGCTCCTTACGACGTGTACCGTAGATCAAAGCTAGGAAACATCTCTTATACACTGAATAGGCTCAATACAGAATAATGACCAGAGTGCATTTCATTCGTGGATTGTGGAGAATGACAGACTCTACACTAACAATATTGTACAATAGGGCTGAGAAGAAGAAAAAAAAACACAACACTGTTGCTTTTCTAACTTCTTCACAATCATTAGTCTCTTTGTGGTGAAAATTAAAGCTACCATGTTTAAATATTTTAAATATCATGTGACCAATTATTTAGACTGAAGAGTAGCAGATTCTTAAAAAAAAAAAAAATCAGTGTTTTGTCCTAAACACTAACAGGTTGTTTTCACTCACTAACCTTGTAAACACTTTATGAAATAAATTGCCAAGGAGAAAAACATCTTTAAGTAGCTTTAATCAGTGGCCATGCAGTTTATCAGTGTATTACAGCTATGCATCATAGCTGCATCTGTTAGACTGAAAGAACTTGTTCATACCCTTTTATATACAGTATTGTGCAAAGGTTTTAGGCACATGCATGCAAAGAAATGCTGCAGACCAAAGATGCCTTCAAAAATAAGGAACTCCTGCTACATCACGTTCATCCTCTTTTACAATCTTGCCTTAACAGAAGTAATTCGAAAGATGCTAACATAACTAGATTTAATAAAAGAAAATGTATTGTTAAAGCTACACCATCCTGTAGATTCAGAACCTGTTAGAACAGTGATGTGGCTTATTGTTTGGGGACAGTTTTGACACAGACCTATGAGCACAAATAATTGAATAATTTACTAGCTTGTGAGTTGTTGAATTGTTGTAGCAGCAGGCTCAGGGGCTCAGGCTCCTAGAAGAAAAAGGGTGAGCCCCTTTGCTGTGTTGTTGCAGCAGGAACAGAAACATGTAGAAGGCTCAGCTGCTGAGAACGAGAAGAGGGAACACTTCTACTGCTTCAACACGCAGAGCAGCCATGAGCTAAATTAGCAGCAATTTATTAAAGAATGAAACGTCATGCTTTTTATCCATTTGTGAATGAAATAATACATTAATATTACTATAGAAACGACAACGTATTAGGACGAGCTCATTAATATAAACCCGTCACGGCTGCTGTTCTAGAGAATTAATCAACACCTTCTGACCAATCACAATCCGGGATTGAACAGTGGAATTCAGTATGAGTTTGAGCATGAAAGCTTTATTCCCTGTGATTTAGTGTTTATGAGTTTTATTGGTGCTTTGTGTGGATATCATGGACACGGTGTTGCCATGGTTACAGCAAGCGCAGTGCTCAGGCTTGCTTAGTACACATATCAGGAAGCAGCACACACACACACACACACACACACACACACACACACACCCACACACACGTTGTCCATCCACTTCCCAACTCGCCTTGCTTTGCTTTCCTGGGAGAACACACAGGACGGAGGTGAAGTGCTCACACATGGAGAGGTGTAATTTGGTATAAAAGTGATGTTCATGTTTTATTTTATTCATCCACACACCTTCTGAATATAGCTCTTACTGCTGCTACGAGAGGCCTGGGATAAATTAATTCTCCTGTTTTCGCTAGGATTGAACACTTCTGAATTAAAAACATTCTCATTCCTGACATCACCTTCAACACGTTCTCCTTTTTAAATCCCATCCTGGAGCTTCTGGTAGCTGTTTTTTCCCCCATCATTTTTACGTTTGTCATATTTGCCACCACTGACGCGTTATGCATCTTATCCACTGCATATATGTCGTCCATTTGTTATTACACCAAAGCGCTGTTGAATGCTGGATTGTGATTGGTCAGAAGGTGTTGATTAATTTTCTGTAACAGCAGCTCTGACAGTAGCGCAGGTTTATATTAATGCGCTCGTTCTGATACGTTATACCTTATCATTTATGTAGTGACTAGTTAACAAATAAAAATGTGAAGTTTTCTGTAAGGAGATGCTTCTTTAACATTTATGGAAGGAGTCTCCAGTGTCAAAGGTAAAACTGTAACTTTAAGTTTTCCAACATCTTCAGGACAGAGGCGTTTACACTTTGTGGGTTTTTTCTTCTTCTCAGAAACATGACAAGCTTTTTGACTTCGAGAGAGAGAATAAAGGCTGGTGAGGAGACGACTGTTTACAGCTGCAATAACAGAAGAGAGGACAGGAACTAACTTCACAGACTTCTTAACATTAAATGTAACAATTGTACTCACTGGGAAATTGCTGTGGTATAAGAGGAATAAAACACTTGGGGTCATAGGGTCACATCTCCCACCCCATCGTTGATTACTTTCCTATAACAGCGTGCATGTAGGTATTTTATCCCTTTATTGTTTTCTGAAACTACGTTGCTCCCAGAGAGGCTCCACTAACTGTGAACATGCAAATTATTTACACTAATTCCATAACTCAGGGCCTTAAAACCTCCGGCTGTTTATCTAAAAAAAAAAAAAACTCATGCTTTCTCCCATTTTCCTGATACTAACATTACATGGACAAACAGATGAGTGATGATGCTTTAATTAATACAATTAATTAATAAGTATAGCAAGTTATGTTACAAAAAATGAGCAGCTGTCAGAATGCCTATTTCTCTGACTGTGTGTGTGTGTGTGTGTGTGTGTGTGTGTGTGTGCTAGGTATACTATAGCATTCACAGTAATTACTGCAGAACATATGTTGGAATGAACGTGTCAGAGAGAGCGGTTAATTTTCCTAACACAGTAATCCTGAAGTAGTGATTAAAAGGTAATCTAATAATCGTTCTCATTGTTCTGACTGTAAAGACCAGAATGAGTCCAGCTGCAGGTCACTGAACCATGAGCTGTGCTTTCATTACGCATGGCCATGCTAATTATCCTGCTCTTTTAATTGGGTCCACTGTGTATTCCTGTATTTTTTTTTAATGTTAACTATTCATGTTCAATTTGTCTTCAGTTAATGTTTAATAATTAACTGAAGTAAAACCAAATGTGCTTTACTTACTTTATATTTGCATTTGAAGTCAGTAAAAACTGTAGCCAGATTTAGCCAAAAAGTAATGTGATGGTTTCGCAGATCGAGTTTTGCTACTGCAAAGACTTGACTCTAGATTTACTGGATAAATTTTATTGTATAAAATAAACTGTTATAACTGAGTGTTATTTACTCCTTCAGGGAGACTAGGCAGTATATTGCTGCATGAATAGTCCTATTTAAAATAGTAACAATAATATCACATTAATCAATACAAATTTGGTTTAATTTAACAAAATGGCTTCCACACTCAGTCTTCAGCAGCACGTAGAATAGCACTTGATCCAGCACATCCGATGAAATAGTAATGTGTGTGTGTGTGTGTGTGTGTGTGTGTGTGTGTGTGTGATGTAGGAGATTTTATGACACTTTTTATGACACCTCCGTGTGGAAAAAACCTTTTCATGGATGATATTATTAATTATAGCACAGCAGAAGGTTACAGGATTCTCAGGTGACTCACAGCAGCTCAGGAACAGCTTTTTATAAAGTATTTTTCTCCCCGACTAAACTGTCCCCCCCCCCCTTCATTTTTTCATCAAGAAAAAAAAATCATACAGTCCGTAACTGTAAACATAGTAACCGATTACTTGATAAATAAAATAATTAAATAAATAGCATTTTGTTAATCAATCAAATTGCAGCAAGTACCTGATTAGTGGAAACTCCTGACCATAAGGCACAAACTCGCACAAACTCGCACAAATTAATATTAAAGTGGCTGGTAGTCCTCTACTCCTCATCACGTCCACACTGAGCTGAAACGATGTAAAAATCAGAGCTGGACAGCAACGAAGTACATTTACTTGAGTACTTTTCATAAGTACACTTTTTGAGTAACTTTACTTGAGTATTATTTTTTCTGGAACCTTTGATTTTAACTTCACTACATTTGAAAGACAAATATCGCACTTTTCACTTCACTACATTTCTATCAAGGTCCTCCAGTCGAAAGTCGTTACTGTGTCATCAGTGGATGATTTTTTTGCAGGTGACAGACAGCTATCAATAATCACTCTTGTAGGGTCACGTGTCGTGAAGTTCGATGATTTCCCAGCATTTTTTGAACACTGATCAGTTGGCAAAATGGAAGAAGGCAGTTCCTCGGCACAGGGCACACCCGTGGCCGTGCATGCTTAAAAAGTATGTTCCAGTTTTCTGAAAAGGTCAAAGATTCTTTTCGTTTTAAATGTTTGCTTTGTTTACCTAAAACTCACCGTCCTGTGCTTTAGTATTCAGTTTCAGTATGAAGTCTGGTCGGTCAAATGACTCGTGGATTTGGCCGCCAAGCTGCCGTAGCCTTGTGGATACACCGCTTACGCTGTATATTTGACGTTCGACGTAACGGTAAGGTTCGACGTTAGCACGCAAAAGCGTGAATTCAAATGTAAATGAGTTTAAGAGTTAAATAAGTTAATTTCTAGTAACTTTTATATTTTTTTTTGTTACCTTGCATAATTACTATAGTTATGTGTAGAGCTGCACGGTTAATCAAAAACATGGCGATCTCGATTCAAACACACACACCATCTCTTTCCTAAATGATAACGATTCACCTGTCTATTAAACCTTTGGCAAAAATCACACCTGAACATTCAGATCTGCGTCGGTGCTGCCGCTGAGCCACAGAGAGACAGAGCACTTATCATCTCTATAGGTTTGTAGAATGTCGGACATTCGAAAAGCTCTTTATTCCACAGATACTACAAGCTAGTCTGTGTGTTCAGTAGGTTGCTTCAGAGGCATAAAGTATTGTAAGTATTACATACAACAATGCAACAATAATAAAACAGTGCGTTACTTTTGATACTTAAGTACTTTTAAAAGCAAGTACTTCTATACTTTTACTTAAGTAAAAATCTGTCTTTACAACTTTCACTTGTAATGGAGTAATATTTGACCGGTAGAATCTGTACTTTCACTCAAGTAATGGAGTTGTGTGCTTTATCCACCTCTGTTAAAAATCGACATCTACCCGCTGCGTGTGATAAAGTCAGGCCCAGGTGTAAAAAGGATTCAGAAAATGTCATTTGTTGGCTGTTAGTGTGATTCAGTTATTAACTCCGAATCCTGAAATATATCAGCCAGTGTTGAGACGTAGAGTTCGGTACGATTGGTGAAGTGTGAACACTGTTTTCCAGCCTGAGAGTGGTCCTGAGATCTGATCCCTGGTGCTGTAGATAACCGCTGGGCTGGGTTTCACTTCAACAGAGCTGTGGTGCAGTCTGCATCAGGTCTGTTACTCACACCTCAGCGCCACATGCTGAGCAATGTGATAGGTTCAACATTACTTCCTGTTTTTTCTTTCATGATGCTGGAGAAAGTGTGGTTATGGTTATTGATATATAAAACTAGACTTTCACAGGACTGGAGCTCTGTAATGAGTTCAGCTCTGTGGTGCGAGTGCTTGCATTGAGAACATTGTGTAAAACGCACGTCTTTCCTCGGCCTGCATGGCTGAAAATCTTCGGAAATGAGACTGGCTCCTCGTTTCCTGCCAAGCATCCGGAAGTGTTCTTCAAGGCTTGAACAAAGGAGAATAAAGGATAAACCTAGCGGAGAGCTGACCAGTGATTATAAGCCCCGCCCACCAACAAGCCCACAATCAGTCCTGAGTATTCAATTCAATATTCATCTTTTTAAACGTTTCTTTCTTACTGGTAAATATTTTCACTGTTTGGAAAACAGATACTGTATAGTGTGTTTATTCATTTATACGAGTCGATCAGTAATTCAGTGATGTATTGGACTAGTCAACTTTTTAAATTAAAAGCAAAAGCTGATCTGTGCAGTTCACTTCATACATAAAAAACAGGAATAAAAGTGAAAACAATCTGTTTAATCTAGTCTGAAATATTACACTTTTTCCCATCTGACTGCATCTCTTTACCACCTGCTCCTCACAGCAATGACTAGTGAATGTATTAATCTAATCGATTTTACATCCCATAATATACAGTATATATTTTAAAATTCTTCAATCAGTATAATAAATATATCACTAGGCCTAATAGTGTGTACAGTTTGCTCTTCTTTTTCCTAGAATAAATAATATTATAACAAAAATAATAGTAGAATTTGAGCTTGACACTGCTGATATAGTGTGTTGTTGTTTCATATTTGTTTTGTGTTGTTGTCAAGTTTGTAGATCACCTGACCTTTTACCTGCTTAATGTTTTCTGACTATTTTTCCATTTTGGTTTGTCTGCCTCAGTCTGCTAAATACAGAGAGAGAGAGAGAGAGAGAGAGAGAGAGAGAGAGAGAGAGAGAGAGAGAGATGTGTCTCCAGGTCAGGTGTCTCTCTCAGCCTGAGCTCAGATTTAACTCGAGCTGATAGCGTCGGGGTTTGATGACATCACGTCTCCTCTCCTGTCTGTATCAGTTCTCGCCTTGTTGTCTTGTCTGATCGGGATTCTCTCAGCCGGCAACAACGACTTCTCCATGTCAGGCTTATCATACACTAACCCTGCCTCATACTGAGAAACTGTCTCAGGCTCATGACTTGTGTAAGATACGCCCCGTTCTTCATCCTCCTACTCGTAATCACACGTGTCCTTATTAAAGGAAATCAGTAACAACATGTAACAGATAGAAGTGTGTGATAACGAGTATTTCTTTAGAGATGTCATTAATTATCAGTGTGTTACTGCATGAAGAAATGAAAGAGTGGTGTATGAACAGAATAATCCACTATCAGATACTCAGATGAATAATTAATATGAAATGATATTAGATTTTGCTAATTGGACCTGATTGTAATTCTGTTATTGGTATTTTGTAGATTTATGGAAAATCATCATGACTGTATTAGTATTTGCATAAACAACAGCTTTAATCTATACTAATTTTACTGTTCGTAGTTTTACACACACTATTACAACACAGACATATTAAATACTAAGGCTACACAATTTATTTATGTATTTATGTAACATTAATGTAAGGAGTCTCCAGTGTCAGCGCTTTGTAACAGTCAGAGGTAAAGATATCTTTAATATAATAGAAAATAATAAAATTTGGTGTATCAGTAACTCTGATTCATCACACTACCCCATCGTTGATTATTTTCCTTTATCAGAATGTCCCCAAGTGCTTTATTCCTGAAATAAATGTGCTTTTAACAACACTTACACCAATACCATGGTTACAGTATAATTGGTAAATTTTGTGTAATAATAGCGGCTCATTTCAGAATGGAGTGTGAGTGAAGCAGACAGTCTGTAATGGCTGTAAATGATCTATTTAATAGAGAAGTTTTGTATTTTCAGTGAAAAGATTCACACTAGTGTTCAATTACAGCCCATTTAACACCACGATTAGACATCCATATTCTGTCATGTGTGATTAATGTGTCACTTAACTGAGCTCAAACAAGACTCCACCGGCCATAAACCACCACATCCAGTGCTGTGTGCTGATATATATCACACATTAGCATGCTAAATTAGCACAGCCCTGCTATTGTTTGAGTTATTAGCATGTCAAAGCACGCTGATACAGAATGAATAGTTAATAAAATTCTCTTCAGCGTTTACTCGAGAAAAATGACCTAAACATGACAAATGTGTGTGTGTGTGTGTGTGTGTGTGTGTGTTTGTGTGTGTGTGTGATGTCATGTATCGGACAGGTACATGCTAACAGCAGTAGCATTGTGCAGCTGTTACGAGCTGTGTAGTAGGACGAGGGAGTCAGGATGCATGCGCAGGGGAAACGTCAGTTTATTAGGAACAGGAAGTTCACAAATAAAGGGACACACAAAACACCATCAAACATAATCCATCCACAAAAAGGGTAACGATAATCCAAAAAGAGAGTTTACTTATCCGAAGAGGCAGTAATCCAAAAAACACCGGGAAAAATACGCGACATGAATCCAAGAACACCGGGTAAACAAAAACATAAGAAAAAACTCGCGAGGCAGGGAGGTGGTTTGGGAACCACGAAAAACGAGCTAGAAACATTTCACTACTTTGACTCTAATTTAAGTTAAGGCTAGGAGATGGTCTGGGAACCATGAACAAAGAGCTAAGGGATAAAGCTCAGGCAAGGAGGTGGTTTGGAAACCACGAACAAAAGGCTACAGTTATCTCAAGGTTAACACTAAACTAAACTAAACTAAACTAAACTAATACTCCGCCCCGAAGCGGAAACGGAGCGGGGTTTAAGTAGCAGAGTTGATTAAACAGAAACTAGATCACATCAGCGACACCCGGAAACGAAAATTACACATTACAAGGCGAACCAATGAGGAAACGGGGCAGAGACATGACGCAACACAAAAACAAGAGCACATGGGGAAACACGGGAGGCGGAGACATGACGTGAACCAAAACATAAGCACATGGCAGAGGTAAATAAAACGAGAGTTCATGAATGACAGTCCAGAGGGTTTTTTTGAATAGCGCTGGAATGCGCGCAGTGGAATGCGGAAGTATGCTACTCGCTAGCTTCGCAGCGAGAGCGAGGGAACGGGAACCTAACATCAGCAAACATGATACTGAGCATTACTTACACATAAACAAAAATAATGCTGTTTCATGTTGAACTGTTTTCCTGAAAAATAATAAATTTCACAGAATCAGGATTTATAAAATCATTGACGTGTGGTGAGATTCTGTTTGTTACACCACCCTGAAGTTGATTATTTTCCTGTAACAGCACATCCTCAAGTGTTTTATTCCTCTTACACCACAGCAACTTGCAACAATGATTTCATTTATTAAAGAATGACACATTCAACATTTTATGGATTTTTTATAGGTTTAATTTAATTTTGTGGTTAGTTCCTGTTCTCACGTACGTTACAGAAACATTAAAGCACTGACACTGGAGACTCCTTCCATAAATAAATTATATAAATGTCTCCTTACAGAAAACTTCACCATATCAACAACTGCACACCTTTTTCTTTGTTAAATAGCAACACAGTTTTTATATGTTTATTCTTTTATAGAAACGATAATGTATTAGAATGAACACATTAATATAAACCTGCGCTACTTCAGAGCTGCTGTTATAGAGAATTAATCAACACCTTCTGACCAATCACAGTCCAGCATTCAACAGCGCTGTGGTGTATAATACATTAAGACACATCCATCACAGTCGAAGTTAATACATTCTCACATTTACAGCATTTACTGTCTGAAATCTTTCCTCCTCAGTGGCAGTTAAAAGACGAGTTGTTAATAGCAGGTGCCACTCTTCAGCGTAAAGATCACACCCGCTGAGGTCCGCAGGAGGCAGCTCAATAATGCTCGGCTTTCCACCGGGCCGCTGTACAATGGACCCTCATTACCGCTGGCCTTAGCTTGACACCAGCATTTAGAAAGCCAAAAACTGGATTTCTCTCAAACACTTTTTCTTCAGCGCTTTTCAAAGGTAGCTCTCAGACAGGCAGACGACAGGCTTTTCATTCTGACCAGCCTTTTGAGTTTTCTGACAGGACAAGAAATCAGATCTGGTCTTCTGATAGTCACAATGACTAGCGGTGTCAAGGGAGAGAAAAGCGATCGATGAGAGATCACCATGGTTCATGTAGGATGTGGAGTGAAAGACTGACAGAACGATCAAACAAACAAAAAACGGTGATGTTCGGTATTTCACAGACCATAGCTAACCCTAACCTTTGAGTGTTTCAGTATAAAACATTAGAAGTAGTGAAGCTCCAGTGAACACCAAGTATTCATGCAGCACATGTTCACTGATTATAATAAAATGTTACGTAAAATCCTCAGTGTTGGAAAATCTGCTATTTTATTTACCGAATAAAACACTCAGTGTGGTGATGTCATAGGAAAATAATCAACAATCAATGCAATGATGAAGCAGAATTTCTGTTAGTTCATTGTTGTTCATGGTGATGATGATGATGATGATGATGATGATGATGATGATGATGATGATCCACTGTTTTTTCTTTATATATGCTACCTCTGGATTAAATTATTCGTAAACATGGAATTAGCTTCCACTGTTATGTTGATGACACACAGTTGTATGTTTCAGCAAAGCCAGATGACAGACACCAGTTTAATAAAGTTGAGGAATGTGTAAAGGACATTAAACAGTGGATGCTTATTAACTTCCTCTTACTAAATTCTGACAAGACAGAAGTACTTATACTAGGACCACATGCAGCTAGAAGTAAGTTTTCTGATTATATAGTAACTCTGGATGGCCTTTCTGTTTCATCATGTGCAGCAGTAAAAGACCTTGGTGTGATCATTGACTCCAGTCTTTCATTTGATGCCCATGTAGGTAATATTACTAGGATAGCCTTCTTTCACCTCAGAAATATTGCTAAGATAAGAAATATAATGTCACTAAAAATTAGTCCATGCTTTGGTCACCTCTAGGTTGGATTATTGTAATGCCTTACTGTCTGGATGTTCCAGTAGGAGCATAAACAAACTCCAGTTAGTCCAGAATGCAGCTGCACGAGTCCTTACTAGAACCAGAAGATATGACCACATCACCCCTATCTTATCCACACTGCATTGGCTCCCAGTGAAATTTCACATTGATTATAAAATACTACTATTGACCTATAAAGCACTAAATGGTCTCACACCACAGTACCTGAGTGAACTTTTGGTCTTTTATGATCCGCCACGCCTACTTCGATCAAAAGGTGCAGGTTATTTGTTGGTACCTGGAATAGTGAAGGCTACAGCAGGGGGAAGAGCTTTCTCTTGCAAAGCCCCACAGTTATGGAACAGCCTTCCAATTAGTGTTCGGGACTCAGACACAGTCTCAGTGTTTAAGTCCAGGTTTGAAACATATTTGTTTAGTCAAGCTTTTTGTGAATAGTTTTTTTTTCCTTAGGTAAAGGAGCAGATCTAGAGGCTCACAGGCAGAGAATGTTGAGAGGTTCAACAAAACAGTCTTCATGTTAAAACTGTAATGAATTTTCCTGGTTACACAACTGCAATATTTGACCATGTAGTATTAGAAGGGATTTATTTATTTATAATCGCACTATCCGGTGTCACCCAGATGAGGATGGGTTCCCTTTTGAGTCTGGTTCCTCTCAAGGTTTCTTCCTCATAGTGTCTCAGGGAGTTTTTCCTCACCACTGTCACCTCTGGCTGCTCATTAGGGATAAATTCATACATTTAAAATCTATATCCTGAATTTATATATTTCTGTAAAGCTGCTTTGTCCATCGTTTAGTGCTATACAAATAAAAATTAATTGAATTGAATGGTGATGATGATTTCTGGTTTGCTCCAAATAAACAGCACACTGAGTTTACACAATTGCTTCCAGTCTCTCACACTCCTCTTCACATGTTACAGTATCTGAATGTTTTTGGGCAGTGGGAGGAAACCAGAGAACCCGACGGAATCCCACATGTACATAGGGAGAGCATGTGAAACTCCACACAGACAGAAACCTGAGCTCAGGATCAAACTGGAGCTCTTGGAGCTGGAGGAGACAAATACTTCCCATTGATTAAGTAATTTAGAGATTTAATTAAACTGATGTATGCAAAACACCTAACCTGTGGGGAAAAATCAACCTGTGTATCAGACACATTTCTGGTTCAGGAGTCTGAGGATAAATCTGCTCTATACCAGCTGCCAGAAGGCAAGAAAATGCAAATGAAGTTTCATGTTTAGTATCTCTGAGACCTGAAACCTTGAAGCAGTAACTCAGCCGTGATGCTGCTGTGTGGATCATCATGACGTCACAACATCACTTTCTGCCACTTACAGCTAATGGCATTTCTCAAGCATAAAGCTGCAATTTTGCACAGCTGTGACAGGTTTACAGGCAGGAGGAAATAGATTTTTCAGTTCGAGGTCACATGACACAGCCATGCTGAGTGCATAAAATGGACCAAAAAAGATGGACTGCAAATGTCTTTCATACTCTTTAACTTCATATGCTTTGTACATTCCTCACACCAGTGCACATCGTGCAGTCATGATTGGGAGGGATGTGACATTTCTGATGAAGATCTGCATGCCAAACATGTTACAAAAAAATTTATTGGAGTTGGAGATACATCTTTATTCCTCTAAACTAACTAAAAAGAACTAAAAAGTGCAACATAATTGTTTTGTTTGAAATTGAAAAAAAAAAAAAAAGTAATTGCTGATATTATTATAAAAATCTTATCTCAGGTATTTTGGAGCCACCATTTCACCACTGTGATCTCACCATCAGCAGAAACAAGATGAACACCTGTAGAAAAGTTCAGAACTTTGGCTGCCTCATGGATGAGCAGTTCATCATGACTACAAGGCTACTTTAAAAAAAAAAAATAAATAAAAATCATTTTGAGACCCCTTTGGTGCCAGATGGGCTGGTCTGAGTATTTCAGAAACTGCTGATCTCCTGGGGTTCATACACAATGGTGTGGACGTGTTCTGGCAGGTGTTCTTGTCCATCCAGAGTGTATTCCTGCCTCACAGCCAGTGTTCCTGTGATATACTCCAGATCCACTGCAACTCTGACTCCTTGCTGAAGATAAATTAATAAATATTTGATACATATACAATTCCCATTTGAGTGAAAACACCATCCTGGACTGGTAATGAGCAGAGCCAAACATTGCTGCTGGAGATAATAATATTATATATAATATAATAATATTCAGCTAAAGTGGGAATCCTGTCTCTGACTCTCAGCCATCAGCTTATGCAAAGAATCCTTTACAGATCAATCAAGACATCACCCATTCTTCTCATTCTCTTAATATGTACAGTAAATCTGTTCTTCGGCTTTGTTCCCTACGCTCCCCCTTGGATCCTAAGATCAATCACTACATTAGCACCTCACAGCTCTTCATCCAAGTGTGGCATTGATTGATCGAGTGTTCTGTATCCCATTTCGGCCCAGTGGTATCCTGCATCCAGCACCATGCATGAGTGCATCGGGATAATTACAACTCCCTGATCACACTCCTCACATTAGTGATCAGTCATAAAACCACCAAAAAGAAGCATTTCCTCTGTTGATCTGCACCTCAAATGTGTCTTCAACTCGATAAAAGCAAAGGTCTGAGCAGTTAAAGGGATTTATTATGAAGTTGTTTTTTTTTTTAGGAGCTATGAATTCTTGAATCAATATTTCTGGCTGTAACAGTAATAATAACGCACCCATCCGTTAATGTTTCTATAGTAACAACTTGTACAGCGAATTCGTCTTGAACTAACTTGTCTCGCCAACGTTTCACAACGTTAAATGCAACTATAAACAGATAAAAAGTATGAACTGGGAATTAAAACTAGAAGTGAGAATCATGATCTCAGTTTGTATAGAATCTATGTTTATGATGAGTGATGAGTAGTTATCACTGGAGTCATTACACTGTAGGTGTGTGAGGTCAGGGTCAGGATAAGAGAAATCTTCTCAGGGTCTTCAGGGTGGAAAGAGTCCAATGAAAGCTGATGTAAGCAGGAATTATTCATCTGGGATTTTTAGACCCTACACTTGTGGAAAGGTTTCAACACAAGTTTTTACTCTTGGAAGACATATTTGTCTAATCAGATACAATGTATTTGTAAAAGTCGTTTTAGTTGCGTATTTCTTGTGGAAGAGAGGTGTGATTGTATTCAGCAGGCAGCGGCACATGTTTGGTCTCATAAGATATGAGATCTCAAGTGAGATGAGGCATTAAAAGTGTGCTAAAATCTCTTGACCTCAATTCAGAATCCCGTGGCTTCATTAAGTTTTGCTCGAGTAACTGTCAGAGCTCGATATAAAATAATAAAATGTAAAATAACAGGACGTGCTGGATCAAGTGCTATTCTATGTGCTGGGTGTGACAGCCGTTTTAAAGGTAAGTGTTTATGTTTAAAGGAGGTGGTCTAGATGTTATTGTAAAACTCCATCTCAGACGCTTCTGCAAAAGAAAAATCTGGAAAAGCTCAGAGGTGTGAACTACATGCAGGTGATTTTAATAATCTGAATGTTGAGCTCAGAAAATCCACTGAAGCAGCCGTTTAACCCGACTCTGAACACCAGGAACTTTCCGTAAATACTGACGTAACTCTGAATACGATCCCTGGTTAAGACATCCACTCACCAAAGTAGGAAAGGAAATGAAAAAGGCACAGCACTACTGAAACAAGCAGAATACACACTGCATGACATTTACACAACACACACTGCGTTTGCTCACCTGTGTGTATTATTCACTGCAGCATTTTAACACTGGATAAATAAGATCCTGAATAAACAGGATTACACAAACCAAAATACATGGTTACAGAGAGGCTGTTTTATCATTATTTCACTTAAAACTACACGGGGAAAATGTGTGAAATATTATATGTGGAGTGTGTAAGAAGAGCCTGTGCAAATTTCACATGTGGAGTTCATATGTCTTTTCTGGAAGCTTCTATCCAGCTTGGCTTTTTTTCTGATGAATCAAACTTTAATGGTTTGTCAGAATCCACAGCTTCCTGTTTGGATTATTGATCTGATCCTGGCAGGTTGTTTACAGCAGCAGGGTTGGCTAAACTGAGGTAAAGGTCAAAGGTCACCGTCTTCTCACACTTAGTATTCACTCTTGCACGCCTGCATGTGAGCAGAAACCTCGAGGAGACAGCCAGTTTAATTAGACCTGCAGGAGACTCAGACATATATTTCTGAAAACATAGTTTTTCTCCTTCTGTTTTTTTTCTACACCATTCCATACCTGTCCATACCAACTGCACACAACACAGGTTTATCCAGAATATATCTTTGTTAAATATAGGTGTGCAACAATTATTGGTCAATACTTTTAGTCAATACTTTGTGCTACCTCCCTTTGCCAAGATAACAGCTCTGAGTCTTCTCCTATAATGCCTGATGAGGTTGGAGAATACATGGCAAGGGATCTGAGACCGTTCCTCCATACAGAATCTCTCCAGATCCTTCAAATTTCGAGATCCACACACAAAAAAAAAACATTTTTGTGTTGATTTTGATGTATGTTTTGGATCATTGTCCTGCTCAAGATCCAACACCTCTAGTGTTTATTGCCAAAAAGCTGTATTTCGGTTTCATCTGACCATAGAACCCGATCCCATTTGAAGTTCCAGTAGTGTCTGGCAAACTGAAGACGCTTGAGTTTGTTTTTGGATGAGAGCAGAGGCTTTTTTTCTTGAAACACTTCCAAACAACTTGTGGTGATGTAGGTGACTTCAGATTGTAGTTTTGGAGACTTTCTGACCCCGAGACGCAACTAACTTCTGCAGTTCTCCTACTTTTTGGAGATTGTTTGGCCACTCGAACCATCCTCTTCACAGTGTGTTGAGACGATATAGACACACAGCTGGAACTTCTTAATTATTGCCCTGATGGTGGAAATGAGCATTTTCAATGCTTGTGCTATTTTCTTATAACCACTTCCCATTTTGTGAAGCTCAACAACCTTCTGCCACACATCACAGCTATATTCCTTGGTCTTACCCATTGTTATGAATGAAGGGAATTTGGCCTGTGTGTTACCTCATATTTACCTCATACCCCTAAGTCATGGTTGAACAATTTCCTGTTCCTAGTCACCCAGGTGTACTAAAAGAAATGTACAATATCAATGGGAATATACTTCAAATATATTTTTCTCATATGAATTCATAGGGGTGCCAATAATTGTTGCACACATATTTAACAAAGATATATTTTTTTGATAAACCTGTGTTGTGTTTGCAATTGTTTGATATCCATGAGAACAGAGAATTTTTCAGAATTTTTTTAACAAAAGATCAAAAGGTTAAATAATAAAAACAATTTTTCACAGCCTTCTTTACTCATATTCACCGAGGGTGCTAATATTAGTGGAGGGAACTGTGTACTTTAGAAAGCTAGATTAAAGTTCAAGGGCTGGCATATACATAGCTGAAAATCAATAATGCTGTAATATATATATATATATATATATATATATATATATATATATATATATATTCAAAGGCTAGCACAGAGCAAAGATTAGGCAAAGCATGAAACTAGCATAAAGCTGGAATATACAAAATAATACAGGATAATGGCATAATAATGGAATATACTGTAGGTGATTGGCTCAAGCATAACACATGTTTTCAGTTTTATATATAGTTTTATATAACTCTAATGCAGTGGTGACTCAGTGGTTAAGGCTAGGATTAGTTGGCTGTGGGTTACTGACCAGCAGGTCGGGGGTTCAAGCGCAGCACTGCAAAGCTGCCACTGTTGGGCCCTTAACCTTCTCTGCTCCAGGGGGCCGTATCACCCTGTGCTCTGACCCCAACTCCCTAACAAGCTGGGATATGTGAAGGAAAGAATTTCACTGTAATTTAATGTATACGTGACAAATAAAGGCTTCTTCTTCTTCTAATGCAATGACGTCTTTACTACTAGTCCCCATGCAAATCCAGTTCCCTTCTACGAATATCCTGAACGAGTTGAGTAGAGAGAGAGACTGTGTTATTTAATTCTGTGTTATTTAACAAATCTGTTGTATTAAATCTGTCCTGTCTGTAATCCATGTCACTGCACCTCCTCTTCACCATGTAATCAAGTGCTTGTACATAATAAACCATTATTCAGTAATATTTAATATTTCATCAGTCTGTGTCCACATTCATTTAGATTATTACACTGTCTGGCCGAATCATTGATGAAAGCTAATACAAAACATGTCCAGATATTTAATTGCATCACTAACATGAGACCTAATTATCCTGACGTCACTCTAGAAGCGGTGTTGGGGCAATAACCCTAATTTAGTGCCAGTTGTTGCCTTCAGTTTGAGTGAAATGAGCTAAATGGTGAGGGGGCAGTTACCAGCACAATGGGGAGCATCATCAGGTCGTGCCACATACGTGGAAATCCTCAAACCTGTGGGCTGATTTCATTAAGAAATGAGGGGAAGTGATGTACAGGGTCATCGGGCTAAACTGTCCACCGCTGCATGAGCCTCAGACCTGAGGAACAATTAGCTGGTTTGAAATATTCAGTGTTTAGAAAAAGTACAAGGATTTTAAGGAGCATTTAATTGGAAATGATATAGCAGTTAAACATGTCTGATAATAATTAATAATTGATTAATAAAAATTGCTGAATGATGTTCTCAGAGTGTTCATAATGAAAAGCTGAAACATGTTTAATAGTGTGAGGTCAAGGAGACGAGTCGAGGTAGATATGTTAAATATAGTCGAAGTGATGAGGTGTTATGGAGGTGTGTGTGAATGACCTTGAGACTATACCACACACAGCTACTGAATACGATAAAGTGACCTTGATGAATCAGAACCATCACGAACTTGACAAAAAGTTTAAATGTATTATTCTGAATGGTTTTTCTGCTCGTCTCTGTAGAAATACTTTATGTAGAACTAAACGGAGAAGTGTGGACCGTTCCTTTCTGCCATTCCCACACTCATTTAATAAATATAACATGTAAATATTATAAACATGCATTAGTACTGCATAAAGTTGGTTAATCCAGTAAGATTTTCACTTCTACACTCTGTGACAGTTTCACCAAGTTTGGATTTTAACCATCAGAGCGGCGCTGCTGCGGTACAGCTACAGACTGAAATATCAGCTGAAATATCAGACTATAAACACACACTGCAACATATAGCATGGAAATAGTATTCTGTAGTGTTTCTAGCTAGAAACTATATGCTGTGATCTGGTGTAAAATGGGCTTAAGAGGAATTCTAAACCGCATGAAGGGTAATGTTTTCTTTATATATGCTACCTCTGGGTCAAATTATTTGTAAACATGGAATTAGCTTCCATTGTTATGCTGATGACACACAGTTGTATGTTTCAGCAAAGCCAGATGACAGACACCAGTTTAATAAAGTTGAGGAATGTGTAAAGGACATTAGACAGTGGATGCTTATTAACTTCCTCTTACTAAATTCTGACAAGACAGAAGAACTTATACTAGGACCACATGCAGCTAGAAGTAAGTTTTCTGATTATATAGTAACTCTGGATGGCCTTTCTGTTTCATCATGTGCAGCAGTAAAAGACCTTGGTGTGATCATTGACTCCAGTTTTTCCTTTGATGCCCACGTAGATAATATTACTAGGATAGCCTTCTTTCACCTCAGAAATATTGCTAAGATAAGAAACATATTGTCACTACATGATGCAGAAAAATTAGTCCATGCTTTGGTCACCTCTAGGTTGGATTATTGTAATGCCTTACTGTCTGGATGTTCCAGTAGGAGCATAAACAAACTCCAGTTAGTCCAGAATGCAGCTGCAAGAGTCCTTACTAGAACCAGAAGATATGACCACATCACCCCTATCTTATCCACACTGCATTGGCTCCCAGTGAAATTTCACATTGATTATAACATACAACTATTGACCTATAAAGCTCTAAATGGTCTCACGCCACAGTACCTGAGTGAACTTTTGGTATTTTATGATCCGCCACGCCTACTTCGATCAAATGGTGCAGGTTATTTGTTGGTACCTGGAATAGTGAAGGCTACAGCAGGGGGAAATCTAAATCCTGAGTTTATATATTTCTGTAAAGCTGCTTTGGGACAATGTCCATTGTTAAAAGCGCTATACAAATAAAACTGAATTGAACTGAATCGAATTAATGATAATTTAATAATAATCATCTGAAGGGCTTTTCACACTTGAAATAGTTGACCCTGGGTCATGGTAAACCCCGGGCAAACGGAATCCTGGGTAATCTTGTTTCACATTTCACACTGCTCATACTTTACCCGGGATTAACAATTAATCCTGGGTATCATAATCTGGGTTAACCTTCTTATTTGCATATTTGCGATGTCAATAACCATGATTAGATAAATACAGAGCCAGATCGGTTTAAATAATGTCTTGTCTCTTGCTTTCGCATCAGTGACAAAAAATGTTGCCATGTAAATCCTCCGTGGCTGTTTTAAGCCTCCTGACAGGAACAAAGGCAAGAAAACAAAAACATTTTTTCCCCTCAAATGCTGCAACTACTGTTTACACAACATGCCGGGTTTCTGTGACTCTACAAAGCACGTGATACGATCAATTTCTGATTTAGTTTCATAACCCCGGGTAAAAAAATCCCTCTTCTATACATTCTTATTAGATTCAGTGATTAAAACTGATACAATAATAGTTTAAAAGTTAAATTTGTAGGAGTTATAAGGGCTAAATAACACCTCAGTCATGACATCACTCAACTCATCTGAAGAACATGTGAGGAACCCAATAAAAGGATGCTGAATATATCATCTGAAAACTATAACACACAAACAAGTATAAAACAGATATCAGAGAGTGTGTAATCAGGAATCTGGCCCTGAAACTTGTGTAGAAAAGTCGGCAGGGTGATGACGGATCTCCGGTGAATGATAATTAATGATGGTCTCTATGTGGCTGCAGCAATGCATGCTGGGCCTCTGAAGGGTTTTCCATTCATCAGTGCTGTCAGTGTGATTAATCTCATAATGTCTGCTATGGATTCTGGACCACCCTAACACACACACAGACACACACACACACACACACACACACACACACACACACACACACACACACACACACACACACACACACACACACACGTCTATATCCCGTTTGTGTGTAATATTTCACCTCAGGATCAGCAATAGCTAGGACGAGTTTGGAGTCTTTTGGTTTGAGGAAGTGTGAGATTTTATGAACGTCTGTGCTCCTGCAATAGCGAGTGAGTGTTGTACTTTCACAGAAATAAAACTGTGCATTAGCATCGATGATAAAGACGATTGGTGTAAACAGAATTTTACAGTCCAGCATCCATCTTCGAGATGCCTGGTGTGTATTTGTGAGGCAGTAAATGCTAATAGCAGCAGGATGTGTGTGCTGTTTCCTTCAGCTTTACTGAACACGCAGATAACAGTGTAATAAACGGTGTGTCTTATCGGGGGGAAGAAAACACTTCACTTTTTGGTAAATTAAAAAAATTTGTTCTGAAAACTGATTTGTAAAATTCTAGCATTCCTCCAGAAGTGAAGAAAAGGGACAATGTAAATATTTAATTCCAGTTCCACTGAAAGCTGCAGCTCCTTCCTCTACATTTACAACCTCATCTACAACAACTTGATCACAGCGTGATGTTCAGTGTGTGGGGAAATCACACTTAGCTAGCGATGTTTTAGATGTCGTTTAAATTCAACAGCAGTGACATTGGATGGATTTCCCACACCTCCACACATATATACGTTGCATGTGCATGGAAGTGAAAGTGCGAGCATAATCCAGTTCTCTTCAGCCTTCACATCCGCTGTAGACAAACTCACTTTCAGGTGAAGAGACATTCAGAGGCTCGTCCACATCTTCTGCTGCTGTTGGTTCTCTCAGCACGTTCCACTCAGAGCAGCTGGAGATGTGTGGTGCTGAACTTTGCTCACAGAAACCATTCCTCTCCTCCATCTGAGATTGTGTTTCTTACCTCCTGAAGAGGAATCGATAGAGAGAGAACATGGTGAACTCACCTACAATCACAGGACCAGGTTTAAAATGGAATACAGCGTGTTCTGGCTGCGCTGTCCTGCTGCTTAAATCCGACATCTTAACAAAACAGACGTTTTACACGTGTTTGTGCCACTGGTGGTTCGGTGTGTTTTGTTTTTTTTGGGGAGCTTATAGTATGGAAGAGTGTTAAAGACAAAATGCAGGTCGCATTACAACTACACAAACTACACAGTACCGAGATTACAGATTTGTCAAAAATAAACAAAAGTTAAATTAAATTAAGCATTGTCATAAATGCATACTGTATTTATATTAATATTCATTACAATAACGTATAATCATTTGTGAAAATGTTAAGTTAAAATATGATTTTTTTTTTGGATTTGGATTAATAGATAAAATAAGCCCTGGTAAAAATGAATAAAAACAATTAATTATATTAATACAATTTTTTTTTATAAATAAAAGAAATTAATACAAATATTCTATATGTTGGAGATATTGTATACGCAAGAGATAATCCACAGCTATGTGTGTGATACACGATCTTAATGCACACACAGGGGCGTCGGGCTGAACTGTCCACTGCTGCATGAACCTCAGACCTGAGGAACAATTAGCTGGTTTTAAATATTCAGTGTTTAGAAAAAGAACGAGGATTTTAATGATATAGCAGTTAAACATGTCTGATAATAATTAAAAATTAATTCATAATAACTGCTGAATAATGTTCTCAGAGTGTTCATAATGTTCACTGTATATGTGTGTGTGTGTGTGTGTGTGTGTGTGTGTACATACACTATACAGCCAAAAGTATGTGCACCCCTGACCATCACACCCATATGTGGTTATTGACACAAAGTGCACAAAGCGAGCTCCATGAAGACATGGTGTGTGAAGGTTGGAAGAAGGTGGAGGAACTGGAGTGTCCTGCACAGAGCCCTGACCTCAACCCCACTCAACACCTTTGGGATGAACTGGAACTGGAGCCTCCTCACATCAACATCAGCACCTGACCTCAACCTCACTGATGCTCTTGTAGCTGAATGAACACAAATCCCCACGGCCACGCCCCAAAATCTAGCGGAAAGCCTTCCCAGAAGAGTGGAGCTTACAGTATTGATAAGAGAGGATTAACTATATGGCACATATGGGTGTAGGTGTTCACGTACTTTTGGCCATATAGTGTAGAAACTTAAGATATTTCATATGTTTCTTTGAGAATGACAAATAGTCTAGAGGATAATGATTAGTGTTAAATTACAGTCATGCTCTCGAGTGATTCAGAGGTAATTTATATCTTATAATTTCCTAAAAACAGCCTTAAGTTGAATCTGCATGAGTGTGGACACTGTGCATGAAAGGGTTAAACTATTTATTTATAGAATTATATAATTATATATTGACTTTTATTATTTTTAGCACACTTGGTATAGATTTGTTTTCCAGCTTTTCCATCACCATCATATGAGAATGTTTTCAGCTCTACACACACCTCAGGGTTTTGTTCATTTAATTGCATGCAAACCAAACAGCAACTGAACCAAAATAATCAAATCCACTCTGCTTCAGACTTTGATTAGACGAATGGACTAATAAGTGTTAAAGCACACTAAAAATGTGAATAGATTAGACTTCAGTATCTAATGCTCTGGGTGAGATATCAGAAAGATTTCTTAATAAAATCATTAAACTGTTGGTTAGGGATCTAAATATACATCTGGAAAGCTGTAATTTCTGTAAAGCTGCTCTGAGACGATGTCTTGTTAAAAGTGTTGTATAAATAAAGCTGAATTTAATGACGGTGTTTACTTCAGCAGACTTAAACAGACCTGAGTGCACGATGATTTTAGCAGAGACAATGCTGAGATGATTGACTGAATAGTTATTACTGACTGCTAATAAAACCTTGCAGTTCTGCTGGAAAACGGATGTCTGAGATCAAACACTGATGTGATGACATTGGAGTGTTAGCTGCTCTTTCAGGATTTTCTAACTACATGCTTCTGTTTATAAATTCAGCACGTTGCTCGTATGCAGATGAGAGCTCTGAATTCTCACAGGAGAAGTTGGCCTCAACAATAAGCAGTTGGTGCGTTGTGCTCCCCGGGTTATACCCGCCGTGCACATCTGTTCCTGGAAGTTATGAATAGACCTCAGCAAATGCGTTTATCTGCCGCAGAAGATGCAGGTAGGTGGTAAGTGCACCCCGTGTGTGACTTCAGAAAGTTTTCCACCAATTCATCTGAATGAGTGACGAGGTTTTATGGGAAGAAATAGTGGCTTTCAGGAAGTTTCTTTTTTTTGTTTTTTTTGCGCTTCTCTCGAAATCTGACTCATACCGTGTTGCAGTCACGACCCCTGACACTCCATGGAGATGTGTTTCATCATGATGTCAGATCTATTTAGAGGATTTGTTTGGATTTGTTTCCAAATTCTTGGGAATGGAATAGGACTTTTAAAGGCGTCCTATCACTCCGGACCGAGGTGAGGAAGAGGACAATTTGTCCTCCGTGAGTGGTTCTGTTAATCTCCTGCTGCTCCTTTGAAGCCTGCTGGAGAAACCATGCAGACATTCGTGCACATTTTACTTTAAACTGAATTAGAGTAGGATTAAAAGAAAAAGAAGCTTTTCTTACAATGACATTTCGATGATTTTTAAATTTTTACCTGAACAGATGAGCGGAGAATAAACACAATCTTTCATCTATTCATCTTTTTTATCAGTCTGTCTTCTCACTGCTACTGCTCTGCACGCTCACGTCGGCTGACCTCGCGCTCTCTGTTAAACACACTGCTCACACTATGAAACCAAGATAAATCATGTCACATGTGCACACTCTTTTATAATTGAGGGTGTGGCTGTGTTCAGAATGAACCAATCACATTCAATCTCATGTTTAAACGTAATTATCATACAGCTGTCATCAATGAAATTATTCTGATTAACAACAAACAAAGACCAGCTGTTTCTGTAGGATTTTCTTCACATCTTCTTCTTTTCATCTGACTGATGAAGCCGTGGTCCTCAAAGAGCTTACAAAGCATGCATGGTATCTCACTTGTTGAAAAATATCGATCATTAGAGGGGTACAAAAGAATTTCCAAAACTTTAGGTGTATCATGGACCACCGTGAAGGCCATCATCAACAAAATGGAGCACCACAGTGACGTCACCAAGAACAGGACGTCCCTCCAAAATTTAACTTACCAGGGAGGCTGCCAAGAGACCTACGGCAACATTAAAGGAGCTGCATGAATATCTGACAAGTACTGATTACTCTCTGCATGTGACAACGATCTCTCGTATCCTTCACATGTCTGGGCGATGGGGTAGGGTGGCAGGATGGACGCCCTTTCTCACAAAGACACCCAAACCCAAATAAATCACCCCAAAATGCCAAAATGTATAATGATTCCATAATTCCAAAAGGTTTGTTTTGGTGCAAAAAAAAAGCACATCATTGAAAGAACACCATCCCCATGGTGAAGCATGGTGGTGGCAGCATCATGTTTTAGGGCTGCTTTTCTTCAGCCAGAACTGAGGCTTTTATCAAGGTGGAGGGAATCATGAATAGCTACAAATACCAGTTGATTTTAGTGCAAAACCTTCAGGTGTCTGCTAGTAAGCTGGAGATGAAAAGCAATTTCACCTTTCAGCACGACAACGACCCAAAGCACACATCCAAATCAACAAAGGAACGGCTTCACCAAAAGATCAATGTTTTTGAATGACCGAGCCAGAGCCCAGACCTGAATCCAGCTAAAAGTCTGTGGGGTGACCTGAAGTGAGCTGTGCACAGGAGATGCTCTCACAATCTGATGGATATAACGTTTTGAATGTAAGAAAGAGTGGGAAAATATTGCCAGGTCAAGATGTGCCACGCTGATAGACTCTTCCCCAAAAAGACTGAGTGGTGTAATAACATCAAACGGTGCTTTAGGGGTGTAATAGCCAAGTTATTGTAAGTTTAAAATAATAATAATAATAATAATAATAATAATAATTCCCTAAAATGTTTCTGATTTCTGTTTCTGTTTTCTCACTTAATTTTAATACTCTGTAATTTCACATTGAGGGAAAAAGTTCTGACATGATTTCATTTTTTTCCATCACAAAAACCTGCCATTTTAATACACATCCAAACTGCAGCCTTTAGCACACACACACACACACACACACACACACACACACACACACACACACACACACACACACACACGTGCATTCCCCTTCGATCCGCGTGAGGCCACCTGGGAATAATCTGGTTAATATTTCATCACAGAATGTGTTCACAGTCTCTAAAACACCTTTGACACATTTGACATGCCATGAGAACAAGAAAAATACCTCAGACCCACAACACAGATGTCTACACTACTGTAAAAGCAATCAGTGATGTATTCTGCAGTAGAACAGAGAGGGTGAGACGCTGTTATTTTCTCAATATTTCATTATAAAGTTAGTGAATGCTGCACTACAAGATGAACTGGAAACATTAAAGGTACATTTTGATAAATAAAACAAGATGTATTATGTGGTTGAGGAAAAAAAAGAGTGTTTACATGATGCCTCTTTATAGACACGCCCTGAACACACCTTTACTCCGCCCCCATTTCAGTGTTTGGAATGAACCCAGCACAGCCAGATAATTTTCCAGTGAGGAAAAAAAAAAAAAAAAACATGTTGTGTTTCAAAAACAAGAAACACAATAAAACCAGAATAAACTTTGGCAGAGATTTTCCAAGGTTTTTCAAAGATATTACTGTCGAAGGGATGAAGCTGGATGCAGAATTAGCAGTGTTGCTCCTGGATAGATGTGTAAAGGAAGTCTGTGTAAAGCTTTGAGTTATTTGAATGAGCGGCTTCACACAATGAATCAAGCAGCTCAATTTTATCACTTACAGAGCAAGGCAAGGAAATGCTTCATAAAAAATGTATGTAATGCAAGCTAACTCCTGTCCTCCAATGCTAATGCTGGAGCTTAAAAGCTCATGAGAGCTCATTATAGTGAAAAACAGGACAGTAAATGTGCCCTTGACCATTCTTCTAAACAGTAGGAGCCGAATTCTGCATGTCTTTAGTGTTATAACTCGGACTTCAAGCAGCTGAACGTTCGAGTGCACTTGAAATGACGGTCTATAATTTGGGTAACAGGGTTGTACTTTGTGTGACCTCATCAGTCATCAGTCATCAGTCATCAGTCAGTATCACATCACTGACAATAAAGAAAAAAGACTGAGAGAACATCATTTTTTTCACGTGACTCATGGAACCTTCTAATTATTTCATAAGAGGTTGAGAATGAATATTGGATATAAAATGTACATTTTTCATCACCTGTAATGGACGACTCGTGGAAAAGGATGTTTCAGGAATGAGATGTTAAACAGATTCACACTGTAATGTAGAAAGAATCAGATGATTGACGTGTGTTAATGATTCTATTTGAAGTTAAAGTGGAGTCACGGTGCTGTAGAGTTAGTTTTAATGCTTTATCCGAATCGTGCACTGAGGTTGTTGCATACAGATGAGTAGATGGAATATCTGAAACGTGTTTTTTTTTTTTTTTCTTGGCATGATGTAAAACAGGAAATTAATGAATTTTTTCATGAAATTATTTTTATAAACTAAAATATTGAAGTTTCTACTTGTTTCAGTTTATAAATCAATAATCCTGAATCCAAATATGAAAAAAAAACCATCACTGAAGGTCACTTCCGTGTGAACAGAGTGGAGCTGGATGAGATGTTCCTCAGACCGTTCTCTGGTTAAGACGCATAACTCTGGAATTCTGTTTTATAAAAGATGGGTTAAAAATGTTATCAACATGTGCAGAAATATATTTTGGATGATTAAAACATTCTTAAATTTCAGCACCTGGAAAATGCTGCTGATTTTTTCAGTCATCATGTCGTTCTCCTTTACCGTCACACACTCTTACTGATTTGAAAAAGCTCGTAGTGATCCGTATTAGCAGCACATCAGCAGCTATCGCTGATCTGTAACTCAGTAATCACTGATACACATCCGGCTCATTCATGATTAATCTCAGCTTTAAAATGAATCCGAAATGATGAAAAACAAGCAGATGTACAAGAGCTTTTTGTTATATTTATTGTTTTGAAGCCAAAAAATTATTTGAACATCTCATTTGCATATATATTTATTTTCAGTTAACAGAGCAGTGAACAATGCCTTTGCCTCCACGTTATGTTGCTTTATGTTTTTGAGCTAAAGCTATGAATGAATTCCAGTTTTCTGAAACTGAGCAGAAACAAAGCTGAAATTCGAGCCGTTGGTCCTAAAACACTCTGCTGACACTGAGACCCTGAACATCCTGAATCTTCTTCAAGTCACTGCTGCTTATGAAATTGAAATTCATGGCACACCTGTTTTTTTTTTTTTTAGTGCAAGGTATTGTAGGTTCAGTAAAAGCGATTTGTCACCAGTGAAACATATAAATCTCTCTCACTGAAAGCTCCTTCTCAGGAGTCACTTCTCAGCCCTCTTTGATTTATTTTTTTATATCTTGTCCCTGGGTCAACATCACAGAAAAGAGAGGTGTGCATTTGACTATTTTTTTGTAATCCCTACTTCTACCCACTCCAGAATTCATTCTGACCAATCCAATCTGCTCCAGAAGGAATTCTGACCAATCTCACCCACTCCAGAATTCATTCTGACCAATCCAATCTGCTCCAGACGGAATTCTGACCAATCCCATCCACTCCAAAAGTACTCCAAACCCACTCTGTCTGGAAGGCATTATAATCGATCCCACTGTCCCAGAAGGAATTCTGATCAATCATGCCCACTCTGGAAATAATTCTGACTAATCCCACCTGCTTCCACAGGTATTATTTTGTTTGTACCCTCTCACAGTGTTTTGTAATGAACCTGGTTGGTTCTGTTTCCCAAAATATATAAAAAATAGTAATTTAACCACAGTGACCCTGACCAGGATAAAGCAGAATAAAGAACACAGTAAATGCATCGCAAGCACCATGCTCTTTCAGAAGTACTTTATGCTGGTCATGGTAGATCCTGAGTCTGTCTGGAATCCAATGGACCAGAGACCAGAGAACCCAGAAGAAAACCCTCCTGGTGAAAGCTGTCATGTAGTGATCAGAATTAGCTAAAGTGTGTGAGTGTGTGATGCCCTGTGATGAACTTGGCATCCCATTAAGGGTGTGTTCCTGCCTTGTGTATGGGGCAGGACAAAGATTCACTGTAAACCTGACCAGGACAAAGCTGAAGATAAAGAAAGTCCAATTACAATGTTTTACACTCATTCTTACAAAGTTTTAAACGCATATATCAATACTGAGTTGCTTTTTCAATACACAGGTAGCAAAGCAGCAGTATGTGGACTGAGCTGTGAAGCTGTTTTCATTGCTTTGACACAAAAGGCATTGAATAGCCTCATCTTTCCTGATTTTTTTTCTCATTCAGACTCAACCTCTAACAAAACCTGTTGTATCTACAGCACTTTTTTTAACTATTGAATATGAGCAGAACAGAAAAACAAGACTGAACCCGACTAATAATAATAATAATAATAATAATAATAATAATAATAATAATAATAATAATAAAAGTTGCAAGCAACATTTTCGGGGGCCAAGCACCCAGGCTCAGTGAACTGCACATTCACAGACATGCTACAAGTGTTACATAAGCAACCACAGGAAAGCAGAGCCATAACAATAGGCAAAGGGGTTCAGTAATGAGTTGTAGTTTCAGCATTTGCCAGTCAGTTATGGGAGAACAGTTTTGAATATCAGAGTTCCTTTGATAACTTTTGTCCAGGTTGGGCTGAATATGACTGAATATGGTCTGAGTATGCCAAATTTGGTGTTGACTGGACATAATTTGTAGGAGGAGTAGTAAAAAAAAGTTTTTGACAAAATCCAAGATGGTCACCAGGAAGTACACTTGAATTTCAGATGTTGGCATGTGTTCACTTCAGCATCCTAAAGGGAATTATTGGAAAAAACAACTGTGAATTTACAGTAGCACAAACTCTTCAAATAATGAAAAGAAAAAAAAAAGAAAGTTGTTACAGTTCTTGACCACAAGGTGGCACAGTCACAAAACATCTTGGGTACATTCAGGGAATGGTCAAGTTTCATGATGATCAAGTTTCATGTAGAATCAGTGCTGAGATACACCCTCACATCCTGTTTTTTGCATTTGCCAGCGCATTCCAGGAGAAAAGTTCTGAATATCAATATTCCTTTGATAACTTTTGTTTAGACAGGTCTCAAGATGATGTGAGCCAAATTTGGTGAAGATTGGACAAAATTTGGAGGAGGAGTAGCAAAAATGGTAGGGTTAGGGTTAGGGATGTAAGCATTTGTTTGGCATGTTATTGTTATTTTTGACCAGTAGGTGGTGCTGTCACAAAATGTGTTATATATACTCAGGTCATGGTCCTGAATATGCCTACCAAGTTTTGTGTCAGTGCTGAGATAAAGCCTCATATCTTGTTTGGCAGCTTTTTTGGCCCATTACGGCCAAACCGGTATTCAATATGGAGTATTCAAAATTCTTTTGATAACTTTTGTGAGGCTTACTCTGATGATGATGTGTTCCAAATTTGTTGATGATTGGACAAAATTTGTAGAAGTAGCCCAATATTATTGTTCTTTTTTTTTTTTTTGACAAAATCCAATATGGTCAACAGGACGTACACTTGAATTTCAGATCTTGTTGTGCATTCACTTCAGCATACTCTAGGGAATTATAGGAAAGAAGAACTGTGAATTTAGCACAAACTCTTCAAATGATATAAGGAAAAAATGAAAGTTGTTACAGTTCTTGACCACAAGGAGGTGCAGTCACATCTTGGGTACATTCAGGCCATGGACCTGAATATACTTATGAAGTTTCATGATGATAAGTAGATGCAATGCTAAGATACACCCTCAGATCCTGTTTGGTGGCTTCGCTGTTGGATTTGTTGGCCCATTATGAGCAAACCGTTTGTAGTATTCACAATTCTTTATTAGGTTTACACTGAAGATGATGTGAGCCAAATTTGGTGATGAACGGACAAAATTTGTAGGAGGAGTAGCAAAAAAACCCCCTAGTTTTTGAAAGATCCAACATGGCGGAAAATCTAAGTAGGGGGAAATTGACGTCATAGGGTGCATTGAACTCGTCTCGACCCATAGAATCCAGGGATGCCTTTTAAATTTTGGACACATGGTTCAAAAGTTATGACCATAAACATACCTCCAAATTATGCCCAAATTTGACCCAATGGTGGTGCTACAGCATTGTCAGCACTTGGCCCAGATTTGGACCCTCCCCAATCAGTGTGCCAAATTTCATAAATTTTTACCAGACGGTTCTATGGGCTGCCATAGACACCCTAGCCAGAAGAAGAAGAAGAAGAAGAAGAAGAAGAAGAAGAAGATGATGATTAAAGCTACAAGCAGCATTTACGGGGCCTCGCACACGCTGGAGCGAAACTTCTTGGGTACATTCTGGGTGTGGTCCTGAATATACAAGTTTTATACAAGCTTATATCAAGTTTGGTGCTGATATATAAATGAATTGCAGAGATATGACTTGGGAACCTGTATTTTGCCTTTGCAGGCACATTTTTCAATATCAAAAATCCAAAAGATGAATTTTGGGCAGACAGGTTTTGAGATTATATGATCCAAATTTGATGATATTTGGGTGTATTTTGTAGGTTGAGTAGCAAAAACACAGATTAGACTCAAGCATTTTCTGTGTCATTGTAACTTTTGACCTCTGGGTGGCGCTGTCATGAAATTTGTTCTTTGCCTCAGGTCATAGTCCTGAAGACACGTACCAAGTTTCAGGACAATACGGAAAGTCATTAATGAGACACAGAGTCACTTCCTGATTGGCGACTTCATTGCCAGATTTGTTGGCTTGTTACAAGCAAACGGTTTCAAAAATCAAAATTCCATTTTGAAAACTTTTGTGCGGATTGGTCTGAAGATGTTATGAGCCAAATTTGAGAAGTCAAATAGGAGCCATTGAACTCAGCATGATCCAAGGAATCTAGGGACACCTGGGATTGACATTTTGGCTGCACGGTTCAAATGTTATGGGCATAAAGGTACTTTGAAATTTGGCCAATCTTTGACCTTTTGGTGATGCTAGAGCTTTGGGAGCTTTGGGCCCAGATTTGGTGTATTTATAGCTGAATGTGTCCTGAAGCTGTGTGCCAAATTTCACAACTTTTTACAACATGGTTTTATGGGTTGCCATAGACACTGTAGCCAGAATAATAATAATAATAATAATAATAATAATAATAATAATAATAATAATAATAATGATAGGCAGAAAAACAATAGGTGCCTTGCACTGTTGGAGCTCGGCCCCTAATAATAAGAAAAGGTAGAATAACAATAGGGTGCCTATGCACCTTTGGTGCTTGGCCCCCTAATAATAATAATAATAAACCAATAACAGCTGACTCTCAGTTTAGCTGAAGATGTAGCCCCTTACCCATGTGTTTTGTTTTCCACTTGATGGTTTTGTTTACCATCTATACACCAGAGAACATTTTTTCATACAAATAATTGTGATAGAGAAGCATTACACTGAAAAGTGACACAGAATTGACCTGATTCAGATAAACACATAATTTCCACATGAATAAAAACTTTATCAACACATTTGTTTATTTGTAAAGTGCATAAACTGAAAGATAAAATGGTGCTGATGTTCAATATTTTGTTCACATAGGAATTTGAATCAAGTAAATTCAGCATTTCTGATTAATTCCTGTACACTGTACTACATTCAGTACGATAAAGATACAAAAATATTGTTTTAGTCGAATGTCGATTCATGTAAAAAAAAAACCAAACAAAAAAAAAACATCAAAAACAAGATGAATGTAATATTATCTGATGTTAGTGTTTTTCATGTAATTGCTTTATGAATGATAAACTGAACCTTTGCTTGTGATCTGGAGGAATTTGAGGTGTGTGTGAAGTGTTCTTGTAGTTTTAATGTGTTTTGGATGTGAACTGCTGAGTAAAGACAACTGTGAAATGTTTAAAAAACGTGAACTCACTGTTCACTGTGTGTAAACAACACGTGTAGAAGAGGTTCTCTGATTGTTTTAGAAATGTTAGATCATGTATTTTTTCCCAGTCTGTTGCAGTGTGTGTGATGCGGTGATGTGTATTACACTAACGCTCACATAACGCATTTGAATCAGTAGCTGCTTCCATGTTCAGTGTTCGCAGAAACCATTTCAAACAGTGTATGAAAATACAAACCTACAACCTCCAGTGGTCCATTCACATGCAAATTATCATCACTGTACAACTGAACAACCATCATTCAAAAACATGTAAACCATATTTCTTTATTAAAGAATTAAGAAACTCCAAGCAGCATATTCATAATCAAAATAAGAGTCTCCCTCTGGTGTAATGTTACAGACTGCACTATGATAGACTTCTTCCTTTCATTTCATCTTTAAATCAAATATCTGTTTGTTTGTTTTTTTTTCTCCAATTGGGTAAGGGAGTCAGGGCAGTAAAAGCAGTGAGCACACAGATGTCCCTACGAGAAGGTCGGACATCATCGTCTCCACCAGCGAACGGCGTTTCATGGTGGAACACAGTGTAATATGATATCGCTTTGGTTAACATTGGAAACTACTTGAACGTACACAAGATATTCAGGCTACGACTGTGATTACTGACTGGAAATGTGCAGCGCCGATGCCAGGACGTCCCCTCCACTCAAAAATAGGAATGTCCTTATTTGACTTCTGATGTGAGAAAGTCAGCCGAGTCTTTAGGGACAACAGCACATATATCTACAGCCGCTCTCAGATATTTGGCCTGTCCTCCATCACCACTGACTGATTACTGTTATTAAATATGAAGCGCAGTTAAACACAGACTGAGTCTCAGGCTGAGGTGGAAACAAAGCAAAAACAATTACACAATAACAGAAAAGACAAGGACTATAAGTGCAATTACACGATTCATATATCTGGGGAACATCTTATTGTGATGCAGTCAGTGATAATCGTCTGGGGACAGAACCTGTCAAAAAAAACCAAAAACACACACACAAGCTTCCTCATGATGAAAAATACTTCATAATGACACAATCCTATTTTCTCCTTGCAGGACTGTACGCTCATTTCCAGTCAAATAAAAAAAAGAAAAGGAAAGAAAATATATATCACAGCATGTATTGTTTCACACCTTTTATATTTTATATTTGTCTTTACAGAGTTTGTGAACGATAAAACCATTTCATTTCTTTGCAGTTTAATCTGAAGGAAAATATCTCTGTATGTTACATATGTTATATCATCACACAGATATGAAAAATAAAAGTTATCACTATTGTCTCACAATTTGCATTGATCAGGCAGCCATACATTGGTAAAATAGAACAGATCCAATAACAAACGAGAGATTTTTTCTTAGCTTTCTCCTTTAGGAAACTTGTGCTCAAGGCCTTCCTGCCTCGCTAGACCTCACTCTGAACACGGCTCTCGGACGCGACGCTAACGCTGACACCATCCATAATCAAACTTGTTAAAGAGATCAGAAATGAAAACAGCTGGACATCTGAATGGAGACGATGCTCTTGGAGACTAAAGAATGACTGTGATTGTAAAATAAAATAAATAAAAATTAAAAAATTAAACAACATTAAAAAGGGGCTGCAGAATCGATTAATTAATCTTCATTATGATTCATAATGAAGTGAAATGTGAATCTAGTAACAAACTGCGGAGAGACATCTTTTTTATTTCGGCACTTAGAAAACAATCACAATGAATTTGCGTCTTTATCCATAGAGAACAAAATTTACAAAGCCATTTAAACAGTCATTTTTAAAGTCTGTTTTATAGTTTCTTTTTTTGTTTGTTTGTTTTCATTTTTGTTTTTGTAACTCAACTCCAAAAATTGAGAATATTCAAAATACACTTTAACTCACTTCGCTCTTTTGTTATTTACAAATATTTACAAGAAAAGTGTTTTTTGTTGTTTTGTTTTTTTTTGTATCTATATTAAAAATCTTCTCCACCCTTACATGTGTGTTTTTTTTCTTTGTTCTTTTTATACATTACAACCCCGATCGAACTGCTGCAGCCTGCCTCTTCCCGCAAGAAAGCTGCCCCCTTGTGGCCTCAGATGGACGTGCTATGGGTGGGATCAATGGCTTCGGGGATGGGTCCTCCTGGCACTGGTGGGTAGGGCATTGGCATGGGCGTCTTGCCGGGGCTCTGCCGGAAGAGACCCCCGTTGGGGGCCCTGTGTTTGCACTGTATGGAGGAGGGCATGGTGGAGCTGCCCAGGGGCAGCGGGAGTGCAGTGCCAGGCCCTGGTGCCAGTGTCCTGCCCACACCATGGGCTTGCTCTGGCAGAAAGGTGCTCACGGACAGAGCCGTGCCCGCGAAATCCCGGCCAGCTTCCCGTGCCACCTGGCCCGGCTGCATGCCACCGATGTCCAGGGCAGAGATCTCGATAGACGGCCCGGGGATCTGCTTGTGCGCCATGTCCTCGTCTATGAGACTGTTCATGCGCCGATGCACCTGCTCCAGGTTCACCTCCTTGTCCTGGAGAGGGCGAGAGAAGGAAGAGAGAAGGGAAGGGAGGGAGGTTTTCTGAGAACTCCACGCAATTAGTTTTCTCTTGCTTTCTCTTTTTGCTTTGTTTTTCTCGTCGGTCAAAGTTCCACAATAAAAGGCCCAGTCGGAATTGCCTGCATAGCATCAAATTGAGGGAGAAGTATAGAATGTGCACTTTGAAATCAAATTTGGCCAGTGGACAGGAAAATGTGTTAGCTAAGCGAGACCAGGATTAGGGATCAGTACAAAATGTAAAAATAACTGAAGCACGGATATAAAATTAAACAAGAGTCAGGGGATCTGTATTTTGTAAAATCTTATCATTGGCTGATCGTAAAAGCAATTTTATTTTATTATGATTAGACTCGAGTTGGATCCAATGTTCCCGAAGATGATTTACTGAGAGCTTTTATGCCTCAGCAATGAATTATGAGCTTGTTTATCCTGTACATCATAATGATAAATGAGTACAGACTGTGATATTAGACTGACTTTTGTCTCCTACAAACTTTGCACATTTAGTAATTTCTCCTACTTGTTTATTGATTCTGTGATCTTTTAAGGCCACGTCACTGAAATCAGTCTTCTTGTTCATTAAACAATGTAAACTCACATATGTACAATTTTAATACATGGTCAGTTCTAACATCTTGTTGGACGAGGACTATCCGAAGCACCACAGTTACAGCTCCTGTATATCCTCTCCCTGCTCCACGTTATTATATTTTACGGTTGCTGTGTGTCTCTGTAAACCTGTACTGCTTACCACAGTGTAGTCAAACGTTATCAAGACCTAAACAATGTATATTAAAAATGAATCTACCAACTGTTCTAACTAGTAACAAACTGATCCGGGTCACTTGGACAAGAACCAAGACGTCCCAGTTTAGGGTGGAGCGGTTCTTTCCACTGAAGTCCAAATGAACTCAACTACTGGAAATGTTTCACTGGTACAAATGTTCTTACAGTGCTTACACTTACACACACACACACACACACACACACACACACACACACACACACACACACACTGCTTAGTTTACTTGGAATGGAACCCTGGTGTGTTCTACTCCTCAGTGCGGTTCTTCACTTGGGTGAGAACACACTCGGGCAATCACACTCGTCTCAGTCCGAGAGCGTCTAAGCGAGATGGTCTCAATCCGCTTACAATTAACCTCCAGTGATTGGACTGCAGGAAGTGACTCAAACATGCTGTGTGTTTTGGGTCACAGCGGGGGTTTTGGGTTTTGTTGTTAAAATGAGCCAAAGCACAGAGCTGTAGTGCTGCAGAAACGTCATGTGTTCTGGAGATTTGAACTGATGAACAAAAGCAAAAAGAGAAACTTAACTAAACTCTGGATTTGATGCACAAAATGTTTTTAATATAATTATTTAATTATATATTTAGTGCCGGCTCCACGCTGGCCATGCTCAGGTGATTTTTGTGATCTCGATTAACACTTGGTAAAGGCTTGTTTGTTCCATCGCTGTATATTTCTGACTAATTAATGAAAGAGTTTTATGAGGACATTTTTAGCTTTACACACACCTCAGACAAGGTTTTTTTAAAATTTTTTTGCTTTTTGGTTTAATTATGTGCAGCATGAATCCAAACCGAATAGCAAACAAATCAAAACTCGTATTCGGACTCGACAAACAGACTAATAGATGTGATCCTGTCCCACTTTCTAATCCTTCTCTCTGGCCTCGGTTCAGTATCCGTTCCTGCCCTGTACCGGTCCTTCAGCCCTCAGTGTCCAGCACACATCCTCACCCCTGTCTCCCCCAGTCATCCTTCTCCAAGCACACGCTCTATCTGATCAAGGCAAATCGTATCTCAGCTCCAGACTCAGACTCACACACCATCCCTGATCTCCACTCTCCAGTTTCAGCTCCTGATGCAAATCCCTGACCTGACTCCTCCTACATCCTGTGATGTAATTCCTCCGACTCTGGATGTGACATTTACAGACCTGCCAACTACGAAGAGGAATAATGCGTAGTACATAATGCTCCCCAATCAAGAAGGATAAGTCCTTTCACAGATCACTTGTGTAATTCAGTCCGTTCAGGATTTCGTGGAGTTTTTTTTGTGATTGCTGCGGCCAAAAATGCTTAATTTTGCTGGGGCTGTTTTCAAAATCTGTGAATCAATTTGTGGGGATTTTTGTGCTTTTTTTTTTTTACAGAAAACTACTTGAATTGGTGAAATGTTTTGCACGGTCTTTCACAGTGCTGTTTGTTGGTAAATGAGAACTTTCAGCTGTACTCATGTTCGATGAAGGGTTTGGCTGAATGCCCGTTGTGACGTCACATGATGCGTCTTGGCCCAAATCTGCTGTAGTTTTAAAAAATTGCAGCGCCTCAGAACATTGCGGAGTTTCCTTGATTTTGCGTTAATTTCTGTGATTGCAAAATCACAATATCATCTAGGGAGCGGTAAGGTAGAAACAGGGGTGTGTGTATATACAGGGTTTTATGGTAACCTCCAGGCTGTACTCCTCTGTTTTAGTAAAAATATTAGAAACTAGAAATGTTTGCATGTGCACTTCCTTTCTTTATTATTGTAAGAAAAAGATGTTAATAAACCAATTAATAATAAAGTGCACATGTAAACTTTTCTAGTGTGTACATCTTCACTAAAACAGGCAAGCAACAGCTTTTTCCCTCCAAGAGCCTGGTGGTTACCGTAAAACCTTTTATATACACACACTCCTGTTTCTACCGTCACGGGCTCGACCACACCGATGGTATATATATATATATATATACAGGCTATATATGTCTAACGTATATTTGTCTAATTTTATTTCACGTTAGCGAACTCATAACATCCTCCATCTCCATTCAGAAAGCAAGGATGCTGCGTCGGCACGTCAAGATGAAAAAACATTACTAATGTGAGATTAGTACATCAGGGGCGGGGCTTCCAGGAGGTCAGTTAATATTGGAAAGTTCAAAACACAAATATGCAGATGTCAATCATTCCAGATTTTTATGATGATTGGCTCATATGACGGCTCATATGAAGAATACCCTTTTATAACTCGTAGCAGCTTACTCCGATAATAAAATATGAAGCTCGTACACAATCTCTGTGAAGGTTGGCAGGTCTGCATTGAGCACTGTGCTCTGGTGTTCTTGGTAGAACTTGACTTCTTCTGCCTTCTGGCTTTTCTCCTGTTTTCCTCCTGACCTTTTTCCTGATCTCAGTGGTTACTATATAATTGTTTCCTGTGTGTTCATGGAGATTTCCAACACCAACCACATTACTAAATCCCTAGTGTAGTGCTTTGCGCGTGTGTGTTTTATTGTGTAGCTTCGACCACAGCCTGCACTGTAGATATACCTCTGATTACGGAATCTGCCTTCATAGTAACTCCTGCTATAAATATTACATTCTGTAGTTACACCCACATATCTCTGGCTTCTGTGATTTACACACACACACACACACACACACACACACACACACACACACACAGATATTGGTTCTTGCTCTTTTTGTATTTAGCAAATATGGTGTGTTTAGTGTCTAGCAGTTTAGATGTAGAAATGAGTGCTTTAACATTTGAACATCTTTGACTTGAATGTCTTCTGTAGTATCTGCTTTAGAATGGATATTTCAGTATACAGTGGCTTGCATAAGGATTCATCCCTGGAACTTTTCCACATTTTGTAACATTACAACCTGGAACTGAAATGCACTGAACTGGGACTGGGTCATGAATTTACACAAAACGTTCCATAACACTGCAGTGGGCGAAAATCAATATAGTTTACAAAATTATTTACAAATAAAAAATGATTTAGCTTCCAACAAAAAAATGACCCTAATATTCTCTGCTCTGATGAGACCAAAACCTTTCAGTACACAATTCTAAGTCTGAAATAAAGCAAACAGCCTGAGAACACCAGCTACACTGTGAAGCATGGTGGTGCTAGCATCATGCTGTGTGATTGCTTTTCAGCAGGGACTGGGACAGTGGTCAGGGTTGAGGGTGAGATGGATGGAGACAAATACAGGGCAATCCTAGAAGTAAACCTTGACATGGGGGGGGGGGGGGTAATCCAACAGGTCAATGACCCTAACCATGGTGTTGCCATATGGCAACAATTAATGTATCTCCATTTTTTTTTTCTGTGTAACTGGAAAAAGGGGGCTTTAACTCTGACATAACAAACAACCAAACAAAAGCCATTTCAGAGGACCATGAAATGCTGTTTGCACTTCCTTTTCTGCAGTCACATGACATGGTGAAGAGGGCTCTCAAAATTTTATAAATTGTTCAATATTTAGGCAAAACTACTTAAAGGAAATAATTTAAACACTATCTGAGAATTTAATAAGTTAACATTTATTTTTGTCATTTAAACAAGTTTATATATGTTGAGTATTGAAACAGGCCTACATACAGCAGTAAAAAAAAAAACACTAGGCTTCTCTAATACTATATTTAGATTTTTTTTTACCTTCAAAGTAAGAAAAACTGTTGTTCTGTCATGTTCTCCAGGGGTGAAGGATGCAAGTGCAGATTTTTATTAAATGAAATGCAAACAAATAACCAAAAGAGTGAATGCTAGAAACATAAACCCAAACAGGAGATACAAGGAAAGCCACATATACTACGAGCAGGACTCAGGTACACTCGGCTACACACAAACACAACCACAACAAAAGCTTCACAATAAGATTTGGAGAAACAGGAACTTGTATAGTGGTGATAATTACGGTGGAACGAGACACAGGTGAGGCTGATTGAGACATGTGACATGCTGGGGCTGCTGGGAAGTGTAGTCCAGTGCCGATTTCAGCATAACCATGACATGTAATTTCAGAAACTTTGCAACTGAACCTTATTTTCTAAATTTTATGTTTCAAGGGAAAGAACTAAAAAGATACTTCACTCAAAACATGTTTGGATTTAATTTTTGTATGTATTTTGAGTCCTTTCCTTTCTAGAAGATATATAGTCATGTGAAAAAATAAGTACACCCATGGAAATTGTTGGCTTTTTTTTTTTTTTGACATATTTGGACAAGCGAACATTTGATCCTCTTTGAAACGGTGCCTATTAATTAAGTTGATAGACTTGAACAAAACCACGAGGAAACTGAACTTTTTCAATCATTTATTCAACTGAAGTATCAATAGATGTGATGTTCTTCTGTAGAAAAAGTAAGTACACCCTTGGCCTCAGAAGCTAGTATTGCCCTCTTTAGCAGAAATAACTTCTTGTAGGTGTTTTGCATAATTGTCCACCAGGCTTCCTGCAATTTTTGACCACTCTTCCATGCAATATTCTATCAGTTTGAGGGTCTTCGTGCATGTTCTGCCCGTTTTAAATCCCCCCACAACATTTCAATGGGATTCAAATCCGGGCTTTGACTAGACCATTCCATAACCCTCCATTTCTTCTTTTTTGAGCCATTCCTTGGTGGATTTGCTAGTGTGCTTAGGATCTGTCCAGTCCCTGAGGCAGCAAAGCAACCCCAAACCCCAACATTTCCACCACCATGCTTCACAGTTCCTCAACTTTTCCTGAAAAGCTGTCTTTGGACTGCACCAAACATGTCTGCTGTTACTGTGGCCAAACAACTCTACCTTTGATTCGTCTGTCCAGAGCACATTATTCCAAAAGGCCTGGTCTTTGCCTATATGCTCATTGGCAAACTGTAAGCTTGCAAAGGCTTTTTCCTGACACGCCTCCCATGCAGGTCAAATTTGTGCAATCTCTTTCTGATTGTAGAAGCATGCACTTTGACTCCAACAGCTGCAAGACTTACTAGCAGATCCTGTGATGAATTTTTGGGGTCCTTGGAGATTCTTTTTGCATCAGACGGTCTGCTCTTGGGCTGAATTTGCCGGGACGGCCAGTCCTGGACTAATTGGCAGTCGATTTTCCTTACAGTGGAATGATGTATTTCAAAACATTTGGATATCTTTTTAAATCCCTTGCCAGACTCATAGGCATCTACAACCTGTTTTCTGAAGGCCTTAGAGAACTCTTTAGATCTTGGCATGATGACACCACACACCTCAATAGCAAAGGGAACACCAGACAAATAAAAAAGACGGGTTCCACCTGCACTCCCTAAGCAGGTTCTAATCACTGGCACCTGATCTTCAACACCTGATTCCAATTTTACAGATTTGAAGGTGTGATAAAAATGTAGGTGTGTACTGATCTGTTTTTTGTTCATTTAAATTGTGAAAATTACAACAAAATGTCAATTTAATGTGTATCACCTTTATTAATAGGCACTTTTTCAAATGTTTGCTTGTCCAAATATGTTTTAAAAAAAACTAATAAGAATAATAATTTCCATAGGGTGTACTTACTTTCTTACTAGGTGGCAAAAAAACTCTTCAACTTATAGCCTGGAAAATGCAGTCATTGGAATTGTAATCTCATACATTTTGTGTTATTTTTGACTATACTGTATGATACTTTCCACCACTGCACATATGGCAACAATTATCAATTTAATATATTTTTTAAGTAATTCAATAATAAAATTCATAAAAAACAGTTTTTGATGTAAATGTTCAGGCAGTAGAGGGTTAAGCAACAGCAAAAACCTGAATGTGTTATAAGAGACCAGTGAAAGCCCAGACCTCAATCTGAGTGAGAATCTGTGGCAAGACTTGAAAATGGCTGTTCACCAATTCCAGTCTGACAGAGATCGAGCAATTTTGCCAAGAAGAAACATCAGAAAGAGGCAAATCCCAGCTGTAATTGCAGCCAAAAATGGTTCTAACAAGTACCGACTTTTTGACAATGGACAATTTAAGTCCATTTCAGTTCCAGGTTGCAACACTACAAAATGTTCACTAAAAAAAAGTTCAAGGGGGTGAATACTTATTCACAGCTCTGTATATCATTGCTGAATTTCTTTCATGTTTTCGTAGGGCTGATATTGGTATATTGATCGTACTTATTTTTTTTAAAGCAACAACTAATCTCTAGGTAAATGAAGCATTTTTAATCTAATCACAGTTCTTTCAAAAGGTCACATTGATTTACTAGAGGAGCTAAAACAGAATGAAAGAAGGGGTATGATCACAATTCTTCCATATTTCTAATGACCCCCTGTTTATTTTTTTTTCTCCCTTGCCCCGCCCCTCATACTCGACCCGTTCGGACAGCACGAGTTCTATTCTGACCTGTGTCAATAGCCTCTGTTTCATCCCAGTCTCTCTCTCTGTCTGTCCAAATGTCCTTGCTCCCCTCCGATGAAGCAGTAGCAATATCATTATATCTCAATGGATCTGAAACCCTTCTCACTCTGTAATCCTTAGTAACCTGCACAAGATCATAAACATATCAAGAAGAATAACAAAAAAAGACGTAAAGAGAAATTTCAACTCTCCACATTGACATTTAAAAGCACTAGGGGTGACTGACTACGTCTGATTGCTTCAGTGGGTTCTGACCCATGCAAACATCCTTTTTCACCACACTTTAGTTTATGGATCCATGTCAAGCCTCTGTAGTCTACTGCATCAACTTTTTACAGTTCGTAATGCAAGGAGCACACGTTGGTCTCAACTCATAAAAAAAAATGGTTTGGCCGATTTGATGGATGAAGTGATCGTTTAACTATGAGGGCGAATATGAATTGTTAATAATGGAGCATGTTATATTTGTTTAAAAATATATATTTTAAAAAAAATGACAGAACAACAAATTTCCAAATCTCTGATATCGTCTGCAGATAATAATTTAGGACTTATTCTGTAATGACTGGCTGAAGGAGAATAAAAAGACATCAGCACTTTCTACAATGCAGATATATTAAAAAAGGAAAAAAAAAAATTCTATAAAAAGATGTAAATAAATCAGCACTGCAGTTCCTGTATAACGAGTGCAATAGTGCTGTATTAAAAATAAAATAAATGCCACAGTGCCTGGCGTGAAAGGGGGGATGTGGACGTGACGAGCAACACAATGGCGTCTTAGTGTGGTTTTTTTTTACTTTAAGATGGAAAGGGACCAATTTTGATTTCAGCAGAGCACACCTATAGCTGCGTGTACTGGAGTTCGACTAAGTCTGGGCTCGCGTCTGCGGACGGATCCGTAAAGTAGAGTGTGGCAGTATCGTCAGCCCTCCCGGCCCTGTGCTCGGTCACCTCTTTGGGCTGCTCTCGCCGGCAGTGGCTGCTGCTGCTGCTCCAGAAGGTCTCGAGGGCGGCCACCAGGCAGGCCAGCACGAGCCCGGCGGCCAGCACGCAGAAGACGCCGGCGAAGCTGTGCAGTTTGAGCGAGCGGCCATCGGTCGGCGCCCCCCGCTGGCTGCCTGGGTCACAGCGACCCGAACGAGGCCACCACTTCTGCTTCAACACATCTAGGTCACCCTTCTCCTGCAGCTCCAGAATCCTGAGGAGAAACAGCAGGAGAACGATTACAAAATATTTTTTTCAGATTTCATTGTATTTTATATGAACAGATCATTAGTGGGCTGCTGCAGGAAGAGGTTCTCCACAGTGCAGGCTGGTAGGAACTAAAATCATCTTTCAGAAGCTTTTGTGCTGGCAGCATGTCTTATCTGAGGCGTGTTTTGGAGACTAGGGCTGAATTCAGAGTTTAACTTCAAAAGACATGTCAGTATTTATGTAAGGAAAGTTTGCTGCATTCAGACTCAGCTTACGCTGCCACTTAACTTGATTTTATGAGAGGCCCATTCAGATTATTAAGTCTTCGAGGTTGCCAGGTTTTTTTTTGGTGTAGTGCTCTCCTGGCAGTTTTTCAACAGACCATCTCCTCTAAGTTGTATTTAGGCCTGAGAAATGAAGAAATGGTGGACTGAAAGCGCAAACCAATAAAACAGATCGAAGTCTTGCCTCTGATGCCGTCGTGTCCGAGCGCCCGCATGCAGAGAAATGTTTTTAAAATAAGCAAAAGTATTTTGTGGCCTCTCCAGGACATTTTCTCCAGGTTTATTATCTCATAATGTCAGATTTCTATATTGCATATAGATTTGTATTCCATAGTCTATAGAGTATATGTACAGTACATTGCTCAAAATGTGTTTAATCGTGGTTACAAATTTCATTTACTTATTTGTTCAAATTCGTAAGCTGTATTGATCATTTCTGACAAAACTACCGTTCCATTATTATTAGCGTATTTTTCAAAAAAAATCTGGATGTTGGCCTTAAACCAGAAACCGGAAGAAACAATATGGAATTTAAATCCTGTTTTTATTTTTAAATTTAGTTTTTTACCACAGCAGTGAAAGTCTCAATACAAAAAGTAAAAGTAAAGCTGCTGCACGCATGGTACCGGATTTCTGATCTCCTTAAGGCTGTTTTTTTATTTCGCTGCTTTAGTTTTCTATAGATTTAAGCAAAATTTATTAAACACACCCATAATCTTTATTTACAGTTTAATTTTTATTATAAATCCATGCTGGCCGAGACGTCGTTCATTCAGTCTCGTGCCTGGAGCTTCATTTCTGTACTTTCTCACTATAAGTAAGTAATTATATCGCGCACGCTGTCTGTATGTATTACCACTGTATATACTCACAAAACGTTTATTAGCCAGATGAATGGAGCTTAGTGCACGCAACGTGTCTTCCATGTGTCAGGGTTAAAATGTTTATTAAAGCAGTGCAGGTCATAACGCTTCAGTGAGCTTCAAACTTCATTTCTTTTCAACGCCCCATCACTTCACATTTAAACACACAGAGCAAAAATAAAGAGGACAGAGAGACAACACACTCTGTGGTATTCAACAGCCAAAGACTTTCTGACATTAAGTTTTGTTGAGGCTGTAAACACAGCGACTTTATAACGTCACAATCAGCTCCCCGGGATAATAGACTCGTTCGTTTTCTCGAGTATTTGAGCTATGAAACTGACCAAAGTCCTCATCTCTGTAAGATAAATGTAGCTAATAGATAAATGTAAATAACTGGGGGTAATTCTTATTCAAGTGTAAATGAATTTTAAAAATTTGTAGGCACACATGAAAGGAAATTAAAATCAAATACATATAGATGTTTAATTAGAGACTTTAGAGAAAAAAAAAACAGAGAGTGAGACTGTACGCCTTTATCATCTTTATCAGCTGCTACCATGAGGAAAAGCAGAGCAATTTCCAGGCTGGAAAGAGAAACACAGTGAAGCATTTGAGAGAGCAGCAGATAAATGGGAGCAAGGTGGGAATGGAGGATGATGGGACAGAAAAGGGGAAAGTAAGATGAATCCCTCTCTCTACAGAAGATGACACGCTGGTTCATGGGCCTATTAGCCACGAGCTGCTCCCAGCTGTCCCTCAGGGTGTGAGCACGGAGCCGGATTCACTCGGGGCTTTGGATTCCCATGAAACGAAATATTTTTAATGAAATATATAAAGTATAAGAGGAAACATATAAACGAGGAAGTGTTTCATGAGTGAATTTCGACAATGAAATCCCGATGCCTGGTGTCATAAAAATGGTCTTATTGTCAAATTTAAAGTGAATTATAAAGTTTTAGACACATGCAAAGAAATGCTGTAGATCAAAGATGCCTTCAAATAAAATAATGCAATTAAATGTTTCTAAATAAAAAAGAAATAGTGTAAAGAGCAGTAAACAGTAGTAAATGAAACCAAGCCAATATTTGCTGTGACAAAAAAATAAAAATAAAAATAAAAATAGTCTCCGGTACAATGTGTGCAGTTTTATAAGGAAATGAGCTGGTAAGTTTTATTGAGCATCTTGCAGAACCAGACACAGTTCTTCTGGACACTTTGACTTTCGCACTCGCTTCTTATTTCTGCAGCAAAACCCAGCAGCCTTCATTGTGTTTACTGTCTGAAAAGTGTCTCTTATGTAATATTCTGCTTTCTTTAAAGACATTTTGTGCTAGAAAACTAATGTTTGGGAATCTAAAATGTTTTTTGTACCGACTTGATCATGTAGACGTCATAAAATAAAAAATCTATAACAAAGTTTGTGCTTAGGGTGCGTACAACTTTTGCACAGTTCTGTATTTATTTATTTATCTATTTATTTATTCATTCCCCCCAGCACACTGTTAGTGTGACCGTTATTGTCAGGTATGGGAAGCGAAGACGGATGCAAATGCAGATAGTATTTAATAATTAAGGTGTTGACAAAACCAATGACATGAAAACAAGGACAATAAACCAGAACTTAAATAGGGATGATTATAGGGGTGCTGCAGGGATGCTGTATTTTTGAAGGCCAACCCGGAAGTCAGCATCACCCCGGTTCCCTCAACAAAAATGGCTTTTAGGTTATTAAGAAAATAAGCTCTGTGACCAACAAAAGTGACCACAACTTTTATGAATTTTGAAGCCTAAATACAATCAGCAGAAGTAAAAAGCTAAAGTTAAGCTATAAACAAACTACACCACGGTCACATGACCTCAACGTCACCACCCCTACGCTTCTGACAACTCGTTCAATCTTTATTTAAAAAGAAAAAAACACTACAATCTACAATGGAAAAATACTACAAATTGATAAATCTATAAGTTGTAAAGTTTGAGTTGGAATAGTTTGCTAGAGCGCGAGTATAAACACAGCGAGGCTGTAGTAGATGAGTTTTTCCCCGACAACCTCCTTAGTCCCATTTAGCCACCTGTTAGCGACCCTCTTTTTCAAGACACGTAAAAGCTTTAAAAAATCACGAGTGGGGTTTTACTGATGTATTTTATGTCGTAGAATAAAACGTGAAATTATCCCGAGCTTGTGTTAACCTCAGACCTTATTCCAGACATTTAACCACAAAACAAAAATCGTTCCGTAGTGGAGAGATTATCGTCCTGCCTTCAGAGTCGTGTGAAAGCCATCCGTATCGCCAGTCATTATTAATCTTCGCTCCCATTCTTGTGACAGAAATGACAAATATTGAAGTATTAATTAGGTAAGACAGTAGGAGAGTTAAATTAGCATGTTATAAAGTTAAGTTCTCTTTAATACTTCACACTCCTGTGAGGACCTGAGAGAATTACATAAGCTTCCAACAAACAGTAATCACTGGCAGTCTGTGTTGCAAGCTGTTGAGTCATGCTAGGATATTCTTGATATATCAATATGAAATGGTGTGAAGGCAGTAGAGAGACAAAAACAGCTCTCCTGGCTGCCCAAATGCACAAGAAATATGATTATGCCGCTTTAATTGGCTACAAGCAATTATGTGGAGATTTGTATAATCTGCCTGCATCTGTTACGTTCACAAACGGATCAATTTATAATGAGTGAAAACTCCGGGCCACAAAACTGCAAGTAACAAATCAAAGCTCTGCACTTAACGAAAAGTGGCAGTAATTTATCTGATAATGACGTGTCGCTATCGTTTCCTTCCAATTTAGCCACTTGAAGGTGACCAAAGCACTTGTTTCTGATTTCATATTTCACATAACCCAAGGCCATGTACTACTTATCGTTGTTTCAGCTTCCTTCTTTAGCTCAAGCACTTTAACATCTAGTTTCCTTTCACTCCCTGGAAAATATAACAGTCATCATGCACAGTAAAGAGGAGAGGAGAAAGAGAGAGGGATCAGGTGGACATTTACTTCTGGGAGAAGAGGTCTCTGTAAGGGCTGCCGTGTTGGAGAGCGATGCCGTAACCTTTACTGCTCATGCTGCTGCCCGAGACGGTGACGGTGCAGTCGTCGTCCGTCAGTGCTGCGTATTCCACCACTGCCATGTCCCAGAGGAACGCATAAGGGCCTTTCTTCGCCTGTAAGGGAAAAATAAACAGTCGTGGAAATGCACTGCTATGATTAAGTAATGATTGATACTAGTTTCTATTCAGTTCTAGTTAGCGTAATGCTAATCTTCCTGAGAGCAGTTCAAGTCATAACATACATGTAAAAAGACCTGTAATATTATGGAAGCGCATTCCAGCACATTCCTGACAGCCGCTAGATGATAATGTCGCAGTAAGACTGGGCTCAGGTATTACTGTTTAAGTGATTAATACGCTGCTGGTCAGAGGTTAAAACGCATCTTATCTCCTGTAAGAATAAAAAAATCCTGCTAAGCTGTCTCAGCTTTCAGATCCGCGAGTCGTGTGTAGACTTCCAGTACTCAGGGTAATTAGCCAAGTAAAAGGGACTGACAGCTTTTCTTTCTTTTTCCAATGTCATCATTAATCCCTTTGTTTTTGCTTATGCACTTGCTTGAATAACGAGGACCGTGTACTAAACCAAAAGCAGCTGCTTTGACTTAGATGGACAAAAACATAACTGTTTTGTGTGGAATGAAAAGGTGGACAGGGAGGTTGTGTTATTAATGCTCTCTAGCACATTCTCTACCAAATACCAAAGCTGACGCAGGGCCTGACAGATATTACCACTCATAATAATGCCATTCATTAAAATGCTTGAACTGCTCATCAGAATAATGAGTGTGAATGTTTGTGGGAGGAAGTTGTGAAACAACGCAGTCATCAGAAAAGACCATTGTTCCTGTGTGTGGAGATGAACACATTTTTCATTTGTTACTTTCAGATCAAAATGTTCTCCACTTTTTTTTTTCCTTCAAGTGTGTCATTCCTTTTGTACAATAACAATTTGACAATGATGATGATGATGATGATGATGATTTTTTTTACTCATTTAAATATATACTTTTTATCCATTTATAGTTACATTTAATGTCGCTGAGCACCTGTGAAACATGTTGACACCAGAGGCTCCTTCCATAAATGTTACATAAATAAACATATAAATAAACGTCTCCTCACATAACATCACACGTTTTTAAAAAATCTGTTAATATGAAGCGTCCGCCGTACACGTCCCTGTTACTATGGAAACGATAACGTATTACACTGAGTGCATGAATACTGTAGAACATTAATCAACACCTTCTGACCAATCAGAATCCAGAATTCAACAGCCCTGTGGTTATATAGATATAAACAGATATAGGAAGTCATTTTTCATGTAGTTTACCTTGCGGATGCCCTCTGACGGACTGGACACCGAGTATTCCTGCCCGTTATTTTTGCTGATGGTCCTCCACAGCTCAGAGTAAGTACTGTCCTGCTCCAGTGGGTTTGTGCCCTTGGCTCTGAAGTAGTCATACACCGCCGAGTCCCGCACGGTACCGTAATCCAAGTCAACCTGTCTCGCCAGGTCCTGAAACGTCCTGTATGTGAGAGAGAGAGAGAGAGAGAGAGAGAGAGAGAGAGAGAGAGAGAGAGAGAGAGAGAGAGAGAGAGAGTAATGGCTGAAGTGTCATGTATAAATGTAGCTGAGTTGTAAAGTATAGAGATGAAAGTCTCCAGGCTCTGTAACATGACTCAGGGGTCTGGACATGTTAAATGTCTTAATTAGAAGAATTATTACACAGACTGTACATTACTTTATGAATATGACCAAAGTGAATTGTATAAGACACACAATAATGAAAAGATTCTGCTCAAACAAACCAAGAAACCGTTTAATCGTATTCAGACCTTTAGGCCATGATCATATTAATCAAAAAATAAAAGCGACTGCATAGAAGGACAAGCACCTGAGACCTGCTGTAATATACGGCAGTAGATTGTTGATGGTTCTGTATTCTGTATCAGTGCATTTCAGCTAAAAACCCGGTTGCCTCTGCCAGGAGGTTAAGCCTTGGCTGTGAATGAGTCTCTGAACATGATAACGACCACAAACTTACACCCAAATCAACACAGAAATGTTTTCACAAACACCAAATACCTGATTTATTCTCTGGATTAAACATCTGTGTTCAGAAGTCAGGAACAAATACAGACAAGAGCCCGAAATGTTTTGCGTGGACGAGTCTACCGTCTCCATGTGTCCCTGACATTGTTAAACATCACAGGAAGGGGTTCTGGGCTGTTCATCTCTCCATTTCTTAGTAATTCAGAGTGGAGTTGCTATATTTTTCAGCTCGAAGCTCTTGTTATTCTTTGTGTATACACATTTGTGGTTGTTTTCCTGAAGGATGCGGCTTCCTTTACTCCTCTCTCAAACCCGCTGTCTGCTACAGAGATGTGTACCGTGTCCTCAATACTGCGTCTTCTGAGAAGGTCCTGAGCGGTGGTTAAGGATCAGAGGACTCTGAGTTTAAACCTCAGTGGTGTCAGAGAGCGCCGGGTGGACATATGAACAAAGCCCTTAACACTCCAGTGCTCAGCTCCTATCTGAAGTATAGCTCACTTTGGTTAAAAGCAGCTACAGAGATGAATAAAAGAACACAGGAACACAATGTTTACTGGCCTGTTGGTCCTCACTTTCAGTAACTACAGTGTTTATGGTGAAAATGACAAAAGTCTCTTTGCACATCCTTGTAAAAGGGAAAAAGAAAAGTTCCCATAATTGTTCTTATTTCTGTGGGACTAGTTTCCTGGATGTGTGTGTGTGTTTGTGTGTGTGTGTGTGTGTGTGTGTGTGTGTGTGTGTGTGTGTGTGTGTGTGTGTTCAGTAAGGATGTGTGTGTAGTAATTCTGATCTCAGTGTAACTCACACAGACATGGGCGTGTCTTCACCATGTACACACTAAACACTCCATGTGAACTACACACACCTCATTTTAATACACACTGACTGTTCTGATCTTGATTATAAGCGCTTGTTGTAGGGGGTGTGGCTCGTGATCATCGGTAGGTCACATGACCATCACATGTCTGTAGTGTATACCTGTGTTAGGAACTCAATAATGTAGCTTTCCTAAAACCCGGGAAGCGTCGCTTCTCCGACACGCCCTTTTACACCTCGTCTAGATTTTACTGTTTGAAACTTTTGGTTGCGACAGAAAAGAGGAAAGGGCGAGCGCTTCCTGGAGCGTCTTTATACTGAAGAATAAGCGCAGAACCTCTTTCCATACAGGATATAACGCACATTACATAAAACATAACTGGTGTGATGGATTCAGACTAAAATCCCAGAGAAACTCTGGTCAGTGTGAAAAGATAAGAGTTTTTAATCCAACCCACCGCCTCATATTTTAAAATAGTTTTATAACATTGTGTTTGTGCAGGTTTTTTTGAGGTCCGTCTTAATCATGCATCTGTGTGTGTGCTTGGAAAATAGCCCGAGGAAACGCCGTCTCCTGAGAAGAGAGCGCAGCAGAGTAGAGTATGGAGAGAGCGAGAAGTGCAGAGATGAAGGCAAAGTCCATGGAGGTGAAAGAATAAAAAAGTCTGAAGGGGAACCCCTGAAGGGGAACAGGGGCAAAGGGAATTCCTGAATCCTACATGAATGCTTTTTATATAAGCACAGCGAGAGCGTACAGCACACTGAAATGTTATAGTACGAACCATAAAGAAAACACATAAACGTTAATTTCATTTCTTCATCGTTTTCCTTTCCTCAACACACCAGAACCAGTGTAGCAGCGTCCAATTTTAATTTCCATCGAACAGAAAATATATAAAATAGTTTAAAAAAACAAATAAACTGACAACCCAAAGCTGAAACTCTGGAGTGGATCAGAAATGATCTGAGGCTTGAGTCAATGATTCAAGATTTAAGATTTCAGAGCCATTTCTCTGCACTCGTGTGCGTAAAAATGAAATGCTGTTTCTCAGAGAGCGAAGAGTGTAGAGCTGAGCAAAGAATAACGTCTAGAATAGAGAAAGTCTATTAAAAAAAGTTTAAATATCACGTTATAATATATCCAATTAATTATCACTAAATAAATAAACAAAACTTTTATATCTGCTAAAACTGAACAGGAGCAGAGTAAAAAAAAAATTAACAAGTGCATTAAAAAGTGCATGGGCGATTTTATTGTTAAGGACTAGGTTAGGGTGATGGCCGGGGTGATATGTAGGGTATTGTATTTTTATTTTTATTTCATTTTTAAGAAAAATAATAAAGTTCTGGGCTATGATATGTGAAGGGTATTTTTTATTATTATTTCTTATTTTTGTTTTAAAGGACTATGAGAGGACTGCTCTGTGTAGGGTATTAGAGTACTGTTGATTTTATTTGATGTTTTATTGAAATATTTTAAGGATAAGACTGGGTGTTGGGGTATAATATGTGTAAGGTATTGATGTTATCTGTTTCTCTGTGCAGTGAGATCCTGATGTCTCTTACGAACACTGCATCTGTATGTCATGTTTAATTTGTGAATAATCACTGGCATTTTGGACCATCCTGCTTCCTATGATCTCATTTCATTAGGATTGAACTAATTAAAAAGAGCAAAGGAGAGAAAGAAAAGAAAGGCTGAGAGTAATATTGAATGTAGCCCATTAGATTCAGCTCTTCGCCAGATTGCTTTTGGAAACTCACTGCAGGACTCATGAAATCAAAACTAGGTTCAATCAAACCCTCTCTCACATCGCTCTGGTCCAGAATCTTCACCAACATCATCTTCAGTCGAGACTCACTCCACATCGATCAGTGTTAGACCAAGTCAGACATGTCGAGAGCAACAAATGAGGCCTGGGGTTTCATCTGTACTGAAAATGGGATGGCTATCTAAGAAGGGTATAGATCTCATCTCTCCGCTGGATAGTGTACATAGAATAATTATTGAATTTGAACTGTTCGGTGTGCCTGATGGGCCTGTTCATCCACTTCATTAAATCATGGGGAACAAAGGATGATTGCTCTGCCCTCGGGGCCCATTCTCCAAAACAACAGCTTCATCAATAAATCAGGAAAATGACAGAACAGAGCGGAAGTAAACAAGAAAAAAGAAAAAAAAATATTCTAGATAAAATTCTGAATAAAAACCCAGCGATTAAAGCTGAAAGCAGACAAATGGCACATTAGTTTCATGTTAATGGTGGCACGTAACAACGACAGCCTGGGTTTCCTGCTGAGGCTTTCACACAGCTCAGTAGAAAGGAAAACTCACGCCAAGAAAAAAAAAAAGTTTATGAAAAACAACAACTGCCAAATGATGAATAAAATGAAGAACACTGAGATTCAGGAAAGCTTCAGGAAACAGTGAAGGTTACACAATGCCTTATAGAAAAGCTGGAGAGCTGATTACATGGTGAGACAACATCTCGCATTTTCATCTGGCTGAGAGTAAAAGCTGGAAACACAGAGTGCTTTATCCTGCATTATGAGTCCCTGTAATCCAGGAAATACTGACGGTGTGTAGAAGACAAACGTGTGACGGTCGGGGAAAACCAATCGGATGTCTCTCTGGCTGAGTTCTGGAAACCAGTCCAAAATGACACAGGATTGTTTTGTTTTTTTCTGTCTATAACATACTTTGACAGCTTACCTTTAAGAAACCATAAATATACAGTATTTCACCAAAACGAAGATGATCACTAAACCTTGCCTTGATTTTCTACAGAGATATCGTTATGTAAATAAGGAGCCAGTTTATAAACAGTCGGTCTGCTTAAAGAAGGCGGTTTAGCTTGCTAGCTACGTACGGGTGATTTCCTCACATTGTCATCGTCATGCTTTCATCAAGGTGTTGGTTACGTGCCATAGTGAACATAGTGCACATAAGTGTAATGGAGTTTAATTAAGCGCTCAGTGAGGATTAAATACTGAAATTGCACACCTCAGTATTCAGGCTTCAGAGGTAAGTGCTATTCAGAAGTTACATGAGAGTTACACACATGGGGGCGGAGTTTGTCTAGAATAGAGGCGTGTCTCAGTTACACTCGATTCTGATCTTGAACTAATTTTTCTTGCACTATATCTCACAATCTAATGTCCGATAATCTAGTGTCCAATAATAGGATGTGCTGGAAGTGCTATTCTATGCGCTGGTGTACAGTATAAGGAGAGCAGAACTGGGATGAAAGCCTTTTTTGTCCCTTTTTTCTTTTGGGGACTTTAAAATGCTAGAACTTCGAATTCAGAAATTCTGTAGTTTGCACAAACTGAAAGCTGTAATATTCAGCCATTACAAATGGTGCCCATGTGAAGGTATAATCTTAATTATCCTAATGAAACAATTAAATTAGCATAAATTATAACGCTAAATGAGAATGTCATGTTTCCAAAACAGCACGGCAGAAAAGGTTGTGCGTATTCCCTTGTAGAGAAGAGTAGAGCAGAATGATAAAAGCTGCAGACACAAAGCATTCATTTTAGCATTAGGTTAATGGTGTGACATTTTCACACACACACACACACACACACACACACACACACACACACACACACACACACACACACACACACACACACACACACACCTTGATTAGAGCATGCTTTTGTCGAATGCTTCTAAGAAAAATGCACAAACCAAGAATGAGTCATTCCAATCAATGGTCCTTGAGAATGGCAGAGTTATCCAGTCAGCACACTCAGCTACGAGCCGTAAGGGGAAAAAAGCACTGAAATGTGGGGTTTGAGAGCAACATTGTGGACATTTGTGGAAGAGGTGTTTGCTGAAACACATTTAAAAAAAAATACATAAAAATGGGTTATTTGGGAAGAGGCAGAGACGTACCGTATGGTGTTGTCCATGCGGGACACGGTGAGGTACGCTGCAAGGTTAGCTGTGTACGATGAGCACACGATTAAGGTGAAGAGCCACCAGCTTCCCATCACGATCCTCAAAGCTACTGAACCCACCGCCGAGTCTCCACCTGCCAGCAGGACAGCATGATCAAACTCTCATGTTCTTCATAACCAAATCAAATTTTACTATCTCATTCTGGGAAAACTCATCATATCAGGACGAACTGAAAGAGGAAAAAATATTTAAGGGAATATAAAATATGCACATGTCATTAATAAACAGTAAACGCATTTCTAGAACTTAATGGTTCAACCAAACATGCTAACGCTGAATGAAGCAAAAACTAGCAGTCCTTTTCAATTTACGCTATTCTTCTTTTGCAAACTGTTCCTCTAGCAGCAGCTTGTGACTCAACTTATGAGACTTCACTTTCTACAAATCAATTTTCTGTAAAAACTACAGACACAGCTAATCCTTATCTCCAGAGTGAGATGGTGTGTTGGGCCAAACAGAGGTGCTGCTGTGAGCTTATTAGCCATGTGCTAATTCCTCATGTACTAATTCCACAATGCTCAGTACAAGGACAGACGTCGAGAACTTGCATAGATTCATTGCAGAGCCTTTTGTGCAACACCTATCAATCATCAGAAAGATTAGATGGTGGCAGGCTAAGGACCAATGGGACAGGGCCTCCCCTGATTTAATTACAGGCTGGTTGGCATAAAAAGGCTCCGGTGGCAGCGTGCCAGGTGGTAATAGATGCAGATGGAGCGTCACATTTGCTGAGCTAGTCGTTTTCTTGCTTTTTGGATCAGATGAGGCCGTTACTCAGTGTCTCCACACAAAGGCACCTCCAGCATCTCTGTTCTTTAGTACCTGTTCTTTAAACATCACGGTGTATAGCACAATCAGCCTCAGAGCATCATGTGAGTGCGCTGCAGGTCTGTACACTGTCTCTGGGTTTTCAAATAAGAAATGTCCAGAGCAGAGATATGACACCATTAAAAGTCTTATTATTATTATTTATGTTGCGTATGAGGAGTTCGCCCAGCTGCCAAGTTCACAACGCGGTGAGTGAAACCTTCAAACTCCACATGACGTCCATTTGCTCCACAAATGACGTCATATTGTTCATAGAAGGCAGTTAAATGTCATTTCCTCACACAGTGAACCTCACGCTTTCATCAAGGTGATGTAGATCTACGTGTAGTTCTGAAGAGCGGCTGCTCAAATATCCACCGTGCTCCTGCGCCGCAGTTGGAATGAAGTCTTTAAACGCAATACTTTTGATTTTTTTTTTTACCTTTTAGGTTTTTTGGGAAATGTACAACGTTACTTGTGGTTGAGAAACATGTAAAAGAGAAACATATTTCAGTCTTCAGAACAATTTATATACTAAAAAATATACAGATTTCACCAGACTGCTGAAATGGAGATTCAAGACCAGCACATGATACTCCAAGGATGTCTCACTCTCTGAATAAAGGATGTTTTTGTACCAGTAGCTGAGCTTTCCACACTTACCTTGGTGTACGAAGGCGCCGTAAACAAGCCACACAGCGCTGTGTAAGGAGTTGGACATGGTGGACGGAGCTCCTGAAGGATTCTGGCAGCGCAGCGACTGCATGCGGTTCAGCAGGAAGATCAGGACTCCGACCACAGGAATGGCTGCTGCGATACAGGCCCACACTGCGAGGTCAAATGGAGCAAACAAGGAGAAGATGTTGATCTTCTCCTCTGGCTTTTGCATCAGGATCCCCACGGAGTAATCCATGTAGCGTTTGCTGAAGTCCACTACATTCTCGCGCTCAGGCGTTATGGTGATGGCTGACACGGCTAGATCGGCCCGCTGCACAGACAAACTCACAACAGTTACGGATCAGAACCAGACCAGATGGTACTTTTGTGCCCTAAACATAACTGCACATAACCTTACACACTAATAAATTCTTATGAATGTTTGAATTTGTGTTTCAGTTGAATTCACCATCTGATCCACTCTGATCATTAGCTCACTCTCACCCAGCTTCTCCATTCCTCATTTATTTCCTTACATTTACATTGTTCATTCACCACCTTTTGACATCCAGTCTGCATTTCTGAACATTTTCTCTGTTCTTACGCTTGGTCTTATGTCCGGCATGTTCATTTTGCTTTTTAATTGCCCTGCATTGCTCTGTGTGCCTGACCTTAGACCCTTGCTTGCATTTGTCTGCTAATTTGAATCTTTAATAAGTGACTTGCACTTTCTATTTCAGTTTCAGGAATAATTAGATAGCAGTGGCCTTAATAGTTCCCTTACAAGCTACAAGCTAACGGATGTCTCATGAAGCATGAAAATATGAACGGAGGGATACAACTATTCCAAATTCCCACTGAGTTTTCAGAACGTATTCTACCTCGTTCCCTCGTTCCCTTTGCTCTGATGTGTTCCTGACGCACTCACCTTGTTAATAAGTTCCCCAATCATGCCGTTCCAGGAACCATTGGGAAGCTGAGAGCCATACTTGCTGTCTGCTACCTGGTAGATGTCATATTTGAAGCCGAGGATCTTTGCCAAGGCGTCAAGAACATCTATGGAGAACCCTTTGTACCTTTTGGGCTGCCCGAGAATGTTTTCTGCTACCATGACAAATGGGTCCTCCTTTAAAGAGAAGACGTAGATCATTTACTATGATTGATTTCCCTGACAATTTCAAACAAGTGTGCAACGTGTTCTTCCCTTTCAGACCGCTGTTGGATGTACGTTGTGTGATGGAGCAGGATAACATCAAAGGCATATTAAAACAGTGCAATAAGGAGCGTGAAGTGGAAAACAAAGGAACTACAATTCTAGCGATCTTTCTGCTAAATATTTCAAGCAGAATGTGCTGAATTATTCATCTTTCTCTCATTTCTAATGAAGGAAAACAATTTTTTATGTAAACAGACATTGAGATATTAAAGGAAAGATAAATAAAGGATTTACTTTGACAAGATTAGACATCTAAAAACAAATTATTCTAAGATAAAAACAAACAAACTAATAAGAATGAGTCTCACCAGCAGTGTGACAACTTTCACTGTAACCCCTTGCATGCCGTTCTCAATCCGACTCTCCTTCAAGCTCCCGTTGAGGCCGTGTACCGAGTCCCATGTGGCTAACTGCAGGAGATATAAAAACACACGAGAGATAGATGGTCAGCTAGTCATTAATTGTGGTTTAGAAGGTTTAGATTCTGCTCGGTGAACATGTGACTGCAGTGTACATTCATTTAATGTATATTAAAAATGTTTATTCTTTTCCTGGCAATGGCACAGACCTGCCACCAATGTGAGAAAAAATAATATAACATTTGACACTTTAAAGAAAGACTGCAGTCAATCTTACGGTTAAAGGCATACTCACAAAATGCTTCAGGGGTGGATTTTTCTAGACGTTTTTTATTTGTAGTTTCCTAACGTCTATATTAATGTACATAGCTAGCTAACTAGCTCACCATATGCCATGATATTACTGTATGTTCGCTACGTTTAGGCCAAAGCACTTTTACTCACCCAGTGGACTTGCTAATGAATTTATGATTTGTTCATCTCTGTACACACACACACACACACACACACACACACACACACACACACACAAACACACACACATACCCTGTTGGTGCAAGATTTTCCCCTGAGCGGTACGTCACAGCATCCATCGATCAAAAAAAGTCATCACAGAGTCGTCTTGATTAATGTCTTTGTCTGGAAATGTTTCTCTAGTGGCACAAAAAAGCTAGCAGTGACTCTGTGCCAAAGAAAATAAATAAAAAATATAACAGACTGAACCAAATCATTGGCGGATAAAAGCTTTAATGTACTATTTTATATATATGTATATATATATAGTATTTCTGTGATTTCCTCTAAAGTTTCTAGTACACATGTTTTTATAGACAGTCAGCTGACTAACAGAGTATTCAGTGGCATTAACAGCTGCTTGGTCTGAACTTGGCACAAGTCCACATTGTGGAAGCGACTGCCAGGACTATTTCATGCCTCTCGTGGTCATCTGGCTCTGACATGCTTGCTGTTTGCTTATGGCCAACCAAATACCAGCACACATTAATATTCTAGATGGGGTGTGTTTACTTCAGAAATATGTAACATTAGCCAAAAACATCCTCTGGTCCTGGAGCAAACGTGAGGATCTTCTAATTAGTTTGTGGTTGTTATTAGTGCGGGAAGAAAACACTGAAATGTGCTGGATAGAAAAACTCCAGACCACGGATCCAAAATAGCATTTATGAATATCCAGTTAATGAATTCAGCATTAGTGATATCGATTGTGTGCAAGTTTTAACTCAATAATATTGAACCCAATAAAGCAATCCACATAAAAAAAGATCAATAAACATTCTCCGCAACCAGCCGCGCTATTGGACAGCATTCACCTTAAACCATATTCCATTAAAGGATCTGATATGGTTTTAGATTAATCTCTGCATGAGTTCATCTACACACGGGTCAGGATTAAGCCTCATGATAATTAAATGCAGCAGATGTATGACATATGTGTTCTTTTTTGGCGAGCTGTCTTGCTAACTCTGTAGAGCACCTGACGGTGATGGGAATGTGAAATGAAAAACTCTGCTTCAGACCAGTTCTCTCCAAGCTTCTCTGTAATAAGCTTCTGTGCCGTGGTTCTGCACTAATAAAATGCTGGAGACGCACTAGGGTTTGCCAGCCTAGGGCTTTCGAAATACCATTTTTCTAGTACATAATATTTAGATAACTCTCCAGTGATTCCAGCACCACCAGGGGTTTCTTGATTACACACATGAGCTTCCTCCAGCAGCAGCTCTGCTCTTCACTCAAGGTGCTTGTAGAAAACTTGCGATAGCGAAACACTCATAAAAATCCTCATTTCTGTGCTGAGTCACTGCCAGAACAAACACAAATTGAAAATAAAGACAAAGTGCAGACACGACTTTTATAGAGTACAGTACATCTCGACAAAAGCTCCCAGTTGCAGGGGACAGGAACAGGATCGGCCTATTAGAGTTCTCCCAAAATGGAGACAAAACTTCATCTGAAACCAAAATGCACCAGGAGCAATATTCTCTCATTTTATTGCTGCTTTCTTGCTTTATTACAACAAGATATAACATGATACAAATATGATACAAAGAAGGCTGGAACTTGATTAATTGTTATGAAAACGAACAACAACTAGTGGTAATTAGTTAAAAAAATAATACACAATATACTACTGCTATAGAAAAATAATGAATGAAGAGGAGATGTTACAGCACCAAAGCTTATATCTATTTCGAGTTAGTGTTCATTCTGTGGAACATCTCACATTACCCATCAGAATTCAGATCTTAGTGCTGTAAGTTATTGTATGAACCTTTTTCAACCTGAACCTTTTGTTATGGGCCAAAGCCTACACAGTAACACCCTGCAGCGGTTTTACCCATTCACCTTACTGCTGGTTCACAGAATGGTTTAATCCTGCTTCAGACTCTTTCTCCTAACAGTACTGTTCTTTACAACGTTCATTCCTTATTCTTCAAAATACCGAATAGAAACGTATGAGTGCTACAGCCTGGAATAAATGTGATGCAAAAACAACTCCCAAAACATCCAGAATGAATGACCTGATGATCCTGTAGTGCAGCACAGTGCTCCATCTCAGAGAGTTTCCTCCTTCCTAGCAAACTCAGAGCCAAGGTCAGCTAGTGAAAGTGATGGGGTTAAATGTCACGCCGCTGCCCTGTCCGTCACACACACTCGTCAGCATGGAGTGATGATCTTGAAGAGCCCGAGGCTGAGAGACCTGGCCGAACGATTCATCAACAACTGTCAGATTTTCCCACTCTGTGTCAAACTTTTCACTACAGTGACAAATGAAATCCAGGACATGACGGATGGTGTATCAGAACGGAGACTTGGAGGAACTAAAGAGGAGGAATCTAAGCTCAAAGGACAAAGAAATATATCATTTATTACTTATCATGCATCTTGCCTTGCCTCATTGAGGCTGACCGACAGCTTTGTAAATACACAAACATCCCCGGCGTCTCATTTCTCATTAGCTATAATAACTATAAGTATTACTTAAAAAGATTTTACTATTATTATATTACTCTACCATGTTACTTACAGATATATCATTATACTATATTACATGTAAATATAACTATAATTATGTAGAACCATATTACTCTACTATATCACTTGTAACTATCCTGTAAATAATTATTCATATAACTACACCATAGTTAATGTATATTACAATACTATATTACTTAGTTATATTGCTATGCTATATTACTTATTACTATACTACAGTACTTATCACTATACGTACAGTAATATTAATTATAGTTACATTACTATGATATATGATGTACAGCTATATTACTTATAGATATATTACTATACCAGATTAGTAGATTACTATACTATATTACTTATTCTACATTCTTACAGAAATATTGCTATACTGTACTGTATTATGCTAAACTATATTATATATACTATACCATAATTACTATATATTACTATGCTACATTACATACTATATAAGTATATTACTTATAAACATATTACTTCACTATAACACTTAGTCATATTTATATAGTTATTTTTAACTTATTACTGTACTACTATACTACTTATGACTATAATTACAGTTATTTTGCTTATAGTTACATTACTATACTACATTACATATAACTTTTTACTGTTACATTACTTATATTCCTAAACTTATACTATCCTATTCTAACTATATTACTTAAAACTACATTACTAATATTTGACTATACTATAGTTACTACATATTACCTATTAGTGTATTACAAGTATATTACTTATAACCATATTACTATACATTTTACTTATAGCTATAACTACATTACTAAGATATACCATATTACTTATAGATATATTTATATATAACATTTATATAATATCATAACATATACGTATATAATATGTATATATTACAAAACTATATTACTATACTATGTATATGTAGATATATTACTATAATCTGTGGTGGAAATGGCCGGGATACACTGGGGCACTCTAGTTGGGTATTTTTATTAATTAATTAATTAATTTATTGGTTTATTGGGGGGGGGGGGGTTGTAAAATGTGTCAATATATGTAAATGTAATCTAAACATGTAAATATAAATATCTCTATAATATATAATAACATTTCACTTATTTTATGTCTCTTCCAAACAATATGTTTTCTTGAGTATGAAGACAGGAACATTCCTGAATTACGTGTGGCACAAAACCAACACCGTTCATTTGTCCTCATCTTCCACATCACGACCCTCCGCCCTCTCACTCCTAACTTTTTTACCAGCTGGTCCAAAGTAATTTAATACAGTTTTTTTTCTCATCCTGCCCACAACTGAATATCTCTCTCCCCTTCAAACTCTTCTCTCTCTTTCTAGATTTTTTTTGACTATCAGCAAAAATAAGAGTGACAGTGCAGTGTGTCAGTGCGATAAAAACATGAAGGTGGTTCAGTAAAAGCCCATCGTGGTTTGAGAATCTGCATAAATGACAGATTTCTGTTTGTAATAAACATGTAGGCTAACATACCTGTGGATATAATACTTATCCAGCTATGATAGTGAAACTAAATGAAGATGAATAAGGGCGTTCAAAAGAGATTAAACCTGGATCATGTGAAGTGTGCGCACGCAGCTTTACCCATATCAGAGTTTCTACTGTCGCATCTGTTAAAGTCACTGTTTCTGTTAGGATTTTTGGCTCTGTTAAGACCCCATTAACTTCCCCGAGGTGGTCTGATTGGCCCTGCGAAGACGCGCACTAATAGAGAAGTGAATATACACGCTACGCTTATTTGTGGAACTCACATTTATGTGCTGAACTCGCTTTCGTAGACTTTCAAGTGGATAAAAGGTAGAGACTCTCTTCATTCCTCAAAAAAAAAAAAAGTAGCCAATTTGAACTGGAGCGTCGTCCCCTCTTTAAATTCACCCCCTTTACTCAGTCCCCCACCTCCCCCCCCATTTCCAGCCCTGACTATGCTATACTACACACAATGATTAAACTACAAATTAAATAGTTATCTAGTTGTTTATTTAGCGCCGGCTCCATGTTCTCTGTACTGGGGTGACTTTTGCAATTTCTAAATGCATGTGTTAACGGTTTGTTTATCCATAACTGTATTTCTGACCAATGACTGAGAGTGTTTTATGTGGATGTTTTCAGCCCTACACACACACACACACACACACACACACACACACACACACACACACACACACACACACACACACACACACACACACACACACAGAGTTTGTTTATGTGCAGTGTCACACCAAACAACAAAACCAAATAGAAAAAAATGAAAAAAGAATAAATTTCAGTATGATTCAGAATAAAAAAAACAGAATAGTTGTGTGAAAGTGCACCATAATCACCGTTCTTCATAGCACTGTGAAGTGAAACCAAACTGCAAAAATCCCTTATTTTTTGTCGGTGGAAAAGGTAATGGGTTCTGTCACATTAGGAAATGAGATTTGCAGCACTCTGAGCGTGCATCTTTTTCAGAAATGAGAAAAACTATGAGCTCACTCATCATCTCCTGTTAACAGGAGGGAAATGGTACAGGAAGGTTGATGCTTGGACAGAGATGATGCTGAGAGCTTGACAGTTGCTCAATCTCGGAGTTTATGTTGGGTACCACTTCCCAATTATTTCCCATAAACATCAGCAAAACAAATCTTTTTGTAAATGCTGTAGTGTCTGGTAGAAGTTAAGCCAGAGTCTGCCAGCTTGAGTTTTCCATGAGTTTTTTTTACAGCAGAAAGTCTGATTGCGTGCACCGTGTGTGGAGGAAAAAAAAGAGGATGCAATTCCCACCTTGTTACATCCATGCTTATTTGATTTTCTAGAAGACCCACTTGTATTTCCTTAAATGGGATTCCAAAAACTGTGGCGCTCTTTTGCCGAGCAATATTGTCTCAGAGAAATCGAAGCTACCAGGAGCGGTAAATGCATAGATGAAAAAAAAATCAGTCTGGCGAGAATGGAAGAGAACAGGAACAAGAAAATAACACCTCAATCTCCATTACTCTTAATCTATGAGCTGCTCCATCTGTGGGGGAAAAACGCAGGAGCAGAAAGAAGAGCGAGATTGGAGATTAAGATAAGACGAGAGAGGACGAGACATGGAGACTGACGGCCTGAACGGCTGACGATATCTCTTTGTGGCTGGCCGAGAGCTTCTTGCTTTCCTTTAGCTTCTGAAGCATTTCAAATTCAGCTTGGAGATGTAGTGAATGTGTCTGTGCTTTAAATTCATGACATATGTCAAATAAACAGGAGCGCTCCTCATTTGTCTCTATAGCGAGTGGAGACGGAGTCGGCTGGATTAATGTCTTGTTGGGAGGTGCTGGTTGCGGTGAGTGAGGCTGGGGCTCTAATAAAGAACAACAACGGCACTGAGTGCACTTGACGTGCCATTAGCTGTCTTTGCCTTTCATTACAGCTAATAAATGTGCCGAGTGTGTGAGGGGAGACCAGTGCCCTTTGGGAGTGTGTGTGTGTGTGTGTGTGTGTGTGTGTGTGTGTGTGTGTGTGTGTGCCTGCAAGCTAAATGGCCATGGTCTCAGGAACCTAATGGCCATAATGCGATATGCTGGGTTCATAATTCAAGTCGGGATGCAGGGTGATTAAATCTTCATTACCAGCGGACTGTTTCGGTCCTCTCTCCTGTAATTTACATTACTCTTTATTTTTAAATGATAGATGAGAAGCAAAGGATTGGTGAAAACAAAAACAAAAGCCTTAAAAAACAACCAAGAAAAAATATATAAATATACTGTATATCCAGGATCATGAAGGGAGAGATTGAGATTTATGGCATGTGCTTCTTGTTGGTCTTATCTTCACCTCACCGACGAGAAACTAAATAAAAGTCACTCTTAATTTTGTTTGGCAGAGCGTGAACAATTCTGAGAGAAGCCTGCGTCCAATCCACCCACTCCATGATGAGGTCCTCAGCAGCAAATCTGCCACATGCACCACATAAATACACGATGAGGCGTGGTGCTTGATGAGTGCAGTGGAGTTTCTGCATGATACATATCATATGATCCTGAGCTCACGTTGCTGTCTGCGTGGAGTTTTACATGTTCTCCCCGTGGCCGTGTGGGTTTCTTCTGGGTTCTCCAGTTTCCTCCGACTCCCCAAAAACATGCCAGTAAGTGGACTGGCTATGCTAAACTGTCCCAATATTCCCAGTCCACACCCAGTGTTCGCAGGATAGATGCTGACCAGGATAAAGCACCAGGGACTTGAACTCAAGTCAAATGACTCTTTGATGACTTGTTTTTTCTTTCACTTTTCCTGGTGGAGTTGGAGTGGTAACAGGCTGCAAAGCTCTACCCCCAGCAACAGATTCCAGCTCCTCCTGGGGGATGGAGATGTTCCCAAGCCAACTGTATTTCCAGCAACCCTGCAGAGGAACCTCATTTCCACCCGCTGCACTTGCAACCTTATAGTATATGGTATAGAAAGGCATACCCTGCTTGGATTAGGGATATTAGAGATCTGTCCCTGGAGCCAGGCCTGGGGGTGGTGTCTGTAGGCGAGCGCCTGGTGACCTGCAACACAACCTGGTTGGGTTTAGATGGAAATGGTGACATGGAGCCATCTTGTTGGTCAGTTGGGCAGAAGGCATGTGAGCATGTAAGCTTTAAGCCGCAAACATACTTCAAGTTCATTACTACTGCACAAGCACCATTGTTCTGAACATTTTGTGTGTATGGGGGCAGAGTAGGGCTGAAACATCCCTGGCCAGCACTGGAATATCTTTATAGACTACTTCTTCTCATTTTGCATGTCAAAAATAAACATGGCGATGATGGAGAAGGCAATGTTATTGTTTATTTAGCAAAGATGGTGGAAACAGCAGCAGCATCACCAATATAGATGGTAACATTAGGCTATTAAATCAATCTCTTCATGAAAATAGGGAGCATGTTTCTCTCTTCCTACCAGTAGCAGAAAGTGATGATACATCATGCTACAGCGCCCCCACTGTTTAAGTTGGTACTGCACCACGTGGACGCGTCAACCATTACAGCATACTGTACATGCGGCAGCCATTTTGCGTACATGTAGTTATATGCAAATATATTCCAGGCGTTAGACAAACTCAGACTTGTGGATCTGCAGACTGGATGAGAAATAAAGAAGAGGGTAATGTGTGACTGTGAATTTCATGACTAGCACTGTAATTTATTCAGCGGTAATAAAATGCAACAGTGAGCTGTGTTGGGAGCAGAGCGGTGTTCACGGTGAGGCTAAAGTCTGGCAAATAGAGAGTCGGACAAAACGGAAAAATGCATTTTTTATGAAGCTTTCCTTGTTCTACTGTAAGTGTTCCTGACTGCCACAGTCAGTTCAGATCTAAACAAGATCCCTAGAAACAAAAAACATAACTGCGTGTTTGATTAATGGTGGTGAGGCATAGAAAACAACATAGAACATAAGAGATTGTGTTCTGTTCATGATGTACGTGTGAATGAATAATCTGTTCACAGGCTCTAGGCTATTTAAATGCTCTCTGCATTGGAGGTGTGGAAAATACGACTAATATGAGACTTTACTTAGTCATCCATGCTTTTAAGGGATAACCTTGATAAACTCGTTATTAAGAACTAGTGAATGCGATAATTTTTGCTTTAACTTGCAGAATCTGAAAATTTGACTCCTGGCTTTTGGTTGAAGTCATTTGCGTTCCACACAATTGCTAATCAGTTGCAATAAATCTCACTTTGTGTGTGAAATGAATATATCTGCAGTGACTCCGCCCCATATTTTACAATTTAAGGTCGAAATACTCCGAATAGCATAAATATCTCAGTTGCATGTTTTTTGCGAGTGTTATCAGGTTTTCACATGGTTTTACACACATCTTCTGTAAATCAGGGCCACAGAGGGATTCTGTTTATTCTCTCATGATAAATGCAGTGAATCCGTTGTTATGAAGCTAATATTATCACAGTTACCAGTATGTGGGTTATATTTACTTTCTAATGATGACAGATTGTACACTATATCTTTCTCTACACACACACACACACACACACACACACACACACACACACACACACACACACACACACACACTCGCACTCCCTGGCTCGCTTGGAAGAACTATTATTGTTATTTTTATCTCTTTTTTGAGTCAGTGTGGCAAGCGTGCAGTCATGTCAGGATCGAAAATGATTAAATTATTATCTTGAACCACAATAATATAGTCTGCAATATTTCTGTCACAGACTTGTTTGTCCAGCACATCCCACAGATGCTCAATTGGATTGAGATCTGGGGAATTTGGAGTCCAAGTCAACACCTTGAACTCTATGTCATGCTCCTCAAACCATTCCTGAACAATTTTTGCAGTGTGGCCATTAGGGAATACCGTTGCCATGAAGGGGTGTACTCAGTCTGTAACAATGTTTAGGTAGGTGGTAAGTAACATCCATCAAAGTAACATCCACGTGAATGCCAAGACCCAAGGTTTCCTAGCAGAACGTTGCCCAGAGCACCACACTGCCTCTGTCGGCTTGTCTTCTTCCCATGGTGCATCCTGGTGCCATATCTTCCCCAGGTAAGTGACGCACACACACCGTACACATGATGTAAAGGAAAACGTGAATCAACAGACCAGGCCACCTTCTTCCATTGTTCCATGGTCCAGTTCTGATGCTCATTGTAGGAGCTTTTGGTGGTGTACAGGGGTCAGCATGGGCTCTCTGACCGGTCTGCAGCTACACAGCTCCATACGCAGCAAGCTGTGATACTCTGTGTGTTCTGACTCCTTTCTATCAGAGCCAGCTTTAACTTTTTCAGCAGTTTGTGCTACAGTAGCTCTTCTGTGGGATCAGACCAGACGGGCTAGCCTTCACTCCCCACTCACAACAGAGAATCTTGGGAGCCCATGACCCTGTCACCAGTTCACCGGTTCTCCTTCCTTGGACCTCTTTTGGTAGGTACTAACCACTGCATACCAGGAACACCCCACAAGACCTGCTGTTTTGGAGATGCTCTGACCCAGTCGTCTAACCATCACAATCTGGCCCTTGTCAAAGTCACCCAGATCCTTACAGATCCAAAGCTCAGATCCTTACACTTGCCCCTTTTTCCTGCTTCCAACACATCAACTTTGAGAACTGACTGTTCACTTGCTGCCTAATATATCCCACCCCCACTGACAGGTGCCACTGTAACGAGATAATCAGTGTTATTCACTTCACCTGTCAGTGGTTTTAATGTTATGGCTGATTGGTGTAAATCACAGTTCAACCAATGTCAAAAGATGTCAAATACGCTGTTGTAGTCAAAATATGCAAGGGTTTATCAAGGTTCTGAATGGGGTTCTCTAATTACTGAAAACAAACAAACAAACAAACAACACAGTGATACTATAACATTAGAAAAACTCTAAGGCTCAGTTAGCATACCATGGGCCTCTATCCGTGCTCCTTGGCTGTTTTTTAATCCATCTGAGCTAAGTACAACTGTATGCTGAATTTGCTGTCACATTAAATAAGGAAATTTTATTTATTTATTATTATTTATTTTATTTATTTTAATTAATTTTAATGAGGCACCTTCTCTGAAGCTTTAGCACATCACGAAGAATGAAACAGTTCAGTAAATAAAGACCTTGAGTTTTAATAGCTAACATGCTTTTCTTTCATTCATGCTTTCTTTTTCTTTAACATACCCGTTTTATGTCTTTTCCGAAGGTCTCACTGAAGCTGGTGCCTAAAATCTCAAACTGAACATGTGAGTTGGATCCATTGTCCATGAAGTCCATAACTCCAGTGAGGCCGGTGATGCGACCCTGCCGAGAGAGGAACATCCGCTAGTTTAGCATGACACTGCACGACTCCTCATGCTAATGAATATCTAATGTCCTTATTAGCCCAATTATAGCATATCAGGAAGAGATAATCAGTGTTTAGACTGTAGGTTAGAGACTAAAATAGACTGAGGAGGTTTTCAGAGAGTTATCAATCCCTAAAAGAACAGAAAGACGGACAAGAAAAGATAGATGAAGATATGGGGCCAGTGTGGACGCCACTAGAGGACCTGGACTGACCTTTTAGAGAGATGTGTGGCAGAACACAACTCAAACAGCCACACGTCTAGCACTCGGACTTAAAGCAACACTCTGAAATGCTTCATTTTTTATTCTGCAGCTCCAGGGGCTCTCACACCTGGCCTGGAGTCTCTGAGCTAGCAAGGTCAAAGAAGCAGAGATAGAGAGCTTCCTGCTAACAGCTAACAACTTCTCAGAGGAGGAGACTGTTGTACCTTCTGGATAGTCTCCAGCATGGACCAGCCTCCATTCCAGGGCTTGGTTGACTTCCGTATGCAGTTCAGGCTGGCCATGCTGTGCCACTTCCTGTCCTCTAACTTCCTGTAGAAGGCGTTGGCCAGCATCAACACGCTGTCATACAGGTACAAGTTGGACACCTGAGAGAAAAAGAAAGAGATGGTTCATGAATGAAACCCTCAGAAGAACCATGTATATACCCATTTTCTAGCTTATTTAGCCAAGTCCCTCCCACCACTCAGCTCTCCGCTATCATATAACAGCTACCACCCATGGAGGGTGAAGGATAACATGATTCCTCTGAGACATGTGAAGCCAACCACATCTTTGTGAACTGCTGCTCCTGCTGCATCACAGGGCAGCGTAACACATTCAGAGGAAAGTGTGATTTGCTCATTCACAGGGAGCTGTATGGCAGATGCTCCATTTAAAGGGATTTTAAAAATGTGTGTAATCATAGACATATCATTGTAAGGAGAATTTTTTTTTTGTTTCTCCCACCATTCTGTGTAAACTCTAGAAACTGTTGCGTGTGGAAATCCCAGGAGATCAGCAGTTTCTGAAGAACTCAAACCAGCCCATCTGGCACCAACCTCCATTCCACGGTCACCATTAGTGTTCGCATGATTTCCTGACTAGCTCTGCATTCCTGAAGCTGTGATACCTCAGTCAGACAAACTCTGTGAAGAACTGACTACTGTGTCTGATGTCACATCTGCATTATATGAGTGACACAGTCCTCTAAAGCCTGGCACAATACATTACAACTCAGAAGCTCAGATGTGTGTCAGGCGCCAAAGTACATCAAGTGCTGTAAAATCCAGGAAGAGGCTCAGATGCTCTCTGACATGCAGACCTCAGACAGTCATGGCTGATCAGGACAGAGAGGTGTCTCACAGCCGCACGATGTCATTAAGCCACTGCATCATCGCCAGTGACAGGAACTCATTTCTGCTTAGACTCATAAAGACCGTCACAGTCCTGAAGTAGAAACACCTAGGCGACGGATAGTATTGTAGGATTCTGTTCAGAAAGACTCTGATCTCTTATAAGGAATAAAATATGTGGGTGTGATGTGATGAAGCCAGACTGGAAGCAGAGTTGATTATTTTCCTATAACTGCATGTGCTGGAGTGTTTTATTCCTCTTAAACCCACAGCAGTTTGCCAATGATTTATGTAGCATTTATGGAAGGAGTCTCCAGTGTCAGCGCTTTGTTACAGTCAGAGGTAAAGAGTTTACACTCTGTGGTTTCTCACTAACATGAAAAGCTGCATTTTTTTTCTTTGATTAATTGAAGAGAGAGAGTAAAGAGAGGCTGGTGAGGGAAGACCGTTTATAGCTGCTATAACGTAAATGACAACAGGAACTAACTTGTCTTCTGAACGTTAAATGTACATATAAGCGGATAAAAAGTATGAAGTGTCATTCTTTAACAGATAAATAAAATTGCAATTGTTGGCACATCGCTGTGGTGAAAGAGGAATAAAAATCTCCAGGACGTGCAGTTATAGGAAAATAATCCACTTTAACATCACACTGACCTTTTGATCTTACAGTAGACACGTGTGTTTTTTCTCACTGTGTGGTGTATGCTGTGATTATAACATTAAACAGAAATATTAGCACATTACTGTAAAGGGTTTTGGACATTAAATGTGGTTAGAAGAGAATTCCAGAATAAAAAGAGTTGTGTGTGTGTCACAAAGTGTAACGCAACGTCAGCACACAGATCTCAGAGAACACAAGAACCCGGGAGCAGTAAATTGGTTTTCAGGGTAAGGCTCAGTGAGAATGTGTATGATGTGATGATACAGATTAAGTATAATTAATGCTGAAAGGAGTTAATGTTCAAGGACAGCTGGTGTTGGTGCAGCGTGGAGCTTTAAACACTGCTGATGCTGCAGCTCTTCACTGATAAAATGAGGAAGCAAAACAAAACTGACCCCGACTTCTCATTAAAATGTTTAGAGACGTGTTGTTATAGGAAAATAATCAGCACATCAATAGGAACTGACCTCTAGCGACTGCAGGTATCCCTCCTGAGGGTCACAGAGCAGAGAGGAGATGCGATGGCTGTTCCTCATACAGTTCACACTACTGTCTCTCCACAGCGGAAAAATCTGCCGGATGACCGTCATCCTTCCCAAAGCGCTGTGGGCCAGTTCCATGATCTCAGTGTCGCTGATCTCCTAACAAAAAAAAACAGACAGAGAAGCAGACAGATTGTTTTGTTGTTGTTGTTGTTGTTGTTGTTATTTAGATGCTGTTTCTTGTGAGTCTGATGAAATAAAATCACATTTGAATGGACAGCAAACTCTTTAACAGGATGATAAGATGGTAATATCCGCAGCGCGTTCCGATCTCATCTGTGTGGAGAAAATTGCCTCGACCTTGCTTCAGTAAAAAATGTCTTAATTTAAGGAGCTCTGGCATTTTCTCAGCTCATCATCCTAGTTATCCTATAATGAGCAGGAGCATGGTGTGAAAAAAAAAATCTTCATGCACCAGTGTGAAGAAAGTTCACACGATGATTTCAACAAACTGCAGCAAAAAAAAAAAAAGATGAACAAAAATGTGGAATTTTATTGAAGCACTTTATCATTCCACCTCATTTAGCACACCTGATTCAACTCTTCAGTTAATTATCACATCCTTCTTACGACAATGTGTTAGAGAACTGGGAAATTCAAATATTTTTAGGGCTGTGGGTCCGTGTGCATTGCGTTCTTATATAAACACCGATCAGCCATAACATTAAAACCACTGACAGGTGAAGTGAATAACAATGAGTATCTCGTTACAGCGGCACCTGTCGAGGGGTGGGATATATTAGGCAATGTGATCAGTCAGTTCTCGAAGTTGATGTGTTGGAAGCAGGAAAAATGGGCAAGCATAAGGATCTGAGCAACTTTGACGAGGGCCAAATTGTGATGGCTAGACGACTGGGTCGGAGCATCTGGTGGCCTCTTTCAGCAGGATAATGCTCCTTGCCACACTGCAAAAATTGCTCAGGAATGGTTTGAGGAACACGACAAAGAGTTCAAGGTGTTGACTCGGCCTCAAAGATCCGATCGAGTGTCTGTGGGACGCGCTGGACAAACAAGTCCGATCCATGGAGGCCCCACCTCGCAACTTAAAGGATCTGCTGCTAACGTCTTGGTGCCGGATACCACAGCACACCTTCAGAGGTCTTGTGGAGTCCACGCCTCGACGGATCAGAGCTGTTTTGGTGGCACAAGGAGGACCTACAGAATATTAGGCAGGTGGTTTTAATGTTATGGCTGGTCAGTGTATACACAAACTACCAAAAGTCCATTACAGAAAAGCTCTCAGATTTCTGCTTGTTTTTCATCTTTTCAGATTCTAAAATGAAAGAAGTATCTTGCACGACCCAAGTGTACGAGTGTGACGCTAAAGGAGGAGGATGTGAGGGATTTTACAATTTAAGGTGCTGCAATTTAAGAATAATTGAATCACCATTTCATTGTACTGGATTGTAGAAGAGATGACTGACTTCCAGCTCGACTCGTTCCTGCTGAAATGTCCTGCTTGTTTTGTTTTTTTTTTTGTTTTTTTTACATTTGGATTCATGAATATTGGATTTCTAGGCTTTTCTCTGGTGTAACAATCGAAACGAGACATTTTATTTGGGAAAAAAAAAATCATTCCCAAAAAGAACAAAATAAATAATTGTATTTTTTTCTTGAATGAAAAAGATAATAAAGCCGTGTACACCTACTTGGCTCGCCGTGACACTTCTGTGTTACAGCTTTTAAAAACATATCAGTCAGTGAAAGCTATTAATTGTCTGAGCCTTGTTTTTCTCTTTGAATGTCACCTCCATGGATTTTATCTCACTCTCTCTTTATGATACATAACACATTACATAATATACGTAGCTCTCTTTGTTCCTGTTTTGGCCTTTAGCTTGTTGAATCTGTTTTTGTGCTTGTGCTGAATAAACTCTGCACTTTCGCTGTCTGAGCCTGTAGCTGTACTGGAAAGAGCGCTCTGTCGCTGTTATGTAATCTTAATGCTACTTAGCCAACAAAAACAGCTATTTTAAAGAAGTGTATGAAAAGAAGAAAGGTCCGAAATAATATTATGACTAACCATTTATACAATACACACTGAGATAATTAGGGGATTGTGCAAAACGAAAAGAAATGACACACTGATTCCTTTGGACCTGAAGTCATGTTTATATCATGAACTTCAGGGCGAGGGTAAAACCTGTATGGCCTTATTCAGACGGGATTAGTTTTCCTTGTGGAGGTGTGGATGTGATTGTTAGTATGTAAGTATCTTTGGGTTTTGAGTCCGAATCCATTTTGTTTACGGACTGCGTGTGCACGAGTCTGCAACGATTACTGCGTATTTTATTTGACCTTCTATAAAATAACTACGAGAAATAACTCCAGGTAATATATATTAATCCCGTCTGAACTGACATGTGGTAAAGCCTGCATTATATCCTGTATGGAAAGAGGTTTTGCACTTTTTCTTCAGTATAAAGATCCAGGAAGCGCTCGCTCTTTTCTCTTTTCTATGGAAACCAAAAGTTTAAAATGCAGAACAATAAAATATTAAGAGGACTTATGGCAGTGTTCTTAAACTCAGAAACTGTAAATGAATCTGAATGGAGAGAGAGAGAGAGAGAGAGAGAGAGAGAGAGAGAGAGAGAGAGAGAGAGAGAGAGAGAGAGAGAGAGAGCTCGTACATTTCCTGCAGATTCGCATTCACACTTTACATTTGTACAGTGTATATTCTGGATGACGGATGTTTTGTAAATAAATGAAGTAAAACAGCTCAGTACATGGAATATTCATCACCAAGATGCTGTTCAGCCATTATTCATGAAATCAGCTTGTAACCCAATGCAATGTCATTGTAAAGACAAGAACAAAACACACACACACACACACACACACACACACACACACACACACACTCCATCAGCTTTCTCAGGAGGGATAACAGGTAGGAGAGTGACCTAGAAAAAAGGTGGTGAAGTTACCATCCTCTCCACATTTAGAGCTGTTCGGATGTGTGTCCTGTTTGCTTTCCCCCGCGGTACACAGATTGAGAGATCTCCTGCGCATTCAGGCTAAAAGCCTGCCTGTGTTTTCGACGCACCAAGGGGCTTGCAATGCCTCTGCTAATTTCACACTCTGTTGTTTCACATCTGCGGGAAGAGTGGAGCGGAGAGACGGAGACGGTGCTGCACTTCACTGAGAATCTCAACGCAGGAAACTGAAGACCCGATAGGCAGAAGAACCGATAGTCTTAACTAAAAGTGGACCAGCGACAAAGCACTCCATGTTGTGCTGTTACAGGAAAATAATCAACTTCAGGGTGGTAACAGTGACTCTGCTTCATCACACCACCATGTTGTTTATTATTTTCCTAGAACAGCACCACACACAGTGTTTTATTCCCTACTTGCTATGACGGTTGACTGTATTAGAGGAAATCTGAAAACTTTTCATGGAAAAATACATGAAAATTTCTCCGTGTGGAACAATATTAGATAGTTTTTTTTTTTTTAATGAAGTATTTTAATAAGGCAGATCTTACAACAGTTAATGGTAATTACACACCATGGACAGGTTGAGAAGATGTTAATAATCTGCGAGGAAAGCATTTGTTCCTGTGCTGCATTCTGCTGTGGGACGGATGGAAAATAGATGCTGGAAAAAATAACAAATAATCCTCCAGAGGCTTAAAGGCTACTGCAACATTTACTATTCAACAAGCAGTGAAGTGCTGGGAAGGTCGTGAGTTCAAATCCCAGCACCGCCAAGCTGCCACTGTTGGGCACTTCAGCAAGGCCCTTAACCCTCCACTGCTCCCCGGGCGCCGCAGCAAAAATGGCTGCCCACTGCTCCGGGTGTGTTCACGGTTTGTAGTGTGTGTGTTCACTACTGACAACTCCTAATGTGTGTGCACTAACATGGATGGGTTAAATGCAGAGGACAAATTCCGAGTATGGGTTACCGTCCACTGGCCTTCACGTGTCACTTTCACTTTAAGAAGGTGGAGGAATTGCTCCACCACAGCATGCGTCCTCACACTTTAGCACTGATAATGTCTGACCGGTGCGAAGCGCTCGCTTCCTTCCTGTGCTCTTTATTAATATGTAATGTGAACTTGAATAAATAATGAGAACGGATTCAAGGACGCACAACATTAGTCAAACTCACTATCTCTGAATCTTATAGAACGGGGCAATCTGCATGCTGCATCGTCAGAAAGCCGCGTACATAAATATTTAATGGCTGCATATAATACACAGCGACATGCTCGAGCGTTAGCTGCAGTCTTGTAAAGCTAACGCAAACAAAAACTGTGTTCCAGAGACCGCATTAGTAAAGTTGACACACGTTCGCCTATTCCAGACTCACTGTGTGCACATAGTGTAGATTAAACACCATCTGCTGATGTATAAATGGCTCTTAATCTGCTTTTGAGATGATTAGAGAGTGTATTTGTTTTGCAGCTGTTATGACAGTCTGTTCTGTATGCAGAGGATGTAGTGCACTACGTAGGGAACAAGCTGAGCTCTTTTTTAACCTCATCTGATATACCGTAAACTATAGGGAGCAATCAACGACACAGATGACTGTATTTTTAAAACACCATGTTTTACACTTTTTGCAGCCATCCACAGCTACCACATAACTGAAAATGTATCAATGCTACAGCTAGTTCATTTATAAACCTTCTTCTTCTTCCTCTTCTTCTTATTTTTTAATCCCAGGAGCAGGACATGTTGGCAGAGTCAGTGACGTAAGTTCAAAATTGACATTAATATTTACCTGAGGAAAGTTCTGGGTATTCAGAGTCAGGTTACACACCTGCATAAGCTGTAATACATTCAGATTATTAAAATCACTGCACCTGTGAAGGCTGCACAACATTTCCAGAATTTTCTTGAGTAGAAGTGCCGGAGTCAGGGTTTTTCAGTAGTGTCTAGACCACCGGCTTTAAACATTGATCCAGCACATCCTGATATCTCTCATGGAACTTCTGAACAATGCTTAAGTCAGTAATTATCTCTAAATACTGAATTGGAAATGGAAACCCAAAAAAACAAAAACTGTACGAGGTTCAACACCAAAAACCCCTAAAACACCAGGACAACAAGGAGATCTAGAGACAATGGGACACAGGAAGCCACAGGAAGCCACAGATTAGCTCTAATCAGATTTTACAAAGACGATGTACAACATGAAGGCTACATATACACTACACACTAATGAGCACTAATGAGACAACACAAGATGGATAACAAGAAGCAAGATACAGGTGTGAACGGTGATCAGGGGGTGCCTTTAGAGCAGCAGACAGGAAATAGAAGTAGGAAAAATCAGCAGGAATGATAAAACAGAAACTGTGAATGAAACAGGAAGTCAAATGGGAGACATCTGTGCCAGTAATGCTAAAGGGCTAATGCTAATGCTAATGTGTAAACACACACACGTCAGTGAAGCTGCTCTTGTCCTGCAGGTCGCACAATCCATTACACTAAAATAAACTTTTATCACTCAGGGTGAACTCTGATAAACAATCAAACGTTAATACTTTTATAAAAGGTTACAGTAAACACTCTAATTCCAGAATTCAGAATTATTAGCACCCTTCATGAGAATGATCAGATGTTACTATAGAATGTAAACATTAAAGATTTTTAACTGGTACAAGTGAAGAAACTACTTTCCCATCTTTCCTCTCAAAAAGATCAAACTAAAGGGGAAAAAATCTCAAAAACACAATTATGGACCACATTAACATAAACAACGTGTCAGTTCTTGAACATAGCAGGATGGTGAAGGAGCCAGAGACGTGCTGAAAGATCATCATTTCTGAATTGTACAGTTTAGCTGGGTCTTGGGGTTCGAGGTGTTTGCAAGATTTCCATGAAAGTCAGCCTTCATGAGAGAAAAAACTACAAGGCTGGTGGTTCAGTGACTCTTGTGAACTTGACCAGTATCATGAATTCCATCAAGTGCTATTTTAGGCCAGGAGGTTAAGTCTTCACCATAGATGGATCTTTCAACATGTAAAACATAGAAATAGTTGCAGGAAACAAACTTAATGTTTTGCAGAAGCCATGTCAGTCTCTAGAAGCCTAATTGAAACTGAAGAGAAAAAGCACAAATCTAAAAAATACAAAGGAGCTTGAAATCATCGAGAAAAGTCATTAATGTCGATAATGCAGGAGTTACTCATACACTACTTACAGTGAAAGAAGCAGATCTAAATACACACACACACACACACACACACACACTCAAATTAATAACAGGGTAACAGGCAACAGGTGGTACTAATTAGCTGCCATAGCAACAGGAAACGAATTCAGGAAACATTGACCATTTAAGGAAAGTCAAATGCAGGGTAAACAGGGACAGAACGTGTGAAGATGTGACAGTAACAAAGTGTCCTGTGCTGATCAATATTAATGAGAATATTATTAATGTAAGGACACACAGTTAGAGATGAATAGTAATGAAATGCCTCTTATTGACGTATCAGCAGTAAAACTGGGAGCTACAGGGTTTATATTAAACAATACCATGCTGTCATGGAACAAATGAATGGAACCAATCAGACTGATATAAAAGAAATAAAATGAAAAAAACACACAGATGTTTTTTTTTCCTGAAATGTTCTTAACCGGTTTCAAATATATTTGTTTGCTAGACAATTTTGTAATCATTTATCTGAAAATGAATGTGATATTCCACAATTAATGAATGATTTAACGAATAAAGAACGACTCAGTTCAGGTGAAACGAGTTAGTTCCTGTTCTCACTTACGTTACAGCAGCTATAAACAGTCGTTCCTTCACCAGCCTCGCTTTATTCTCTCCCTTCAAGTTAATAAGACAAAAAAAACCCAGTAGATCATCATGTTATTGAGAAACCGCAAAGAAGCGTAAACTCAGATGTCAGAAAACTTAAAGTTACAGCTTTAACTCTGACACTGGAGACTCCTTCCATAAAAATTTGACCTTAATATTTTACATTATTTATTTATTTATTTATTCGCCTTAGATTATATGGAGCGCCCACTGTACTATGAATTATTAACAAAACCCAAAGTCAAGTTTCTTCACTAAATCACTTCCATTACACCCGAAGACTCACTGCTAAAAAAAATAAATAAATAAAATGTAAGCTAGAAGTGTATTATATTAATACATTAAAACTTAATGGATTTTGTTAAGTTTGCATTCTGGAGTGCCATTAGCTTCTCTTTGCATTAATTACTCATGAATCCACATCAGAACAATTTGTTGGGTTCGTGTAAAGTCCATGCAGAGTGCTGAGGGCCGACTGTGGAGGTGACGCTGTGTGGATTACTGTCAGTACAGAGACCTTTTATTAGTTGTGTAAAAACGAGCCCTGGCTTGATTCCTCTCACATCTCATCACTACTGTAGTGAATTTATAATCACAACCTCCTCAGTCTGACCGTCTGAAATTCACAGAACTGACATTAATGCAGAAATATAAAAGACAGAAATATAAAGTGTGTTTACTGAGGTGTGATCACGATCAAGCGCACTGTTCCTCACCACACCAATCCTCCTGAAAACTGATCTGCTGTGCAAGAAAAGATTCTCCAGCTAAGAAAATGGCACCAGCAATCATTTTATACATCTAACGTGTATAAACTGCACCATTGTCCTCCACTTTTACTCCAGCAGCGGGATGATGGGAAGCGAATACACGAGACACAGGCTTCTCTTTTCCCTGTTTAATCCTCAGCTGTTTGGTGATCCATGACAATCAGACGGTGAAAGGGGTTATAATTGAGGTACACCTGTTTGCAGAGGTGCATTTTTAGGACAAATGTGTGATTTTATAGCGTTTCTGTCAGGGGGGTAACAGCTCGAGATGTCAGCACAACTCAACTCAAAGATTTCCCATATTCACCAAAAAAAAAAAAAAAAAAAGGAAAATAGGATATTTCAGAAGAGTTAATATGTTTTCATATTTCTTAATAATGACAGTGAACTGATGTGATTTTAAAAGAGCACAGAAAAGCTCTTCAAAATAAAAGTGCATGCACTGAACACAGAGAGTTTACAAAGAGAAAGCGCAAAGCAAAACTCCAGAAAGGAAGTGAAATAGTTTTCTCTTACCTCGTTCACAAACACCCAGTGACTGTCCTTGGAGGCCAAGTTGGTTTCTACGGCCTGTGGAGAAGGAGAAAAGAGAGCGGGGTGATGAGTCCAGACTGAACAAAGCCACGGAGATTACGGTCACGTGTTTAGAGACGGACGCTGGATCACCCGGCATGATCAAAACAACGCTCAGGACACGTTTCCACTCCGGACACAATGCATCATGGGGCCGTTTATATAAAGGACACAGTGTTACACGGCAAAGGGAATATAGTGCATTCTTAAAAAATGTTGGTTTGATGTGGTATAAAAGGAATAAAACACTTGGGGACGTGCTGTTAGGAGAAAATAATCAACTTCGGGCCTCATCCCATGTCCACATCACTGACTATATTAATGTGTTCTTCATTAATAATTATTATGCTTTATTTATTACATTTAATAACAGTTAGCTAAACACTTTGCGGTAGTTTAAATGTAGAATACTCGTTATAAAACCTGAACTAATGAATAGTTACACGGCCGGTCAGTTAAAGCAGTGAGTAATGGAGGAACCTAAAGGCAGAGGCATCTCAAAATATTAGTGTAATGATGTCTAATATAAGACGAGGGAACGAGGTGCCACTGAAGACCATCTGGTGGAGTTAACCAGCCCGAGGCCTGAGCACAGGGTCCTGATCCACGCCTGCTGAAGTCTCATATGTGCAGCTGTTCTTCTTGCATGTGTTTACTCTGTGAAATGTTGTGTAAAGCATAAAGCAGTGGCAGTGGTAGCTCAGTGGTTAAGATGTTGGACTACTGATCACAAGGTTGTGAGTTTGAACCCCAGCACTGCCATACTGCCACTGTGGGCCCTTGAGCAAGGCCCTTAACTCTCAACTGCTTTATAACAGTTGTATAAATGTAAGTCACTCTGGATAAGGGCGTCTGCCAAATGCCGTAAATGTAAAGCAGGTTATATTCCCCATGTCGTGATCCGTCGTTTGCTTTATTCAACAGCAGTAGGATTGTGAAAGTTATTTTGAAATACATGGGAAGGTTAAGCATACGCTTTTTCTCCAAGCCGTCTTAAGGCCAATTCACACCAGACTCGTCGTGTCAAGGACGAGATCCTCCTGTGGATCCTCCTGAGGATTCAGTTCTGCTTTAACAAGAGTTTCATTCCACAGACTCCAGCTCGCACACTGTGCTGCCCATGTTTTACACTTTACTCTCTCTTTATCTTTATCACTCGAGTGAACCGTAAACTCTACAGAAACGCTCCAAATTCACACTTTCTGTACACCGTGCACTTTATCTAAAAGATCTTAATCTACAGAGTTCTGCAACACAACTGCATAGCAAAGCGCTTCATTTCCCACCAACATGAGGAAACAAATTCAACATACAGTATATATTTATTCACTTAATATTCTATTTATTTAAAACGTGTACAAGCCAGTTGACATTAAAGCTGCAAGTTAATTTTATGCAGCATTTATTATTGTTTTTTTTCTGTTACTGAGCTAAGCTACTTTAACATCAACTCACAATTTCAAATCCATAAGGATCAGGCGAGTGTTTGTAGTTTTTAAAATAACTCATATGGAATCTAGCAAAATCAGTCGTCTACTTAATCAGTGCATGTGTGTATGAAGTCTATAGATTATATATGGCTATATATATATATATATATATATATATATATATATATATATATATATATATATATATATATATATATATATATATATATATATATATATACATATATATATATATATATATATATATATATATATGGCTAATTAATGGTTACAGCAGAGCAAGAACTCTGTGGACGGTCTGTACGGTCTCAATAATAAACTCCTGAATGGGATATATATATATATATTCTTTTTTTTCCAATTCAGAAGAACCAGACTACTACAGAACTCTTAACTATGTGTGATTAAATAACCCGTGTTTAACTACACCACATTACTGACATTTATCACACAATCTGTCACAGCAAGGCAATATAATCAAGTGCTTACTGTATGTTTTTTGTTTAGCTTGCTAATAAAGAATTACAATTCATTATCATTAGCGTATTTTGTCAGTTTATGCTGAGTTTATCGCCCTATTTTGCCTCCTAGTGCAATAACGGAGACTTGCTGCAATTTCAAATCTTTTAATTTAATTATGATCCACAAGAGGATTTTAATTTAGAACATGGAGTATAAATTCATTTGTTGTGCCGGATTAGAAGCCGTATCCTGTCCGTGAGCCGTTTGTTTGACACGTCTGGTTTAGACGTTAGGTTAAGGTTATTTTCCTGTTGGCCTTCAATTATTTTAAGGCATCAATCTTTGTCTGGAATGAACTAAAGGTTAGAGGTGATGCCGATGGGGGAATGAATGCCAGGCTGTGATTTTTCTCCCAGAACAGCGTTAATCTCAGAGCCAGTGGAAGGCGTGTATAGTCTCCGAGCCTGTGCTCACCGGGGTTTTGCAATTTGGACTGAGTGGAAGTCGGCGCTTGTCTAGCTCTAAGGCTGTGATTTCTGGAGTGGCAGGTCCAGGTGACACCGAGGTGGCTGGGGAGGGGGTTGCGAGCGTCGCAGCTCAGCCAGTAAATCTGACAGCCATTAACCAGTCAGGGGAATGTGCTCTGACCCAGCCTCATGCTCAGGGAACTGGCTGTTTTAAGAGCTTTTACAAAGAGGGGTCAATCTGCACAAAGCTGAATGCTTTCTCTCTCTCTCTCTCTCTCTCTCTCTCTCTCTCTCTCTCTCTCCTCTCTCTCTCTCTCTCTCTCTCTCTCTCTCTCTCTCTCCTCTCTCTCTATTAACACATGCACAGGTACATCAAGTCCCGGGACTTACTCTTTACACAGCCATAGTGTTGATGCAGAGCAAATATTAATATCATGCAATTTCAATGGTTGGCGTCCACTCAGGTGTTTACTCATTCACATTCTGGAGGAAAACACACAGGAACATGCTAGAAAATAATTACACGCTGTTCCTCTGCTTTACTGACGCTGCTGGTGAAAATGCAGATGGACGACCCTCTTATCGTGTGTTCGGCATGTTTAATGTTCCAGATAACCACAACACAACATGTCATGAGTGACGAGGAGGAGACAACAACGGAGTGCACGTGTCATCATCACCACACCACTACAGTATATCACTGAAGGAAAATCCACGTGTGATCCCATGGACAAAAAACAATTCACGTGTGAAATCAAATCAAAACTAAAACCGTGTGGCCCACATTTGAAAAATGAAAAATATCACGATAAAAAATAAATTAATCGGGTATAAAAATCACAAGACAGTGAATGAATCGTGTTAAAAAATAAATAAATAAATAAATAAATAAATAGATCATACGTGATAAATTAATTGTGTAAAAAATAATCAGATCAGAACAAAACTGTGTGAAATAAAATCATATGAAAATAAATGAATCATTTGTATCTGATGAATGAATCGTAATTAATTAATTAATTAATTAATGCACCACATATGAAAAATGTGTGAAATGTTACCAGTGAAGTAAAAACCACGTGTACATTTCGCACGTGAACCACATGATTATTCACACGTGAAGCTCCTTTACATTTTACTGTAAGGGACATTAAGCTCAGCGTAAACGTTCACATCGATCACCGCTGGCTTTTCCCACGTGACCCCGACCGGAGACACTTCTTTATCAAGCACAGACATTAACTTAGTCTTAATCAATCAGATTAGTGGGCACTTAGAGCCATATTTATTGATCCTGGAAGATCTATGATGTATTGAAGTTGTGTTCTAGTTAGGGGGGAAAATCAATTAGCAGGAATTGGTAAATGATCTGTCAGTTCTCCGACTCAACCTCCATCCTAATGCACTCTCTCCTTTAATGAGCAAAGTCCATGCAGAGGACATTTTCAGTGTGGATGTGACGGACTGTCACGGATCTTCTGGAGAACGTTCTGATTGGTCAGAAGGCGATGATTAGTTTCCTAGTTCTGGCTGCTATGCGCTGGTTTTAACACGTTATAGTTTCTATAGTAACGTGTTCACAGGGACGTGCACAGAGAACGCTCCACATGACTGGAGAATAATCACTGATATGGTGAATTTTTCTGTGAGGAAATGTTTATTTAACATTTTTGGAAGGAGTCTCCAGTGTCAGTGCTTGGCACATTGCTGTGGTGTAAGAGGAACACTTGTTGATTATTTTCCTTTAACAGCACCACACACAGTGTTTTATATTATAGTGGAACATTTTGCCATTTGGACACCGACTTAAGAAAAATGGGCCGTGATAGAAATGTCATGGAGTTGTTAAAATATGTGTGTGTGTGTGTGTGTGTGTGTGTGTGTGTGTGTGTGTGTGTGTGTGTGTGTGGCATTATCATTTGAGCGAGTGATAACAAAACAGGTAGAAGATTAGAAGGAAAAAGAAACTTGTTGGGGGAAGTATGAGAAATTAATGGATTTTTATATTCTCAAAAATATAAAGATTCTTGAGAGCTATAATGAAGCCATAAAAAAATATTTTGTTTCATTTCCTAAAGAACCTTTTGATTGATGGATCTTGATTTATGACACAAAATAATTCCTGATATACATGTGGAAGAGATTTTGAGGTATTAAATGAGTTTATTTCAGCAGCAACAAAATATTATTTATGGCGGTGGATCTCAAAATCAAAGCACTTTTTATAAATTTAAATGAAAGTTATTATTTGTTAGTCTCAGCTGAATCGAATATGTGTACTCTAAACCTAAAATCAAACAAAATGAAGAAAAAATCTCAATAAAAATGTAATAAAAAGCTCTTTTACTGTAATAAATCTCCAGATTATTATTATAATATTGTACACATTTAAATAATGAGCTGGGGGGGGGGGGAATAATCTTTTTTTTTTTTTCATTTGGTTTGCAATGTAATATCTGAACAGTTGGATTATTTATTTATTTGTTTGTTTGTTTATTTATTTAAATGAAATCTGTATTGATGGCTTCAGTGGAATTTACTTTGCAGTTTAAGGATCTCGTGGCTTCTCAAAAAACTGTTTTAGCACCTTTACTGTTTTTTTTTGTTTGTTTGTTTGTTTTCTTTGCATGATCAGTCTTTACACTCACTTCAAATCAAGCTTATATTGGAGATAACGAGCGAATAAGGGTTTTAGGAAATAATGACTACATTCTGTCAGACACACACACACACACACACACACACACACACAGCGGCATGTGCTGAGCGCTTTACGTCCTCGCTCGCTCCGTGTGAAGAGGTCGTGTGAGTCACTGTGATTTCGTGAGCTTTTGGTGGTCAGGACACAGCCGTCTCCGTGGGCAGTGATGGGGTCGGGCACGAGGAGGAGGAAAGAACAAAGGGGAGTATTGTTTGCAATATAAATAAATAAATAAACTAAACATATTCATTTGAAGAAACGCCATCACGAGTTCAGGAAATCAAATCTCCCGTTTCATTCCATGTGCATCACCGGTAACTAACCATCCAGGGTTTTTTTAAAGGTTAAAGGTTCACGTCAAACCAGAACGCTGCATTTTTAAGATGCCCACTTGCTAGGGGGAGATGAATTATTATGAATAACAATATGTTGTGTGGGAATTCTCCATACTGCCTGGACATTACACACACACACACACACACACACACACACACACACATACACACCATATGACCATGTGATGCCACTTTTGTTAACAGATGGACCTTCTCTGATGTTCTCTGATGGCTGGATGACTCGTGATATCTCTGGGTTGAAATGTCGACTAGTCGAGATGATGGAAAAAAAACAACGAAAATGCAGCTAAATGTTTTTTATTCTGAAAATATCTGACGCCAATGACGTCTACAGTTAACTGCACACTGTGGGAAAGTCTTTTTAATTGGCTTTTCTTTTGTTTTAATGGAATGTTTTCACTTTGATATCACTTGGTTTGACATGTAGATGAATTTCTCCTACACTTATTTCCGTCCTAAATAAAATGTAAATAAAATCCTTGCACTGTTGTAGACAATTCTGTGTGAAAGAGCACCGTCAGATCAACGGGTCGCGAATCAGTATCCGATCCCACGCAGCTAGTTTACAGTGAGATCAGAGTCCGATCCAGACTCATCCGATTATAGACATCATCTGCTTTGCTATGAGGACGGCTGTCTTGATGGACACAAGCTTCCACGCTGCGCGCTCTCAGTTTCAGACTCAACAGTTTCACACATTTTACAAACTGCTCCATCCTTAAATAATGTAATATAAAACACAGATGTATCGCTTTGCACATTTGTAAAAGCATCAAACGCTGGACTTTGCTGTTGTTTATCAGAGTTTAGCTGCACTAAAAAACAGCCTAAACAAACAATGTCCTGAAATTTACTTTAACTATGCAAATGACATGTGGTGTTTTCCTTTTGCAGGTTCAGCTCGGTCGAAAAGCAGAAAAGTGCAAGCCGTCACACAATCCAATAATTGACAAATGACACAATTACCAGACAAAAGCTACCCTTTCTCCATTTTGCCATAATGCTAGCACATTAGCGACCTCATGAGACATATCGTATATGATGGCTGTTTGGTTTGGGGGTGTGTTAAGCCTGACTTACTATCTCCCATCGCTTAGTCACACATGAGTCACTTGTCATGGCCTCGGGGAATGATGTGAGTAAAAGGCGCTTTAGTTCTATTTAACTCCACACAGAGAAGATCTGGCTGCAGTTCAGTGGATGAAGCTCCTCGGGGAGCGACTCCGGCAGGATCAGCGTCAGGTCTGCTGCTTATGAAAGCTGTCCAAATGGTAACTCAGGAGAGCGGCGTTGTGTTGTGTGGTGTTTGTGGATGTAAGATAACTGCATGAGATGCTGTGCACAGTGTGTTGGAGATTACTTCAGAATATGGTGGAATTGATTGAGACGTCCTGGAAAATATTGTACACTGCTGAAGAAGTTCTAGAGACTTCCTCAGTTTGCGACTATCATCATTACCAACAACGTCTGGATTCCCTTTTTATCTCTCATAATAGTTGAGCCAAGAGCAAGAATAAATTATCTCTAAAATACAACAGCATTGATCTGACTATATGAAACATATCAACAGTAATTTCTGTAAGATTTGCCACAAACCAAATAACGCCCAGGTCTATACATCACACCGTTTCCTCCTCTGACTTCTCACTAGCGAGTGACACCGTGACAGGCGACCGTTTTCAATTTCAGCGTACGTGTACAACACAGCATACATGATCACTAAACTGAGATTTTCTCAAAGCTACAAATCCAAGCAATCAGCTCAAATAATTCCTCAGAACAATTTTATGGAGCGTGCAGTGTGACATTTCTTCAGTTCCTGTTTACTGTTTGATGCAAAAAATGGAAAAAAAAACTTACAATCGTAGTTTCATCTTCTCCTGTCATATACAATCTCTCATGATCATTAAACGTGTGTAGAGACGTTACAAAGAAACGGGAGGAAGTTCACGAACACGAATCTAGATTTCCTCAGTTTCTTCACCAAGAAGTCTTTTTGTTTGTTTTTTTTCTTTTGTAATTTTCTCTCATACCTTTTCACGTGTGAACAAAAGCAAGAACACAATATCTGTAAACATCTCTCTTGAAGAAGTATTGATCTGACTACAGGAAACTTCTCAAAAAGCACGCGTAACCAAAACACACCTTTTAAACAAACAAAAATCTAATTTTTCTTTAATCTCTGTTGAACTCTATATCGAAAATGAATTAGCGCTGGAGTTACCTGAGAAGAAGAACTAGCCTTTTGACTCAACAACACATTCAGAAGGACTCATTTGGAGCTAAACAGGATTTTCTGAAGCCTCTAATGCTGACGGTATAATAGACTTGATGGAAGAAAATGAAATGGGGACAGCGTCATTACCAGGAGAGACTGCTTACACGTCTGCACAATGAAACGCATTGTACTGCAAAACAGTGGCGCTGAGAGATAAGCGAGCATAAAGGCGTGTTAGCGGCGCTGAGCTGCACTGCATTTGTGTTTTAATAACTAATGGACCTGGCTCTGTGACTACTCATTTTATTGTCTACAGGAGCAAAGGTCTTAAAAACTGCTTAAAAATACTGTTCCACCATTTCATCAGTTCTGCTTAGTGACACCATTATTCACATCTGATTAAGGCTGGTTAATTTGAGACTTTAAAATGCTATTTAAAAATTTAAAAACACAAAAAGTAAGATGTCGGACCACCACGAGCCGCCAGAACAGCTTTAATTCACCCCGGCATCGATTCTACACCTTTATGGAAGTGTACTGGAGAGAATTGTTCTTCCTAAACTCTCCCTCAGTAATTCCTCGTGCCCTGTGGATGGGGGCGGAGTCGTCAAAGAGACCACACCCACCACGATAGAAATGTTTAATCAGTCAGAAGAGCTGCAGGAGTGATTGACAGTGGTTCATGACAGTGGTTCATGTAGCATGCTAGCAAAATAAATAAACACCCCCTTCTTGTGATCTGCTCCTCTCCTGCTCCATGTCTGGATATACTGTATAGTAAAAACTCATGAATAGTTAAGAATATAGCTTATTTTTATAATAATAATATAACAATAATTGTGGCACACCTACATATGTTTAACAAATAATTTTTTTTTTTGGATAAACCGGCGTTGTGTTTGCAATTGTTTGATATCCATGAGTGCAGAGAATTTTTGTGAATTTTCTGAACAAAAGATCAAAAGGTTAAACAATGAAGACAAATTTTTCACAGTCTTCTTTGCTCATATTTACCTCCACTGCTCTTGAGCTTGCGTTCTCATGTAATTGGTTTTTGCCTCGGTGGAGCAATGGAGAGTTTATTGAAGCAGCACTTCCTGAAGTGTGATAATCACAGCGGAGTACTGATTGAGCTGAAATGTTTTAAAAATGTATTATTCGCAATTTTTTTTATCATTTTTATGATCACTTAGAACACCAGTGTCCCAAACACGAGCGTGTCTGCGATGGGAAATCACCCCTTCCATGCCTACGATCGCTCTTTTCCACAGTCTGCTTCAGAATGTAAGATCATCTTGAGCTTTTTACTCGATAACGCACTCCGAGGTGCAGGAGGAGCTCACGATTCACGTATTGAAAGCGACGTTACAGATCTGACTGCTGAGAGAATCATTTCCTTTACACACTCTCTGAATAAAGTACTCAATTTAATTATTCCCAGGCATGAGCATACAATTTTTTGCAATTATTTTATGGATGCATCCTCCAGACGATTAGATGTGTTATCCATGATAAACTACTCTCATAAATTCTTCAATAAAAGACTTCAGTGCTCAGCAGAATATCAAGAACGCCATTTATGGTCAGTAAAGTTCTGTAATTTTTTAAAAATATCATGTGTTTACACTGTCTGTGTGGTATATAACTGCAGTCGACTTCTGTAGTAATATAAGTATTAAAAAGTACGTGAAGGATGAAGGAGTTTCGTCTGAATATAATATAATATAATATAATATAATATAATATAATATAATATAATATAATATGAAGCAGTGATAAAGTGAAGTTACTGTTAAAAACCTGAAGCATTTCCACATGTGTTTTATTCCTCTTATACACATCACATTCCACTTTACACATCAATTTGTCATTTGTTTAGTAAATTAAAGGATGATAATTTAAAATTATTAAAGGATCATAATTTAATCTGTTTGTAGTTCCATTTAATGTTGTGGAACCTAAACTCCTCTGTCCTAAAGATGTTGGAAAACTTACAAAAAAATTTACAGCTTTACCTCTGACACTGGAGACTCCTTTCATACATATTAAATAAATAAACAAAAATAAAAAAACTAACACTACTAATATACACTACTAACACTACTAACATTACTAACATACACTACTAACATTACTAACATTACTAACACAACTAACATGCACTACTAACATTACTAACACTACTAACATTACTAACATTACTAACATTACTAACACAACTAACATGCACTACTAACATTACTAACACTACTAACATTACTAACACTACTAACATTACTAACACTACTAACATTACTAACACTACTAACATTACTAACACTACTAACACTACTAACATACACTACTAACACTACTAACATACAATTCTAACACTATTAACATACACTACTAATACTACTAACATACACTACTAACATACACTACTAACACTACTAACATACAATTCTAACACTATTAACATACAATACTAACACTACTAACACTACTAACATACACTACTAACATACAATACTAACACTACTAACATTAACACTACTAACACTACTAACACACACTGCTAACACTACTAACATACACTACTAACATTACTAACATACAATACTAACACCACTAACATACACTAGTAACAATACTAACATACACTGCTAACACTAGTAACATACACCACTAACACTACTAGCACTACTAACACACACTAATAACACTACTAACATGCACTACTAACATACACTACTAACACTACTAACATACACTACTAACACTGCTAACATACACTACTAACACTACTAACATACACAACTAACACTACTAACATGCACTACTAACATTACTAACACTACTAACATACAATACTAACACTACTAACATTAATAACATACAATACTAACACTACTAACACTACTAACATACACTACTAACATTACTAACACTACTAACATACACTACTAACATTACTAACATACACAACTAACACTACTAACATACACTACTAACACTAGTAACATTACTAACATACACTACTAACACTACTAACATGCACTACTAACATACACTACTAACACTAGTAACATTACTAACATACACTACTAACACTACTAACATTACCAACACTACTAACACTACTAACACACACTACTAACACTACTAACATACACTACTAACATTACTAACATACCATACTAACACTACTAACACTTCTAACATACACTACTAACATACACTACTAACATTACTAACACTACTAACATACACTACTAACACTAGCAATATTACTAACACTACTAACATTACTAACACTACTAACATGCACTACTGACACTACTAACATACACTACTAACACTACTAAAATACACTACTAACACTATTAACATTCACTACTAACATACACTACAAACACTACTAACATTACTAACACTACTAACATTACTAACATACACTACTAACACTACTAACACACACTACTAACACTACTAACACACACTACTAACACTACTAACACACACTACTAACCCTACTAACATACACTACTAACACTACTAACATTACTAACATGCAATACTAACACTACTAACACTACTAACATACTCTACTAACACTACTAACATCACTAACACTACTAACACTATTAACATACATTACTAACATACACTACTAACACTATTAATATACACTACTAACACTACTAACACTACTAACATTACTAACACACACTACTAACACTACTAATATGCACTACTAACATACACTACTAACATTACTAACACTATTAACACTACTAATATACACTACTAACACTACTAACATACACTACTAACACTACTAACATTACTAACACTACTAACACTATTAACATACAATACTAACCCTACTAACACTACTAACATACACTACAAACACTACTAACATTACTAACACTACTAACACACACTACTAATACTACTAACATTACTAACACTACTAACATGCACTACTAACACTACTAACACTACTAATATACACTACTAACAATACTAACACTACTAACACTACTCACACTACTAACATACACTACTAACATTACTAGCATACACTACTAACACTACTAACATTTCTAACATATAATACTAACACTACTAACATACACTACTAACATACTCTACTAACACTACTAACACACACTACTAACACTACTAACATTACTAACATACACTACTAACACTACTAACATTACTAACACTACTAACATTCACTACTAACATTACAAACACTACTAACATGCACTACTAACACTACTAACACTACTAACATTACTAACATACAATACTAACACCACTAACACTACTAACATACACTATTAGCATACACTGCTAACACTACTAACATTACTAACACTACTAACACTACTAACACACACTACTAACACTACTGACACTACTAACGTACACTACTAACATTACTAACATTACTAACACTACTAACATTACTAACATACACTACTAACACTACTAACATTACTAACACTACTAACATACACTACTAACACTACTAACATACACTACTAACACTACTAACATACACTACTAACATACACTACTAACAATACTAACATACACTACTAACACTACTAACACTACTAACATACACTAACTAACACTACTAACATTACTAACATACACTACTAACATACACTACTAACACTATTAATATACACTACTAACACTACTAACACTACTAACATACACTACTAACATACACTACTAACACTACTAACATACACTGCTTACTGTTCAGCTCACTATTTTCCACAATAATTCTGTAATTTTGTTAAATTTTCCATCACAAACTCTGCCGGATTCACACTTTGTATATATCAGCTTACATCTTTCAACTCAACTGTTCTTTTCTTTTCATTTCAGAAAAATGTGCCACTACATGAAAGAAGTTCAACCGAGTGCAGGAGCTATTCCAAGGATTAATTTTTCCCCCTGGAAGCCATTAAGGGAGTGTTGATCTGAAAGTTACGAGTTCATACATTTTATAAACTATAAAGCACAGAGAGGAAGGAGAAGCATGAGAGAGAGAGAGAGAGAGAGAGAGAGAGAGAGAACATGTATTCCAGTGAGTTTTCAGCAACAACAGAGGTGTTAAAGCTCAGAGATGAACAAAGTGACGGAGGTGAGATAAACACGGAGATATAGATATGAAGACTGACCTCAATTATAGTATGCAGATAGAAGAGACCTCACGGTGGAGATTCAGGCGTCTTACATCAGAAGCTCGACTCATCGGCAGAACCGTTCTATTTAAGTGTTCAGAGACAAACCTGAGGTGGCGACTCAAACACTGCACATTACCCTTCCACTAACCACTAACCAACTTTTCCTTAGAGTTCCATTTCTTAGGAAATTGTAGTTCTGAGATCATGTTGGTCACGAGAGTGATGCACAATACAGCAGTTAAAAACATGAAGAACAATGCTGTGATCAATGTACGACTTCTGGAAGAGATGCTTTACTACTGTTACTAACTGACGGTTACAATTTTAATTCAGTGAAGTACAATACGTTTCTGGTTATATTTAATGCTGTGGAAACAAGTTAGTTCCTGTTGTCACTTACGTTATAGCAGCTATAAACAGTCCTTCCCTCACTTGTTCTCAGGAACAAGAAAAAGAAGATGTGTGTTTTTACTTCAAGAGAGAGAGAGCCTCTCTTTATTCTCTCTCTCTTGAAGTAAAAACACACATCTTCTTTTTCTTGTTCCCAAGAAAAAAACACGAAGCGTAAAACTCCTCTGTCCTGAAAATGACGGAAAAATTAAAATGACAAAATATTAAATAAATAAATCCGTTTATGTGGAGCGTCTGTGCTGTACACGTCCCTGTGAACGAGCTGTTACTATAGAAACCACAAAGTATCAGAACGAGCGCATTAATATAAACCTGCGCTGCTGTCAGAGCTGCTGTTATAGAGAATTAATCAACACCTTCTGACCAATCATAATCCAGCATTCAGCGGCGCTGTGGCTTTAAAAGCATTAAGGATTGTAACTGACTTCCTGTTGTAAAAGCATGTGAGCTACAATGTCAAATCTGGATTAGCTTTGTGATTAAAGAAAATCTCCAACAGTTGTAAAGCATTTCCAGTGGGAAACATGGCTGTGCTTTAAGAGTTCACACTTCTGCTGACAAATATTTTATTCTTCAAAATCCTCAGTAATTCAGTTAGAGTTTGCTCCTGCTGTTAGATCCGTGAAGAAGGCTGGAAGCAGGAAACTCGTCAAGACAGAGCCTGCTTTAAATACTTTCCTCACCCAATCACCTCCACCACCAAAGTAATCAGTGCATAAAACTTTTAATCTCTTTTCTTCTTGAGGATAATCATTCACGTAGATAAATACTGGCACCCTTTGGCATTGTGACTCATCATGGCATTTCTGTGTACCTTGTTCCAGAAAGCTGAATCCATCCCTGCTTTAGACTTCCATTACCCAAGCAGGCTGGGCTTATTAAGACCGAAGCCTGTATGATTGAATATAATGGGCCATTGATCCTCCACCAACAAAGAAAGTGTGTGTGTGTGTGTGTGTGTGTGTATGTGTGTAGAAAAGCTAAACAATTCCTCTGCTCTTTTTTCTTGGACGATCTGGAGCAAACAGCGACATGCGGCAGGTTAGCATGAGCGGCATACTGATGTGTGTAGCAACTCTGAATTCTCCACTCGCATCCTGACGTGTCTATTCAAAAAGCCTTCCGAAATAACTACCTTTTCTGAACATCAACCTCTTTTTTTGTCTTTCCTTATTTTCCATGGTGTTGCCACATCCCCTGCTCACACCTCTGCCCGCACCTCTGTGGAAAAAAGTCTGCAGTTTCTATGTGCATGTACAAACAGCTTGTTGTGATGTTCTATTAAAAAGGTGTGAGGTAAATCTAAATGCTTCTTAGTACACAGACGGCTCTCTCTCAACCCCTCTGGGGTCTCATTACTGGAGTAATATATCTGTCTTTCACATCTCTCTCTCTCTCTCTCTCTCTCTCTCTCTCTCTCTTATCCCCTCGCTCATGTTTCCCCTTTCTGCCATGTCAGTCTGCCTTGTGACCCACCGAGACGAGACGAGCTCCTCAACACACCTGTGAGAGAGCGAGAGCTGAATATTAATTTCACATTTAATCTGGTTTTAATGACACAAGTGTAAGTAAGGAGAGGCTGGAGTTGAGGTAGACTCAGTCCTAGTTTGGCGATGTTGACTGGATCCACTACACTTTAATATGGAAGAACTTAAATTTAATTCTGACCAACACTACACACATGACTGACAGCTCTTACAGATTTTCCCTGGCTTGCCACAGGTACCACTGGATGTCTAATTCCTCCTTAGATATTTCTCAGCACTCATAAGACCACAGGTGATGCATTTCTCAGGTATCGTCATGACCTGTTGTGAGTACAGGTGGCAGAAATGAAGTTCCTGGCATAAGATGGCTGCCTTATTCTCTGTGATTGGGTGAGGAACTCGACAATCTGGGAGAGCTTTGGAGTAAAGGCTCCACTGAACTAAGATGAGGCAGTTGAGATGGTTTGGGCACTTTAGCCCACCTTGGGAATGTCTTGGGATCCCTCAGGAGGAGGTGGAATCTGTGCCTGTGGATAGAGAAGGTCTGGGTTTACCTTAGAGCCTTGGAGAACAGCCCCTGCTCCTCCGAATTATGAGAACCCGGTTGAGGTGTTTTGGGCACCTTACACAACCTTGGGAATGTCTTTGGAGCCCCAGAAAAAAACTGGAATACATGTCCATGGATAGAGAAGCTCTGATCTGACCTTCTCAGCCTGCTGTCTCTGATTTAACTCTGGTGCAATTTCCTCCTTAGATACTTTCCCCCAGTTAAGTGTATTACAAGAAACGCTCATGAGACCACAGTTGAAGTAGGAGAATCTGTTGAGAATCTTAAGCATTTCTGAGGTATGATTCCAAGCTGTGTGTAGTTGCAAGTACAAGTGGTGGAAATAAGGTTCCTTCACAGAGTTGTTCTGTGACAGGTTCATGAAATTGACAATTTGGTAGAGCTACTGCCCTTCCAAATTGAGAGGAGTCAGTTGAGGTGGTTCAGGCACTTTAAAAGGACTCCCCCTGGTGAGCTCCAGGTAGAGCTGATCAGACACCTCCAAATGGACAGAGAACTCAGGTCAGACCAAGGAGCTGCTGGAGAGATTATATCTCACAGTCATCTTGGGAATGTCTTGGGATCCATCAGGGGGTGATGGAATCTGTGGCTGGGGATAGAAAGTCTAGACTGAACTTCTCAGTCTGTTGCTGCTGTGACCCAAACCAGAAAAAAAAAATGAATAAATGATTGATTAGTATTTGGAGTCAAATCTCTAATCTGATACTTAACCCCTCATATTGAATACTGTAAAAGCAATTTGATCTTTTGAACCTTATCTAAAGACCTGTCTGAAGGAGAAGACATGATGGCAGCTCAGTTTGGTAGGGGATGCAATTTCTACTCCTACCCTCAGGTTCTGATGGAGTTTCAAGTGTAATCCAAGAGTGTTGCACCTTTTGAAAGCATGGAGGGACCCTATGGGATGCAGAAGAGTCAATATTTACAGTTTAGCTGTAGTATTTACAATTTTGACCCTTTGCTAAGACGACATAGGAGTCACCTGAAAGGTATGCTTTTTTCTAAAGCAGCGATCAGAACAAATACTCACCTGGTGGAAAAATTTATTCACTGAAGGGGAAAGGACGCTGGACGTAAAAGCTGCACTTGCTTCTGGTAGTGTTCTTTCTCATCATGCTGACTTTATCTTGGTGAACTTTGACCTCCGAATTCACAAGTCTCAGTCTTGTGAGCCAATAGGAAACAAGAAAGTGGGATTGTGGTGTGATTTTGAATCTCTGTCGAGGAAAATAGTGTTACAGTGGAGTAAACACACACTCGTTTCGCGCAACATGATGGCATCACATGATCAGTTAGTCTACATGGTACAAAATAAGAGTCTGGATCCGAGTGGGAATTTAACTTTACTCAGAATGTTGGAATGTACTTTTCTGTTTTATGAAAATGACTGTTATTGGAGTTCTGTATTCACAGACAGGTCGTTGAATATTAAAAGCACAGTGTCGGATTTGCTGTGCGTCTCCATTTAATATTTTCTTTCAGTACGTAGGTGTAGATGTATTTTTTCATATGCTGTATGTATTTAATATGTCGTGTTCCTAATTGTGCAGAAAAGTCTGATTTGTTTGATAAGTCTGCTAATCACCTACAGTTGTAGACATTTTATTACGATCTGCTGTATAATATAGACATGTTCAAATTTTTAATAATTGTATAGTGAAGGCTTCTGCAGTTAAATATCGCTTCACCCGCAGAATATTTTTTAATTTATCGTGTTAGCATGTAGCCGTCCTCTCCACCGACATACACACAGAGGATTTGTGGTAAAAGTCTGGGTTTTTTCTCCTGTTAGCGATGTTGGCACAGTATTGTCTGTTAACAGATAATGATGCCTTACTTGGCTAGATGAAAAGCTTTGTACACTTACAGTACTTGTTGGCAGCAGATCCAAAAATATATTTCAGTTTGGGGGGGGGGGGGGGGGTTGATTTCCAAGAGTAGTTCTTTTTCTGGATGTAATTTCTCCTCAGTCTCAGGGTGAAATTTGTAGACGCTTTAATGAGGGAGAAACATTTAATTGGATTTCATATGAATAATGCTTTTTATAAGTTGTGTACATTTTTACAACTTTTCCATCGAGAGACAGTCGGTATAGTGATAAAAATACTCTCTCACAACATTACAGAAATAAGAGTGACTAAGAAAAGGCCAGCAGGAGCTGAACATGTCACTCGAACTCATCCAGAGATCATGGCTGGGGGGGGGGAGGCTCTCGGGATCGACATCTGATGTTTCCGAGTCACACCGAATGGATTGAATGACAAGGGTTGGGAAAAACTTGATTAAAGCTTCTATTTCAGATCACTTATTTCTCCATTAGGATGATTAATATGGCCAGCTTATGTCTCAAGCAGGGCTCTGACATGAAAAATGACACAATTAGCAACTTTTGAATAAGAGAGGGAACCACGAGCCAACGACGGAACAGCCGAGAGATGCTCGCTTCGAGGTCGAGACAGAAACACAACACTCTTCCTTTCTTCCATTTCCTTTTCTTAAAGGCAGAGACATAAACTCATCTCAGAAAGTGTCGAGATTCATAATCTAAATTCAGCAATGAAGCAAAGTGTGGTTTTTGGCTACAGAGGACATTTTTGTCATCTTTTTTCCTCCTTTGTGTAAAATGTTTAATATGAGCAGAAGAACAAAAAGGAAAATGTCAAACACTCACTCTCTCTGGGCTCGTGTTTCATGGATCATTGAACATCAATACATAAACTGAATAACTGAATATGTTCAGGGAGAAGATGTGCATCGTCCCAATACCTAAAACATGGCAGAGTGCACTGTGTGATCGCTGTTCCTGTCCATTTAGAGGAGTGGGGAAAAATAATATTTCAACATACACAAGTGCCTAGTAAATGACCGTGAGCTTGTAAATAAAACACTCAGGGTTGTGCTGTTATAGGAAAATAATCAATGATAGCACAACGCTTGCCCATTGTATGACTGTTCTCGAGTTTTTCCAACAGCCAGTTATTCATTCTCGTTAATAAAGTATTGAGAGGAAAATTCGGTTTATCTACTGTATGTATTTCTGTAAATCTGGTTCATTTTGTAGATTTGAATTATGAATTAACACAATATTGTGTGGTATCGTGATACTTCAGCTGGTATAGTATCGTATGATATGTTTATGGTATCGTGACAACCCTACAGCTATTTGCTAACACTTATTTTCTTTGTTTATTAAATAATGACATATCGTAACTTCTATCCATTTCTAGCTACATTTAATGTTGTGGAACATCTGTGAAACAAGTTAGTTCCTGTTCTCACTTACGTTATAGCAGCTATAAACAGTCGTTCCCTCACCAGCCTCTCTTTATTCTCTCTCTTTATTCTCTCTCTTTATTCTCTCTCTTGAAGTTGAAAAAATAATAATTAAAAAAATAAACAAACCGCAGCTTGTCGTGTTCCAGAGAAACCGCAAAGAAGCGTAAACTCCTCTGTCCTGAAGATGTCGGAAAACTTAAAGTTACAGCTTCACCTCTGACTGTCACAAAGCGCTGACACTGGAGACTCCTTCCATAAATGTTCAATAGATGTGTCCTTGGAAGCGTTCTTTAAATCTCTTTTCATACGGGCTACAAACTTTAGAACCTTGAGAGCAGCCATTAAAGCCACTTGCCAAGTTTTCTTGCTGTGACGTTCACTTTTTGAGGAAATCACATGTCGCTAGCGAGCTAGAAACTAAAATACCATCTTTAGGCTGTCTTTACAGCCGTGTTTGTTAAACGGTCTCCTTATTTACCTAATGTGATCAACGCAGAAAGCCTAGACAAGGTTATAAAGTGTTTTTTTTTTGTTTTTTTTAAATCCTATGTAATTTTTGGGAATATATGTATATTTAAGGGAAAAGGAAAAAGGAAACAAAACCCCAGTTTTGGTTAGAACTTAATGTCTTATTTGGCTTTTTCCCCCGAATTCAGGAACAGAGATGTTTGACGGGTTTCTCCACACCACAAAAAAAAAAAAGAAGAAAAACTGCAACACCAACTCTGGAGAGTTTTTATGTGTCATTAGTTTTTGTGAAAGGGAATTACTGAATGAGATCATGAATTACTGATTAATAAACAGTGGCTACGCTGATTGTTTTCCTCTCCTAGCAGGCAGAAGTGCAGGAGAGAAGAGAGAACAGGAGGAATACTCCACTGATGATGCTCTGCTGAGGTAATTGGATGGAAAGCTACAGAGTTACTGGAGGAGAGAAAATGGCAGTAACATCTCAACTGGCCTGAGAGAGACATCACGATAGAAAACGAAAAAGAAAAAAAAGATCTTCATAATGAACCAAACCAGAAAACTACTAGAAGTTTACTTTCTGCCCTCAACGCCAACTCTATTTATTATACGCGGAGCGGAGCAGAGCTCTATCGTTCATTTATCTTTCATGCACTGTGTTAATTGTGTCTGAATTGCCATTGTCTTTCCTGATATTAATATAGAGCTCGCTCCTGTCTTAGTAATTGGATTAAGCGTAACCTACAAACCTCTGAAGAAACCTCCGAAATACACTTCACATCTGATTACACAGTATTTCACTCACTGATGCACACGGTCCAAATGAGCTCTTACGCAAAAGCAGGGGTCGGATTCTTGAAAATAAATGAACAAGAATATTTGTTTCAACATACAGCTGAATAAAGTCTTCTTCCACTTCAATAATAAATACCTGTGTGTGTGTGTGTGTGTGTGTGTGTGTGTGAGCAACAACTGAGCTATCACATTATTATTCACTGCTATACTGTACATGTTATACCTTATAAAGAGGAAGAGAGTCCAATAAAGGCAGACACTGGCTATAGAAGCGTGAGAGGAATAAAATGCGATGAATGTGTGTAAGTTTATTGCGTGAGAAAAAGAAAGAGTGTGGAACCTAAACCGTGGATTTCCTAATTTCAACACCAGTGCTAATCAGGTACGGCTAATCCCGCCACCTTCAATCATGATCTCTCTGTTACGCTCCTTCTGATTTACTGCTTTTCCTACAGCTACTCCGCTATCCATGATGTACAGTACAGATGTTGAGAAAATAATACCGAATACTCTTTATTTTGTCAGCTCCTAATAAACAGAATGAGGCGTAAGCTTTTCATGGAATTGAGCTTGTCTCTAAATGCAAATCAAGAGAACAACTAGAGAACATAAAGCTATTGGCGTGAAATCGACACCGATATAAACCAGACAAGTTTTTTTTTTTTCCAGCCAACATCTGAAGAAAACGAGACATCAGGGGGTAAGATATGATAAGGATTTTTTTTTTACGATTAGCACACACTGAAGTCTGATGCGCAGTAATGGGATTGAGAGAATTGTGTAAAGCAAGGGTCATCAATTCCCATGTCCTGGAGGACTGGAGTCCTGCTCAGATTGGTCATTTCCTCGCTCTAGCATACACACTGAAGCTGATCATTAACTTGTGAGGTGTCTTCACGCTGGGAAATTGCCAAACCGTGCCTGGGAGTGATGAGCACTGGGGTACAGGAGGGAAAACTGTTAAAGATTTCTTTTTACAGTAAATAAACACGGGCACAACGTTTCCATGTTCATTTTAACCGCTATGGTTTCCCACACTGTGCACACCCACATTTCACCCTTTTGACCTTCCGTTTTGTTTATTTGTCGATTTCTTCCTCTGTAATTATTGGTCCTCAATTCCCACTGCTAGACCAATGACCACCTCATATGTTTGTTCTACCTTACTGGACAGTGCTCATTAGTCTTAGCCCATAGTTTCAATTAGTTTCATCACTAGCCTCTAAGGTTCCTCATCCACTGGCAGTCTAGAACCCAATCTAGAACCAGACAGAACCTCGGTGTGATTCTTTAATCAGGTGTGAGCACAGCACTCACACTCGGGTCTAAGAGCATCTGAGTGAGGTGGTCTCAATCCACGTCCAAGTGAACTACAGTGAGAAAGTGATTCGACTCTGAATCGGCTTTAAGTGAATCAAACATGCAATGTGTTTGAGGTTTTTTGTTAAACTGAGCCAAAGCACAGAGCAGGAAGGAACCTGTTAAATGGGCATTCCACAGCATTAAAGGTAACTGGAAATGGATAAAATTTATGGTGTTTAGTTCTTTAATAATTGACAGTTTGCTGTGGTATAAGAGGAATAAAACACTTCAGGACATGCTTTTATAGAAAAATAACCAACTTCTGGGTGGTAACAGTAACTCTGCTTCATCATACCTCAAGGTGTTGATTATTTTTCCTGTAACATTTCAACCCCTAGTGTTTTCTTTTCTCGTCTATCAAAATGTATTCCTTATTTCATTCATCATTTCATTCATTCATCCCATTCATCACACAGGTTTGTTTCATTGTGTGCATAGTGAAACCAAACATCAAACGAATCAAAAGAGTCTAATTCATTTTGATTCAGACTCGACAAACGGACTCACAGTGTTCACTGTAAAAGCAGCCAGTATCTCAATCAGGAAAATGCCTCTGTAATTAGACCCACAATGCTCTCTGTTATATTAATGTATTCATGAGGAATTCTTTTGAGCCACACAATAGAATCCATCACATGTATTTTTCATACAGTAAAGTTAATAGATTATAGTCTAGAGAGCATTAATTTGTCAGACAAAGCAGAAATGATGGCATTCGGATGAACTAAAGAGGCTGATATCTGAGTTATTGTGACAGTGTATTATATATATATATATATATATATATATATATATATATATATATATATATATATATATATATATATATATATATATATATATACATATAATAAAACGCTTTGTAGATATTTCTCTTCTTTGTTCCTTTGCTTTGCTCTACCCAGAATTAGTGAGGTGACCTGTTGTGAGGCTTTTTCACTGAAAGCAGCTCAGATGGTGCTGCAGCAGACTTTTGATCCTACGCTGACTGTAGATGTGTGACTTTAGCAGTTTAAAGGCTTCAACCCACTCAGACATCGTGTGGCTCTGCGCTGCTCGGAACAAATGAGCAAGGGACTTGATTATAGGTGTAAGACTGCAGCGCTCAGTCCTCCGAGTGAAAATAAATAAAAAGTTTTTCTTTTGTATTACAAATTAAGAGAAAGATTAAGAGAAAATCACAGAAAGAGAGGCAGAGAGTAGAGCCTTATTCAGACGGGATTGGTTTTCCATGTGGTGTGTAATGTAATTATTCACCGAGTTTCTCTGGGATTTTACTCTGAATCTGTCACGTCAGTCATTTTTACGGATTACGGCATCTATAAACTGAGCAGTAGAAATAACTCCAGGTAATATATATTTATATATATAAATCCCGTCTGAACTGACATGTTGGTAAAGATTGAGTTATATCCTGTATGGAAAGAGGTTTTGCACTTTTTCTTCAGTATAAACACGCTCCAGGAAGCGTTCGCTCTCTTCTCTTTTTTATCGTCTCCAAAACCAGACGTTTTAAATGCAGAACAATAAAATATATCAATATGTAGTATATAGTGTATATTTACTATAGTATAAATATAATGTCAGTGCAGAGATGTACCGATCGACCGGCCAGGGACCGGAATCGGCCGATTTTCCGCATGCTCAGCCCGGACCGGTGACCGGCCGGTCAGTCTCACGTCTTACTGATTCCGAGCCGGTCCGTGTTGTTGCCAGCGGCACAGGCAATAACGCTCACAGCCGCATGTAAACATGTCGTAGGCAAAAACGCGAAAACCCATTGACCTACTGGAGGATCAACAAAGATGGTTTCCCTGCGCTTGCTCCACTTGCCCGAGCCCCTATACCTCTCTGCTCCATGTACAAGTGTTGAAAGTGATGGCTTGTTTAGCTTGGCTGGACATGTGATAGATGAAAGGAGAAACCGATTATCAGGTGACGAGGCAGAGATGCTTCTGTTTGTGAAGAAAAACTCACCATTAATGCTCAAGTATACATACAGTATGTTGGCAACACAGAAAAGGTGCCTTGTGTAACGCTTTACACAGAGAGGCCGGATAGCCTGAATGGTTGTAGCCAGGTGTAAGCAAAACTCACGTATCTGATATTTCACAGTGGTTTATTATCAGCGTTGTCGATCCCCCGCACACATGGGGCAGTTTGCAAAACACTCCACAAACAACTGTGTTACTGAACATAAATAAAACAGGGCAAAGAGCAACAGAAATATAACCAGGCTTTACATGCATACATGTGATGATCACAGCTCGCGCTCCGTCTACAGACTGCCCACTCATCAGTGAGGGAGTAAGAGAGAGCGTTCCGCCTTAAAGGGGCAGTAACTAATTCTACTTGTTCCACTTGTTATTTAATTATTAGCCACTGCACCTATTCATATTTGGAACAGTATTGTACACTTCAGTTTTGTTCATAGGTTTGTAATCTTTGGACTTTTGTGAGACGAGTAAAAAAGAGAAAAAGGTCAGTTTATAAACACAGTGGAAAATGATATCTGTTTTGTTCTATAAAGCAACTCATTTTCAGTTAATTGTTATTTCTACCTCTTTCCAGTCACAGAGCTCTTTATTCTGAGAGTTGTTCAAGTGAGAGAAGATCCTGTAACCTAGTGCAGTTTGGGGGAAATTGTAATGTTTAATAATTCTTTTAGTATGAAAATAAAATTTTGCATTGAAGAAAAGTAGATTTTTGTTTGTATATGCTGTCGATTATAGTTCTTAGAAAGAAAATCGGAATCGGCAAAAATCGGTATCGGCAGGTCACACTTACAAAAACATCGGAAATCGGAATCGGCCAAAAAAATTGCAATCGGTGCGTCTCTAAATGTCAGAGAAGTGTCGCATCTGGGGAACTACAGACATGTTATGGGCATGTGACCTAATAATGATTACGTGTGGCCACGCCCCCTACAACAAGTTAAAGAATTTAATTAAATCAAATTAACCTCTCTCTCGAACATGGTCTCATGATTCGAAGAAATTTAAAAAAATTGTGAGCCAATGTCCTTATCTCTCTCTCTCTGTCTCTCTCTCTCTCTCTCTCTCTCTCTCTTTATGTATTGCTGAGCAGTTGCCAAATCTTCCCCCTTCAGCAGTGAGCTCACCGGATACAGTACCAATTCTCCTGACGACGAGTGGAGGAGGTTTCAGTCGCACTTTCCAATGAGCTCCAACACCTGCTCCCATCTCCTAAAAAAGGAAGGCCTATGACTAAACCAGACAGTTTCTGCTGCGATATTAGCCAGCACCGCATGCGGCGAGGCAGGAGGCCTTTCAGAACCTGGCAGTGGACACAACCCAAGTTTTCAAGCTTGAACTAGCTCCGAAGTTTAAAGCAGAGCTCAGCAGGCAAACAAAGTTAGAGCCCAGAATAAAGTCAGAGTTGTTTTGGAGATGGGCTCTTCCAGTGCCAGAGGACAAGAATGAGTTTTTCTGGCGTCTGATCTCTGCTTCGACGGTGCTCGGGAACCAGGGTGCAGAAATAACTGTGGTACATGATGTGAGGACAGGTGCAGAATACAAATTGCAAATTGCATAGTGTTATTATTAGCATAATATCTGTATAATACTGATGCAGAATACAGTAATGAAAATGTGCAATGAGGTCATTTACATGTCATCTTCCTATTACAAATAATGTCAAATAATATGAAAATAGTTAACAGCGTTACTGTTACTATTCTGAAGTTGATTATTTTCATATAAAAGAAGATGGGACATCGGGTAGTTAGCAAACGTGGATAACAATGTTACTTTGATTAGCTTAAATCTACGATAAAACGATTTAGCTTTTTATTTTGTCTAAATCCATTTAATTATTGCTCTTAAAGCTGGGTTATTGTTTGTACCAATGAGAGAGAGAATGTTCTCAGCTCTTTCTCAGGCTCTCATTATGCATCGAGCCAGAGGTTCAGACAGCAGCAATGTTCACACTGCAGATAATGTCTACATTATCATATCGTACTTCATACTCTTATTAGGAAATTGTGTTTCCTGTTATTGTTCAGCATGAAGACCTCAGAAAACCAGGCTAGTCACGCGTCTAGTCATGCTACCTGGCCTGTGGAACTGGAAATGGCTTAGAAACTTATGGACTGACTTCTTTCCTGAAATAAACAGTGTGCGAAGCGATCACTGGGGTCCAAGCACTCGTAATGTTTCCCAAATGGCTATGATTCAAAAAGCTTGAGTGCTTTTACAATAGAGAAGAACGAGCCGCCCATACTTCCTGTGTTTGCAGAAGTGAACAGTACAGCTGTGGAAGCGTACATGTATGTGTTTCCATCAGCACGTGGTTTTCAAACTGAAAGTCTGATTTCGTGCACGTTGAGCTTCAGGACATGTCATGACTAAAGTGGATTTCTGAGCTTTTGAGCTTCTTTTTGCATTTAAACAGAAATGTGTAGCTATTTACTGTTTAATTATGAGAGATGAGTGGAAATGTAAGTGTGAATTTAGCACATTAGCCATATTAACTGTAACTGCACTTCATAATTAACAACTGATTAAACCATGCTAACTACATCAAGCCATGTTCCTCAATAGCAAAATAAATAAATAAATAAATAGAATTATCACATTTTTCTGTCTTTAATTAGTGTGTCCAAAACATCCAGAACACACTTGCAATATGTACAACATTGAAACCATGTCTTGTGCAGTTCTTGACGTGAAAAGTGTGTGGCATGAAATCTCTAATCCTACTGATTCAATCTCTCTGCTTTAAAAAAAATAAAAATTTATGAGCAGGCAGTGTGTTAGGCTGACAGGGCATAAATACTGAGAAACCCACATCGTTTACGTCACTTAGCATTTACGTCATCTCTGCTAGTGATCAGCTGGCCCTGCGCCACAAAGGCCGTTTTCACACTTGGCACCAATTCTCAACTCTGTACCCGGGACACATTCTGGTCTTGTGTAGGAGACTTCACAGGTTTGTGATCATATTTTTCTTCTGTCCACTTTGTAAGATGAAAGCAAGGATTGTAAATAGGAAAATATAACAAGTTTATATTGATAATTATTTAATGCATTTATTTTAATTAACGTATCTTTATACACTTGCCATCCACCTTTACACCTGCTCATTCACATAATCATCCAACCAGCCAATCATACGGCAGAAGAAAATCATGCAGAAACACAGCGAGAGCTTCTCAGTTTTCCTCCATTTTATTCCAGGTTATAACACTGCATTAGGAATCGGAAACGTCCTTCAGAGTTGAACACAAGGCGCTTTAGTTGAAAATGTCCATGTTCGCCATGTGAAGGGTTCTCCCAGGCCACCACACACACACACACACACACACAAACACACATGCACACACACACACACACACACTTCGTAGTAATTGCTTTTTGTACATATTAAGTCATAAAGCTGTTGACAAGTCATTACAAACCAAGCATTTAATAAATAGAATCAATAAAACGTCTTATGAAGCTAATAAAATAACAGAGTCGCCAAAGGTATTGCCATCACAGAGAAGAGTATTAGCCGATATAAATGCTGAGCCCTGGAGCTTCATGAGCGGGCAATCACACAAAAAAACACAAGAAAGTTAGCCTAAGCCAACCTCGCCATCTCTAGAATGAAAATAACAACATCTACAGTATAAATAAAATCAAGTCACGTTAAAAACATCACTTCACTGCACTACACATTAGTATTCGATTGGATTGAACACCCACGTCTACCTAAAGACTAAACGTGACCTTTACCCTAACCCCCTTAACCTTTCAGAACATTTCATACAATCTGATTCATAATCTGAGTGAAGTCCGCACCTCAGAAATACAGCTTCATAGTTAATATACAGTTTATCACAATGCTGAAAGTGTAGTGCGTTGATTACTAATTTCCACTCGGCCTTATTTGATCCGTTATCTGGCATTCTACTATAAACCGCTCGGACTCCCGTCACAGCATTTCATTTTATTCACTTCAGTTTATTTCTGAATTATCTTAAGCCATCGGTAGTTAATAATAATAATAATAGTTAATAATGCACTTTATCATGTTCATGATTAATGAGTAACATTGCACAATACAAAAACTTAAACTTTAACATTAATTGTTTATTTATATCCAATTAAGGAGATTGTAGTCGAACCCGATCAGCTAACTTTACTGCTACTAGCAAGCTGATTTAGCTAGCAACATTACGAGTAGTTTATATTTTAAACTTCCATTTGCCATCAGAAAAACTCAAAAATATCGTTATAACATTATGATAACATTGGATTTCTTCAGTTAGCTACAGTTAGGTAATAATATCAACGTTGTAACGCTAGATGTAGCTTGCTAGATGACAAGCAAATGTATTTTATGTTCAATGACGATCCTACTCAGGCTGTACACAGATTAGGGGAATCAGAGTGTCATTTCCTACAGATGTGGATTAGTATTTCACCCCGCCCTAGATTGCCACCCCATTAAAGTCACCGGGTCTAACCTGGCCACCCCGGTGTAAAAGCTCTGGCTACGCCCATGGCTATGTTCTGCCACTACATTATCAGGACGCGAATTTGATAAATGGACATGGCTATGTGAGAGGTAAAATAATAAAACGTTCAGACACGATTTGTCAGGATGGTGCTATCGGAACGCTTGAAGTGAACGAGTAGGAAACTGTGATGGTGGAGAAGAAATAAAGAGGTTAATCCACGCCCAGTCCCACGTTCAGGTCTTTAGGTTTTCCTCCACAGCTGTGTAACAACAGGCTCATGGGAAGATCAGACACCAAATTGCCCTATGTAATGGAGGGCTTAGAGCCTTTATCCTACTGCTGGTGTTGCTCACAGTGGAGAAAATACACCAGAGAAATAATGAATTAATTCCTTATCGCTGGAGTGGTTCTATCAAGGGGACATGTACAGTATATATTTTTTTTTTACCTAAGAAGCTTTGTAACTTAAATTATTTTTAAAGGTACACTCATGTTCGCAAAAAATGTACTGTATCTTACCCCAGTGACAAGGAAAAGTACAGCTTGGAAGCATTATTTCAGAAAGATTGTGTCAAGGACAGCTTCCTGATTTGCACTGGATAGAGTTTCCTGCTCGGTGATTATTGCTAACTCAGATTACCTCGCAGGTATCTCACCTTCTCTCGACAGATGCTTAACGACCTTGAAAATCTTTATGGCGCCCATCAATTATGGTGCCACGTTTCAGCAGGTGCTGCGGTATCAAAAATACGGATGGAAATGGTCCAAGAGGTTACTTCTTCCGTGCTGGAGATGCTGGTGTCAGTCGAGAAAAAAATCCACCTCTGAATCTGCATATTCTCCATAGACCTGAGTTAAAATTAGTCTGGAGTGATTGGCACGGAGCAGCACACAAGACTATATATATGTAAGACATGGGGGTCTTGTGCAGCGGGTGTCAGAGCTGTCACCTTGCTAAAGCTGGCCAAAAAAATCCACAGTGTCTATATTAAACTCTCTCACTTTCTCCTCGAGAAAGCCCACGGTGAATCGGGCCACCATCAGAATAATCACTGCTGAGGTAATTTATTAAATGCACCATGATTTATGATGGGATTACGCCATAGCACCAGCTCGCTAGGCAATCAGCCAGCATGCGTATCGTTTATTACCCTGAATGTGACAGTCATAATGAAATGAAGGTATGAAGAAGGACAAATTCCTCACTTGGATTCCCATATTTTTGAAGGCAAAGCAGAGTGACACCGTAATCAAGGTTACAGGACAATGATTCCTTTCGAAATAAACAACTTCCTGTCTCAATAGGAGGAAAAATGGGAATCTGATCTGTTAAAAAGAATCCAGCTGAAGTTGGGTAACACGGCTCTTTAAATGAAATACGGCACAGCTTTTGTTTGTGCTGTCAAATGAAATATCAGACAGTCGCTGTACCGCTCTGTGGTGGTGAAGCCGGAGCTCATTATTTGAGAAGGGTCTTGGTGCAGAGCTCAACTGTGAGACCTACATCTGGAAGCCATGGAAACGTGTTACAGTATGTCATTTTTCTTGTATACATGTTTTTTTCAGTCATGAAAACTCTCGGAACGGGTTTAACAGCTTTTATTGATGGGAATGGAGTGTAGGTAGGTTTGGTCTTGGCGGACTAGATCTGGTGCTGCTATTGCTGCTGAGCCAGTACGAAGACTTGCTCTGGTAGACATGCTGGGACATGGAGATAAGAGAACCCTGCTGCTGCTGCAAAAGGTACGGTAGGAGGAACCCCCCGTAACAGATCTATACGGTGGTGCCGGGGAGGAGGAGGGTAGAATTAGAAAATCGTAGTGTGCGCAGAGGCCGAGCCCAGCGAGTTAGTCAGGATAATAAAGGGTAACCTAGATAGGGATTCATAGCCGATAGGCTGCGCCACCGATGTTGAGGGAACCAATCAGCACACGGATAGAGTTTAATGGCTGAACTGGGCATTTAGTTATGTTTGGAGTGGGATAACTAGTCACTCATACAAGAAAGATGATAAACTGTATAATCACACTCTAAACATAAATAGTCCATTATACAATGAAAATAATATGAATAAAATGTGAATAAAATGAGACGATTTATTTCATAGAATTCTCATTTTAAAGCTTATATGTTTTAAGAGGTAACATTAGCTAGCTATAGTTTTCAGCAAACAGGTAACATCAGCTAGCTAGAGCTCATTCGCTCGCTACCCAGGATGGAATTAAGCAAATAAATATGTATAAGATTAACTTGTAAAAGCAAATGTACACATACAGCATATATTTCAATTTCGAAATACATAAGTATACATATATACACATATATATATATATATATATGTATATATGTATATATGTATATACATATATACAGTGTAAACTGTCAGCAACTTCCTCAAGGAAAACCTGGTCATTTCCTGGATATGGTACAATTTTGATTCATAAGGCAGCGATTTGATATTTGATGATGCGTATGATACGATATGATTCAGTATCCTCTGATCGATAACTTTGTTCAGAGGTGGTCTCAGTGTTAATTCGTGAACGACGATGACATAAAGAAAGGATTGTTTTAAAAGTCTCAGAGTTACTTTGTGCTTTAAGATCAGCCAGTGTCTCTTCTTCTTTCACCACATTAAAGTGGACTTGGCTACAGTCACCTCAGACACCTGTACAGCCACAGCCAATTGTCAAAGATTATACATGATCCTCCAGTCTTATTTTAATATTTAACCACACTATGTCCACATTATGTTCCTCATTATTTCATCCTGTCCAGTCTCCTTCTCTTCTATGTTCTCTCTCTCACTCTTTCTCTTTCTTTCTGATTCTGCAGCTTCATATTTGAGGATACACCAATGAGCAGTGAATCAGAAGAAGCAGATATCAGCAGTGACGTGAATTAAGTGGAACCGTGTCCAAGATGCAGCAGGATGTCCGTCACTGCAGCCAAATGTACCATTTTGTCTCCTCTCTCACCAGACAGCTTGTGCCATATGTTCATCGCTGGTGTTCCAATAGGAGAGGACACTTTCAGAGTTTTCAGATCATTTTCACAACTTTTGCAGTTAGTGCAATGAGCAAGATTCAAATGATGACCTTTTCCTCAGGCTACTTCAACAAGCACGCTTCAGGATTTCCTTGCAGAGGTCAGTGACTGTGTTGAAGTAAAAAAAAAAAAGAAAGAAATGTCAAAAAATCTGCTTGGCTTAAAGTCGCTCAGGTCAGCAGTTTTCTTTTACTTGACCAAAGGTTTTATTCTGCCAGTGTGGAGATGCATCGATAAACACTTTTTCAGGAGCCATCCTCATGCTGTAGGAAGACGCTGTAGTTCCTCCTCGATATTTGTATAGAACACAGTTTGCAATCGGCTTTGCTTTGATTATTAATCATGAAATATGTCCAGATCTGTTCATTAGCGCAACACGGTACCGTAGGCTTACATCACACTGTATCCCCTGACTGTTACAAAGCGCTGATACTGGAGACTCCTTCCATAAATGTTAAATAATCGTCTCCTTATAACGGTAACGTATTAGAACGAGCACATTAATATAAATCTGTGCTACTGTCAGAGCTGCTGTTCTAGAGAATTAATCAACACCTTCTGACCAATCACGATCCAGAATTCAGCAGCAGTGTGGGAATGTAAACACTAATTACAGCATTTCAGCATATGTTACATAGAGCCTATTATGAAGTCATATACTAAAGTAATTTCCACATTTTAAAAAATTCACATTTACCTGTCGTGTAGCACCTTTCTACACAATGAATATCAGTGTCTTCTCTCAACCCACGTATCCGTGTACATTTAAACTTGCACTCTGCGGTTACCCGATCTGCATCCCCTGCTCGATTTGCTCTGTGCGTGCTGTACCAAAATAATTTAACCACACCCACATCTCCACTACGCTTTTTTGAATAACTCCGATATGTAATAAATTGTTTATCTAATTTTGAACCATATTCAGAGCGGGTCACTTTTTGCGTAACTTGTTGATATTCAGGATGTTTAGACAGAAGTTTAATGAAATAATCTAATTGATTAATTGATCCTCATCTGCAGTCACGTGGTACGGACATTGTTATGTACCTTTCGGCCACTCGTTCATCATCACTTCTCATTGCGTTTGTATCAAGTGGACGTTTTACACAACATGGCAAAATAAGAGAGTGTAAAGTGATAAGTAATAATTATGATCCTGAACTTTTCAAAGTTTTATTAGTGAATTAATACATTGTAAAGTACAACACTATTGTTATCTGGATTTTATAAAATTGTAATATTTTATAAGTGGAAAGTCTGGCTTTCTAATTCCTGTACGATTGAAGAATTTGTCATTTGCGATAGATAATTAAAAGTAGACTGCCCCGCCCACCTCCACCCTACCAACCGTTACCCTTTGAATGGAAAAGTTTTAAAAAGATTATTATTATAGTCTACTACATAACAGCCATCGTTAATTGATATAGCCTTAATATGTTCATATGTCAACATACTTACAATATTGATGTCCCCATGATGCAGGGTCTTAATGCACTTCTGCTTATTTTATTCTTTGAATAACATGAATAAAAAGAATGAATTTTATATAGCTACATAAACGTGATGCAATTGAATCCTATCTATAAACCAAGATACAATATGATGGTGTGTGCCAACATATACAGTACTGTATGCAGGGCACTTTCTGCAGTGCTAAAGGGTTTATGCTCATATACTGTACATGCATTTCTGTCGCCTTAATACCCCATGCTCTACCACCCCCTCCTTACCCAATTACCCACCTCACATCTGAGCAGAGTTGCAAGAATAAGTTTGTGAACCTTTAAAACATACGTGGATTTCTGCATTGCTCATAACACGTTGTCTGATCTTCATCCAAGTCATAATATCAGACGCAAACATGTGTACCCTGTTTAAACATTCCTAGTTTCAAAATGGAAGTAAACCTCTGGGCTAACGACATGTCCAACGGCTAAATGGAGTCAGGCACTGTTCTATAAACCACACACAATGCCTGGTGACTGACAGAGTCTGCTCTTCTTAAGAAAAACATGTTCATATGAAGCTAACGCTGTGAATCAGGTCCTGATCAAACACATTTCAGATTCATATGGAGGAGGGAGCATCATGGTTTACTGCCTCAGGGCCTGGAGAGCTTGCAGTCACTGAGGGAATGATGAATTCAAAACTGCATCAAGAACTTTTACAGGAGAATGTGAGGGTAGTGCTGATCACCTTCATGAGTGCTGGGTGATGCAACAAGACAACAACCCAAAACACACAAGCAGATGAACAACAGAATGGTTTAAACAGAAGAAAATGTATGATTTATTATGATCAAGTCATAACGAGTCTAACCTGTTTTAGATGCTGATCTGAAAACGCACGGTTCATGCAGCTGATCCTCACACTAGTGCTGTAGGAACTAATCACTGTGCAAGTCCTAGCAGCAGCTACAGGAAACCACAGGTGGAGGTTATTACTGCTGAACGAGCTTCTACCAGTTCTACGAATAAAGGTTTCAGATCATTTTCTCAGGCAGGGCTGTGAATTATTAATCGAAGACTTTAATTAAGAGCTCTTTGTGCGATTAGTTTCGACAGAATAAGTGTGTAATTATTATTACTTGATTTACAAGGAAGACCACATTTTATTAATTAATGCATTCAGAACATTTTGGAAATGTATAACTCCCTTGGCTATTTATGTTAACGGACAGGTGTAGGCTTACCTGGTAGAGGCCATGCTACGTAATCGACAGTACGTGGGCTCTTTGCTGTTTCGGCATGACATAATCTCCTGCATAACGTCTGGTGTAGAAGAACTTGGCTTCACTGCACAGAGCCACCTTTTGGCTGAAGTCATTTAATCAGGACTTTATCAGTGATTATGTTTACATGCAGCTTAATATTCCATTAATGATCCTCAATCAGAAGAGAAAACGTTCATGTGTACACCTCAGTGAAATTTCTATCAGACTGGATGAGGTGGGTTAATGTCCTTTTAATAAGCCTTTAAATAAAAGAATATCAGTCATGTAAATATTTATGTCTAATTACTTTTACTATCAGAATCTGTGTGTGTTCTACACAGTGTTTGGCTCACAGTGCACTCCACAAACCACAGTTACATGATATTTACATGATATTTACATGATATTTACATGATATTTACATGATATTTAAAAATAATTGTCAGGTCTCATCCTCAAAACATTACGGATCAGGTAACCACAGAGTAACGCTACATTCCTGGTAAGCTGCAAGTTGTAATAACGTCATTTCCCACCTCAGGACTTCTGATGTGCAAAGAGGGGAAAAAAAAAAACATCGACGCCTCCACGAATGTGCGTCTTTTGTTTGCTGTGTCAGAGCACATAAAGCTCATCAAAAGCTACTTAACTGCACGTTTACAGCTACGGGCTACTGGCAGTGAACTTTAAACATTCATGCTAAATTCTGGACTGAAATTGCAACACAACAACAGTAGCTTAGCAACAAGCTAGTCGGATAATGTTAGTGATAACTCTGATGTTGGTGATTAGCTTCTCAAAACAGCGGGTAATACGGTTAACTGATCTAAAGCCAATACTGCTATAAACTCATTTAAAAGTAGAGAAGAGGAACTTTACACCGTGTACAGTGAGTGGACATGTTGATTTGACGTCAGGAAGTGGTAGTTGAGAAGACTCCCCCTTTACCCCAGGTTAAAGAGTTGAAATTGCAAGTATACTGTATGTAAGTATGGATATGCTGTACATAGATATACTGTGTGCTTGTGAAAGGAAATATATACTGTAAATCATATAGAAGTTGCTACATGTAAGGTAAGCATATATATATATATATATATATACTTATATAAACATTGAATTATACAACACAGAAACACTAGACATTTTATTTAATTAGACCTGTTATCTATATTATTTCTATTATTATTTAGATGCATTTATCATATCAGTAAAACTGGTATTCTGTGTGTCTTAAATGTAATTGTATAGTCAGCGTCTCACTGGTTCAGTTGTCATCTCATCTCCCCGGACACGAACAGCCAGTTCCCATAAATAAACACGGGCCAAAAGGTGCACACTGCCTCCAGAACCCTGCGAACCACCCTGATAAAGGACATCACTTCCCATAACGAGTGACAGCTTTACTGCTTCACATATACAAAACCCTAATGAAGTGGCAGCTAAGAATAGTGGCAGACTGGTTTACAACAAAAGTGAAAGTGTGGAGCTGTGACCTTGGGTTTTCACCTCACTGCCAGGTTTTCTTCCAAATCTGTGTAATATACAGTTCTGTCATTAGGCGTACTGCAGGGGTCAGTGTTACGTCCAAATCCAAACCATCCAAACATCCAAAAACATTCTCCATTCACCAGCCGAAATATTATTAATGTGAGACAGAGGGGAAAGGGGCGGGGCTTCCATGGGGACTGTCAATCATTCCAGATTCATATGTCAATAATGTTAAATTAAATCATGCCTAGCAGGGTTTTTTTCAGAATCAGGATGTGAGAAAAGTCACTAAACTGATCAAAACAGCACAATGCAACACAGACACTGTCCTGTAGCTCGTATGCTAGCACAGCACCTCAGTTCACATATATAAACACCCATCAAGTGAAAATGAATACAACAGCAAGAATCCAATAACAAGAACACTACAACTTTTTGACCTTTTGACCTTTTGAGGAGAGGGATAATAGACTATTCCTGTATAAAATCGCTCCTCACATACTGTATGTACTTGGTTTGTTTGTATTAATGCACATAATTAGCTTTATTTAAATGACGCTACATGACACGTATCAGCATTAGACTGTCAGACGGCAGAGAAAGCTGCAGCTGCAGGAAGAGCTTTATTTTAAAAATGGTAGCAAACATTTCCAAATCGTAAACATTATGGAGCTCAAATATATTTTTTATTTGTCTGTCTTATGAGTATTTTACATAATATTGCAGGGATAAATCAGCAGTGCATGTACAGGTTAGCATATTTGTAATAATGTGAGGGGTTTTTTTTTGTTTGTTTTTTTTGCAGTATATTACACTGGAAAGTGAAACAAGGCTTTGAGACATCAATAAAACGAATGAAAACAGAAGTCAGGCTGTTGGTTATGGTAAATATTCTGAAACAATAATACAGGAACAGACAAAAAAAAAAAAAAGATTCTGCTAAACATCTGAGCTGTGTGCATTTCTCCAGAAAGCCTTTAGTGTGCTTAGCCTGAGCGATTACCTCTAAAAGGACGATCTGTTTCCCCCAGACTTGTTTTGCCCTTCATATTATCACCAGTGATGATAATCCCGTTCCCTCCGAGCCTGTCAGCTACAACCTAAGTACTGACATCTGAGTCCTGGAAAAGCTCCATGCTCCGAGTCCAGGAGAGAAATTTCACTCACATCCACACATTTAACTTGCTTTGTTGATTCTGTCTGAGTTTTGATTAAATGAACTTTACTTTCACCCTCAGAACATTATGAATTCAATTAACCAACTCCACCGAATATGTAACAAAAACATATTAATCTTTAGTTACATCCCACTGCTGCTGAATTCTGCATCCTGATTGGTCCGAAGGTGTTGATTAATTCTCTAGAACAGCAGCTCTGAAAGCAGCGCAGGTTTATATTAATGCGCTCGTTCTAATACGTTATGGTTTCTATAGTAACAGCTCGTTCGCAGAGTAAGAGGATTAAATAAAAATGAGTTGATGTGGTGAAGTTCTCTGTAAGACAATGCTTATTTAACATTTATGGAAGGAGTCTCCAGTGTCAGAGGTAAAGCTGTAGCTTCAGGACAGAGGCGTTTACACTTCTTTGCGGTTTCTCTGTAACACGACAAGCTGTGATTTTTTATTTTGGTCTTTTAACTTTGAGAGAGAGAGAGAGAGAGAGAGAGAGAGAGAGAGAGAGAGAGAGAGAGAGAGAGAGAGAGAGAGAGAGAGGCTGGTGAGGTAAGGATGAGTAAATGAACGTACTGTTAAAGGAACATAATCAGAACATAAAGGAACATAATCTCCTATAAGAGAATGACTGCAGGCTTTAAAGCCACATTACAGATTGTTATCAGTCTCTATCTGTGATCTGACGAGGTGTGATCTGGTCAGACGTAGCGACGCTAACGTGGCCTCCGCTTGCCAGCCGGGGTCAGAGTGTATCTGAGTGTTAGGGATTGAGCGGGCCTGCTGGGGTTTGTCTAGTTAACTGTCTGCTTTTATCAGCCCCTCTCTATGTGGCCCTTTTTTTTTCTTTGACCTCATTATGTTTTGCCTCGGTTTCATTAGCCTCTCCTATTCTCTGAGAAAATGGCCACAACCAGTGGATCATCCATCTCTGTCTGCCACCTCCCTCTCTCTCTCTCTCTCTCTCTCTCTCTCTCTCTCTCTCTCTCTCTCTCTCTCCTTTTCTCCTCTTCTTACCTTGCCTGATTCTCTCTCTCCATGTGTCTGGACCAACTCAGAAGGATGTCCACGCCGCAGATGGACAGCTTTATTCAATCTCACTGGCACTTACTCATGTCTCGGCGTGAAAACCATAAAGACCTCAATACACATTACTCCTGACCTCCAGCTCTGTGCAACGTTTGTGTAGCGGTGTAACTATAACTTTTATTTTAGCTTTTAGAATAGAGAGAGGATCGTCTGATTCATGACTTTATTGACATTCATGACATGACTTTATTAAGTCAGTGTTGGACGTCTGCAGTTGACAGATCAGTATTTCACAGTTCAGATCATTTAACACACACACACACACACACACACACACACACACACACACACACACACACACACACACTAGTTGCTGATCAGCGCTGATTCACATCATTCAGGTACTACTCTAATATTTTACTCTGTGTGGAAATGGTAAGAAGGTTGTATTCAGAGACTTTAATACAAAAGTTACCCAGGGAAAGTTTCTCATATTCAGAGTCGGGTTATGCAGCTGCTCGAGTTTTACAGTTACTCGAGCTCAGCTTCATGATGTCACGAGACACTGTACTGAGGTGAAATTGTAATGTGTGTGTGATGTAGGAGATTTCATCAAGCTTTTAATTCACTATTTTGATTTGCTGAATTAATTAAACAATTCCAGTGTTCATGTTAATTTGAGGTGGTCTCCTGTAAAGAAAACGTGCCTGGAGGTAAGAGACTCTGATTAAGACGCGTCTCCTCCGTGTGAAAAGCACTTGTGGAAGAAACGTGGGAGAATGATGTGTGTCATAAAAGTCATAAAATATCATTAAAAACGAAATTCCACTTTTTAAATATTTATTCAACGCTGAATCTGAGAAAACGTTTTTCACCATGAGTGAATGAATTAATGAATGAATTAACTAATAATGTCAAACTTATGTATTTAATATTATCCTTGAATGACATTCCACAGTGTGTGTGAGTGAATTACAGCCGAAAGATTAATATCAGTGTGGCATATAATGGTTCCATCGAACAGTCAGAAGGTGGCGCTGGACTTAACGCCGCTCCTCACTCGAGCCGAAAACACACGAGCCCTACGAAGACGCCTGCCCTACACCTTACCCCCCTACCCCCTAAGCCCTACACCTTACCCCCTACCCCCTAAGCCCTACACCTTACCCCCTACCCCCTAAGCCCTACACCTTACCCCCCTACTCCCTAAGCCCTACACCTTACCCCCTACCCCCTAAGCCCTACACCTTACCCCCTACCCCCTAAGCCCTACACCTTACCCCCTACCCCCTAAGCCCTACACCTTAAGCCCTACACCTTACCCCCTACCCCCTAAGCCCTACACCTTACCCCCCTACTCCCTAAGCCCTACACCTTACCCCCTAAGCCCTACACCTTACCCCCTACCCCCTAAGCCCTACACCTTACCCCCTACCCCCTAAGCCCTACACCTTACCCCCTACCCCCTAAGCCCTACACCTTACCCCCTACCCCCTAAGCCCTACACCTTACCCCTACCCCCTAAGCCCTACACCTTACCCCTACCCCATAAGCCCTACACCTTACCCCCTACCCCCTAAGCCCTACACCTTACACACTACCCCCTAAGCCCTACACCTTACACACTACCCCCTAAGCCCTACACCTTGCACACTACCCCCTAAGCCCTACACCTTATGTGTACACCCTACGCCCTACACAGAAGTGAGCCACAGTTAATCATAAGGTTTCTGTTTGACAGGACTCTCTCTAGCATGACAGCTTCTCTGCTTAGACAGCAATAAAAAGAACCTCGGGAACCTCTCGCCCTCCTCACGCTTATAAAACTGTCCGAGCCCTGGGAAACCGAAACAGGTGAAAGGTATAGAGATAAAAAGTGATAGTGATAAAAAGTGAAAGTGAACATGATGTCAACCGATAAAAAAATTAATCTCGAATCACAGTACAGGAGTCGAGCAACAAACCTGGATATTTATTAATATATTTATTTGGTGTGAGTTTGGGTTGAGATTCTATTCATCCAAAGTAATAAAGGGATAAATTCATACATTTCAAATTTATATCCTGAGTTTATAAATTTCTGTAAAGCTGCTTTTGGACAATGTCCATTGTTAAAAGTGCTACACAAATAAAACTGCATTGAATTCAAAGAGACTTTCAGTGGAACTGCAATGCAATCTGTAAACACTTGAGGTAAACCTCCAGTACTTGATAGTTTAGTGTCTTATTTCTCTCTGGGGATTTGACCTCATAGCCTCCTGGTCACTGCTGAGCACTCACTGCATCAGATCTATAACAGAGGTCAGTAAAGGTCAGATTACTAGCTTGCTTGTTCGGGACAGCTGTAAAAACAAACAAACAAACAAACAAACAAACAAAGTCTTTCTCTCTCAAATGAAGTTCCACAAGACCTGGTTTTTAAGCAGGTATCTATTCAGCCACAACTTAATTGAATAATTTAATTCCTCTTATCTGCCTCTGTGGACCTCGATAAGCTGGTGTTAGTGGCAGAAAAAAACCCACACCACCCCCTCAGTGTGAGCTACTGACGTGTATCAGCGCTATCATTACGCTCGGGCGGTGCTGTAGGACTGAATTTCAAAATCAGGGGTTAGGAGTTTAACCTCCGTTCGCACGATTAATTGGCACAGCTGTAAGTTTTGTTATTTCTCCCATAGATCAACAAATGACATCTTATTACCGCGAGCCAAAGCACTCGTAGCGTTAATGACTACTGTTAAAAATGTGCCTTCATTCAACGGTGAAATCTAGTTGACTTCCATTTTGTGCTCAGAAGAAAAGCTTGTCCTGCACTCGGGGTAAGCGCTTAAAGGCACTTAATACAATGGTTTTAAGTACAACTCTGTTCCCCAAATTATAGACTGAAAATAAATTATTAATCATCCGAACACCCTTAATGCCCTCATGCCATTAGCACACACGCTCGTTAAGCACATTTTGTGCATTTGCTAATTTTATAGTAAAACCTCTTTCAAACCGTTTATTCGTTTAAGAATAAAATGCGGCAAAAAAAAACGTTTTCTCCGATTCAGTGTTGAATAATTATTTAAAAAATGGAATTTAATTTTTAATGATATTTTATGATTATGATACACATGTTTCTTCCTCAAGTGCGTAATGTTTAAACACTTCTGCTTTAAGTTGCTGTTATTATGAGCCTGAGCAGAACGCAAGCCTTCATTATTTATAGAGAGAGAAGCCTTTATTTGTCACGTACACTGGACATTACAGCACAGTGAAATTCTTTTCATCAACTATTTTTTTTGTCTTATTAACTTGAAGAGAGAGAAAACAGAGGCTGGTGAGGGAACGATAGCTTTTTATAACGTAGTGTGACTGAGTGGATTTCTGACTGGAGATTGGAGGTCTGTTTTTAATACCTGCACCTGTTTAGAAAATACCCAGCATATACCTTTTAGTAATTATCAATCAAGAAGAAAGACACGCTATCAAACTTTTTTTTTTTTTTTTTTAATGAAAAAATCTGCAGTATAAACTTGTTACCAGGCAGGAAAAGGAAAAGTGGGAACGTCAGCCATGTTGTTTAGAGAAGCTTTTTAAGGTGATGTTTAATCCTCTTCCACACACTGCCTGTCAGGTTGGGAATTTTTTTGGCCAACCAGCTCTGAAATGCTGTGATGGAAGTTTCTTGGCAGCTCGTATTTATTTCTTGTAAAAGGGAAAATAGAAATGGGTTTTTGTACATCACTTTATATATATTTTTTTCTTTTACTTACTGCATTTTTGGCCACTCTGGTGAAACTGTAGCAGCGAAACAGCGTTATAAAACCACTCTCACATCACTGAGTGAAAAGACAGCTGCTGATTTAATGTTTAAACTACAGTGCTGTGCATAAGTATTCACCCCCGCCCCCGATAAGGGTTAAGGGCCTTTCACACTGAGCGTGATTAAGTGACATGAATGTACAAGGCTATGACGCTTTTGAATCGAAACAATAGATCCCTATGGAGCTATTCACACAACAAAATGAGATTTTTTTTTTTCAACTAGCGTGTCCATATTTTTCCCCGTCACTCCGTGATGAAACTGGCCGACCAATTGGATTCGTGCTTTTGTTCACGTGCCCAGAGCCGCTGAAGTTACATTAAAAACACGACTTTGTGGCGCTCAAGCACAACACTGTCTTGCCGAGCGCACGTCGATATCTGAAGAAGAAGACGACGAAGAAGAAGACGCAGGAAAGATGAACGTTGAGCTGAAAAGGTGTCTGAACGCCAAGAACTTTATGATAAACGCCACAGCGACTACAAAAATATTGAAACCTCTTTACCAGCATCCACCATTTTAGCCTCAAGTTGGCCCATAATTCTAGTTCAAAACCGATGAGAACTTCATGACTCATTTAATCAGATTATGTTGTGGCTATTTTTTTTGACGACACTGAAATGCAGGTGTATCTTCTAAGTGATCCATTTAATCCTTTCAGTGTTGCTTTCTATACTATATAGCATTGTTTGTTTCTTTGTCTCTTCCCTGCAAATGTTTCACGTCTCCGTTCAACAATAATCCGCTGATTAATAATCCATTGTATTTATTTTGCACCCGGCATATATTTGCATATAAGTATTCTTTACCTCTTATTCAAATAGTTAAGTGCCCCATTATTGTGTTGTTATATTATCATATTGACCACAAAAAAGACTATTCATAGTCGACACTTCACCAATTTGCAGGAACATTAACATTTTTGGGCACAACAATAGTTGCATTATACCCCCCTTTTTCCACCCTTAAGGATTTAGCTTTAAAGAAGTATTTGTTGCAGCGGCCAAATCACCAAATACCTTCACACATTTCACAAAAGTGTCTATGTGCTTTAACTTTGATAGAACATGTTATATAAAAAAATATTATATATCAGTTGCTGTAGTGAGTGCTGGTGCTTATAGATATTATTTATTAAATGATGAAAAAATGTGACGCTGCTACTGCTGAAGCTGCTGCTGCTTGAAAATCCGTTTCCTGTTGGCTCGCAAAAAGTGTGTGAACGTTTTTTTTTGCAAACACGTAAATACTGACTCTCCTTCTTCTTCTCAGTGATAAGCAGGTGTGAGAAACGGAAAGTTGTGCAGCGCCACCTTGTGTACTGGGGTATTTCTGCTTTTCAATAAGCGCCATCTACTGTCAGGGAGTGAATTTGCACTTTCATTCGGCTTGCCGCTCGTGTTTAACGCGAGGGTGTGAACACAAAAAGACACGTCGAAAAATGGACCGTTAAAGCTTTGAAAAAAATGAGCCTTCAGACTTACGGCCAAATGACCACGCTAGCCTGTTCAATTATTTACATCAGTTTAAAACTATGAATTATATGCGGAGCATCTGCCGTGCAAGTCCCTGCAAATGAGCTGTTACTACGAGCTGCTTAACCTGTTATTTATATTTTTAATTTAATCAGCACCTTCTGACCAATCAGCATTAAGAAGTGATGTTAGCCATACCTTCTACGTTTCTGAGACACTAAAACAAGGTACATTACTTTGTGATTGACAGAAGGATGATGTTTAAACATTCTGGATAAGCGCCATGAAGGCAAGGGATCGTCCATGACTGCCACCTCCAGAGAATCGAGATTTAACCCTGTATGAACCCGGCCTTCTTGATGAATGTATTCAGCCGAGCGTACGCTACGAGGAATGTTCTCGATCAGCAATGAATGCTTAATAACAACAGCTAGCCCATAACTCGTAATTATTCGACCCAAAAAGGCTGAATTCAGTTAATTTAATTGAAGAAATCCAAATGGTGTGTTTCATTTATAACTAGGATAATGAAATAGCTAACACAGAGTGTAAAACAGTGTTGAACAGTACAGAGGAGGGGGTCTTGGGGAGAACACTGCAGCGATAGAAGACCCGGGAGATGAGATTATGGGTCGCTAAACATTTAAAGAGTAAACGAGGATGCTTTATTCTCCTCCTTTCCAGCGTCTCCTTTGAGACAGTCACATTCATATAATCAGTGACAAAGTGGCAGTGATTTACATTCTGAAAATGCCTTAATGGGAATCTCTTTTTCTTTTCTAATCACCATGCAGAGTATTTGCTCTGTATGTTAAATCCATTCCACCTGGAAAACCCAATTGGAAAGGCTTAATTATCCATGACCTCACCGGTGTGTCCCTGAGGACGAGGAGGAGGAGGAGGAGGATGAGGATGAGGAGGAGGAGGAAGGGGAGGTGGCAGTGATGAATGCTGCTGAAGCACAACATGGCATCACAATTGTGAATGTAATAGTGAACAGATTCACAATTAGGCAGGAAGTAGGCAGCTTTTCTTACAACATTCAAACTAAATCACTCTCGTTTGTCTTCATTCTTACAGATATGGATCAGACTGAGAAGGCAAGTGGAACTTACCATGTTCTTGAATTCTTGAATATCCTACTTTATATTAACGGAGGATTATAACAGTGCATCTTATGTAAATACATGTGTATTGTGTTTTGGCTCGAGTAAGTATGAAGTGTGAAAGTCTAACTTTTAGTTTATTCCTGTACCATATTCGTGCAACATGCTAACCCAACTAACTAACTAACTAACTAACTAACTAACTAACTAACTAACTTCTGGATTAGGGTTTTGCTTTTCACTGTGGAACACTTTCTGCAAATGCAATACCATTTGTTTATTGTATTTCAGGTTATATCACAGGTGTGATTGTTTTTTTTTGTTTGTTTTTTTTCCTCTCTGTATGCTCCCACTTTCTTCTTTGTTTTTGTTGGCATGAATTTGAAGTTGTAAGCCTTGTTATCCTGCTCCGACTTTCCTAGCTGTTTAATTAACGTTCTGTTGGTGATCATGAATATTACAGTGCCTATAGAAAATCATCCTACCCCTTTGAAATAGTCACTTTTTTTGTCTTACAGCCTGAAATCAAAACCCATTAAAATATATATTTTTTTGTTCCAGCTTTATTTACACATTCTGCCTTACAACATTCCAGTAACGAAAAAAAAAAGCAACAGTTTGGAAACATTAAAAAAAAAGAAAACTAGAATAACAGAGTTGGAAAAGTGATCAGACCCATGGTTTAAAACTTCGTAGAGCCACATTTTGCTTTAATTACAGCCATCAGTCTGTTTGGATATGTCTCTATTAGCTTTGCGCACCTAGAGTGGGGAATATTTGCCCATTCTTCCTTGCAGAATTGTTCGAGCTCAGTCACATTTCGTGGTGAGCGGTGATTGACTGCTGTCTTCAAGTCCATCCACAGATTTTCAGTTGGATTTAGGTCAGGGTTCTGACTCGGCAACTCAAGGACATTCACCTTCCTATCCTATCATCCTTCCTATCATGAAATGTATCAGTCAGGATTTAGGCCTCATCACAGCACAGAGACAGCACTGGTTAAAGTGGTAAATGACTTACTGATGGCCTCTGATCAGGGTTGTGTCTCCATGCTTGTGTTGCTTGACCTTAGTGCAGCTTTTGATACAACTGATCATAGTATTCTCCTTGGTAGACTAGAAAATGTTGTTGGCGTTAAGGGAACGGCCCTCTCCTGGCTCAGGTCTTATTTGACTGATCGTTATCAGTTTGTAGATGTAAATGGTGAATTCTCTATACATACTGAGGTAAAGTTTGGTGTTCCGCAAGGTTCTGTTTTAGGCCCACTGCTTTTTTCTTTATATATGCTACCTCTGGGTCAAATTATTCGTACACATGGAATTAGCTTCCATTGTTATGCTGATGACACACAGTTGTATGTTTCAGCAGAGCCAGATGACAGACACCAGTTTAATAAAGTTGAGGAATGTGTAAAGGACATTAGACAGTGGATGCTTATTAACTTCCTCTTACTAAATTCTGACAAGACAGAAGTACTTATACTAGGACCACATGCAGCTAGAAGTAAGTTTTCTGATTCCATAGTAACTCTGGATGGCCTTTCTGTTTCATCATGTGCAGCAGTAAAAGACCTTGGTGTGATCATTGACTCCAGTCTTTCCTTTGACGCCCATGTAGATAATATTACTAGGATAGCCTTCTTTCACCTCAGAAATATTGCTAAGATAAGAAATATATTGTCACTACATGATGCAGAAAAATTAGTCCATGCTTTCGTCACCTCTAATTTGGATTATTGTAATGCCTTACTGTCTGGATGTTCCAGTAGGAGCATAAACAAACTCCAGTTAGTCCAGAATGCAGCTGCAAGAGTCCTCACTAGAACCAGAAGATATGACCACATCACCCCTATCTTATCCACACTGCATTGGCTCCCAGTGAAATCCCGCATTGATTATAAAATACTACTATTAACTTATAAAGCGCTAAATGGCTTCGCGCCACAGTACCTAAGTGAACTTTTGGTCTTTTATGATCCGCCACGCCTACTTCGATCAAAAGGCGCAGGCTATTTGTCAGTACCTCAAATAGTGAAGGCTACTGCAGGGGGAAGAGCTTTCTCTTACAAAGCCCCACAGTTATGGAACAGCCTTCCAATTAGTGTTCGGGACTCAGACACAGTCTCAGTGTTTAAGTCCAGGCTGAAAACATATTTGTTTAGTCAAGCCTTTCGTGAATAGTTTTTTTTTCCTTAGGTAAAGGAGCAGATCTAGAGGTCTCATGGGCATAGTGTGTTGTGGTGTGCTGGGATGTCTGGATGCTGTCACCCCCCCACCTTCAGGTGTCCACCAAGGTTTGTTGGTGGTGGAGTGGCTGGCCGCCTTGTCCCAGGGAGCCCTCATGTCTGTGTTACCTTCTGGCTCTCCCTTTTAGTTATCCTGTCATAAGCTAATCTTGCCAGAGTACCTGCTTTCACTTACGCAAAGTACATTGTCCTTAACCATTACAGGACAATAAGCATACCTAATGATCTCTCTCTCTCTCTCTCTCTCTCTCTCTCTCTCACTCTCTCCCCCCCTCTCTCTCTCTCGCTCTCTCGCTCTCTCTCCCTCCCCTTCTGTTGAGCTTCACATGATACTCCTGAGATGCCAGTGATCCCGACCCCTTCTGCTCTCTGGACCTGCCTGATCCATCCTGATGCCCTACTTCTGGTTGGAGACCTCATCAATTGAAGTCACATGATGCTGCTGAGGATGGCCCCACACGGTGCAGCCTAAAGATCACTGAGATTACAGTGGTGAAGTTCAACAAAACAGACTTCATATAAAAACTGTAATGAATTTTTCATGGTCTCACAACTGCTATCTGACCGTGTGGTACTGGTACATTTATAGAAGGGATTTATTTATTTATAATTGCACTATCTGGTGTTACCCAGATGAGGATGGGTTCCCTTTTGAGTCTGGTTCCTCTCAAGGTTTCTTCCTTATATCATCTCAGGGAGTTTTTCCTTGCCACCGTTGCCGCTGGCTTGCTCATTGGGGATAAATTCATAAATTTAAAATCTATGTCCTGAATTTATATACTTCTGTAAAGCTGCTTTGGGACATACTACTACTTTTGTCCATTGTTAAAAGCGCTATACAAATAAACTGAACTTGAATTTGAGCTATCCTTAAGCCACTGTGTAGTTTTTTTGGCGGTGTGTTTAGGGTCGATGTCGTGCTGGAAGATGAACCACCTGCCCATCTTCAACTGTCTAGCAGAGGGCCGCAGGTTTTCCTCAAGATTTTGGGTGTACTTGGCAGCATCCATTTTCCCTTAAATCCTGACCAATTGCCCAGTCCCCGCTGAAAAGAAATACCCCCACAACATAATGTTGCCACCACCATGCTTCACAGTAGGTATGGTGTGTTTTGGGTGGTGTACTGTGTTTGTTTTTCACCAAACATAATGCTTGCAGTTCAGTCCAAAAAGTTCAATCTTGGTCTCATCTGATCATAAAACCTTTTGCCACATGGCATTAGAATCTTCCAAGTGGTTTTCTGCAAAGCACAAATGAAGAGGCTTCTTTCTTGCCACCCTGCCATACAGCCCAGCTTTGTGTAAAGCTTGTGAGATTGTTGTCACATGCACAGACCGACCAATCTCTGCCATAAGGACTTGTAAGTCGTTCAAAGTTGCCATTGGCCTCTTGGTAGCTTCCCTGATCGATATCCTCCTGGCTCGGTCATCCAGTTTGGAGAGACGGCCCGATCTAGGCAAGGTGTTGGTGGTGCCATACGCTTTCCACTTCTTAATAATGCTCTGAACGGTACTCAGAGGGACAGTTAAAGCTTTTGAAATCTTTTTGTATCCTTCTCCTAACTTGTGCCTTTCCGCAACTTTGTCCCAGAGCCCTTTTGAAAGCACCTTTCCAACCATGGTGTATTCTTTGTGTTGCCATGCACTACTAGTAATGGAATCATCATGGAAGAGACGGTTTTCTTATGAAGTAATCAAAACCACTGCAATTGATGTCAGGTGGGGGACAATTAGCATGGTGTGTGATCTGGGAAGTGACTGGTTGTACCTGAGCAAGTTTATAATAGTTACTCTAAGGGGCTGATCACTTCTCCAAACCAGGTATTTCACTAATTAAATTTTAATAATTGTTCATAATTTTTTAAAATGTTATTTCCACTTAGATGTGGAAGGATATAATGTGTAAATACAGCTGGCAAAAGTTAGATTTAATTTATTTTAATTTCCAGGGTGTAATGTGACAAAAGGAAAGGATTTTGAGAGGGTATGATGATTTTCTATAGGTACTGTAGCACAGTTAATCACGTCTGTCTGTTCTTTAACCCCCGATCAACATTTTTACACACATTGAAGCAGACAATAAAAAATAGCTGACAGATGTTTATTGTTTTCATGGGAACTCTGATTTGAAGTTTTCCATCTTGGAGCAGAGTGCAGATCATTTTGTCCCGGATGTTGAGAAATCTGGTGAAGGTAATTATGCAATGAAGAAATACAAAGGCTTAAAGGCTCTCAGAGCTCAGGCAGGTTGAGTTCCTCGCTCGTAATCCTGCTGTATTTGCAGGTTTAGCAGCAATAGCATGAGCGTGCTCGCTGGAGGAGTTTCACTCCATCACGTCTCAAACTTTTGTATTTCGGCCCACTGCCTGATGCGATTGTGCTTTACAGGGCAGCCAGCTGGTGCTAATGTGCAGCCACATTGGCTTTTATTACACAATTAAATTAGATGACAGCCACTGTTGTGCTGTTGGGAGAGACTGTGGCATTTCAAACGGAGATCATGACGCTGCAAAAGAGATGCATAAAGAGTAGTTTAGTTGTATTACCTTCCATGGTGATACAGGGTGATACAACTGTCATATTGGGAGTGGCTGAGTTTTTACTCTTGCATGGATCTGTTTGTGTGTGTGTGTGTGTGTGTGTGTGTGTGTGTGTGTGTGTGTGTGTGTGTGCGTACAGCACTACACACCTTGTACCTTTCACAGTACTGTCTGGATTTTTAGGTGACAGTGTGGGAATGGCACTGCAGGAGTGGACAGATCCCTCACACAGCTCAGTAGACTAGACGTCAGTAGCGTATTTCTTCTTCAACATCCAGAGAAAGAAGAAACCATACACCCTACTGACTTTTTATTGAGTTTTTTCATTGTTGACATGACTTTATATGCTGAAATAAGGGGTTGAGGAGAATTTTCTGAGTAAGAATTCCAAGCAGACGGGACGTTTTCTTTGTTTTTTTCCTACATGGAAATTCTGACTTACAGGCTTTGGTTGAATGCAGCATATGCTTGAGCTAGTTATTCACTTAATTAGCTAACTAGCTTGCCATACGTGGGACTGGGCAGCACACTGGATCTTCCATTTGTAGATTTACAATTCTCTGCATTTATTATTATAACAGTTTACAAGACAAATGGCTTCATCCCCCTGTACACATCTCAGATCTATACTACAGTAGCTATTTACGAAGAATCCTTCAACACCTTTCTGACTGATGTCACTGTGCTCCTCCCACTGCACCAACATGCAGTAAATGTACTGTACTGTTTCCATCAATAAGGCCATACAAAATAAAAAAAGATCATATGACATGCGACTAACAGTCAAGATTAACATCTCTTACATCAGTTTTCCTTGAAAATTTGGCATTAGCTTGATGGAATTCATACAAATTGTGTATGAGTTCAATCTGCTTTGACTTTCTATTAGTCTTGGAGGATTAATCACTCATTAGCAGGCTCTGGATGAAATGATTTTAAGATACAGTATGTTAAGGATGTGCTGTGCCCCGTCGTCCTACATGTGTTAATATGTTGTTAATTACAGAGTTTATGGAAGAAGGTGATGGTTGCCATGAGACAGTTGTGGAGAGCAATGTGAAGAGGTTATGATGAGTTTTAACGCATGGTGAGGTAATGATATAATTCATGAAACACCATGTTCTACACGAGCCTGTATGCTGTAACGGAGTATATACTGTAGACGAGAGTCAAAAGAATTCAGCAAGTTTGTGTTATTCTCATAATTAGTCTCAGACTAATCAGCTTAACAACATGACATTTTTCGCACGTTTCTCTGTTCCAATTGGCTTTTAAACAGTGTGGTTTTATATAAAGAAACTCGTGTGCTTTCAGTTCATTACGTTTAAGATACCGTTACTGATCCTTTAAAGATTAACTCTGAAAGTGCAGAAGAAAAAAAATAAGCTAGCATTGTTCATAATTTTCCAGGATGGTCAGCAGTGTTCTGTAGGTAATCCAGATCACGGGTTTGTATTAATGCGCTTGTACTTTATCGTTTCTATAGTAACAGCTCATTCACAGGGACGTGGACTGCGGACGCTCCACATACACGCATTCAAAAACGTGTTATCGCTGATGTGGTGACGTTTTCTGCAAGGAGACGTTTATTTATTTAACATTTATGGAAGGAGTCTCCAGTGTCAGTGTAACAGTCAGAGGTGAAGCTGTAACTTTTCCAACATCTTCAGGAGTTTAAGCTTCATTGCAGTTTTGCTTTTTTTTTTGTCATATTGAGTTGAAGAGAGAGAATAAAGAGAGAGAATAAAGAGAGAGAATAAAGAGAGAGAATAAAGAGAGAGAATAAAGAGAGGCTGGTGAGGGAACGAGTGTTTATAGCTGCTATAACGTAAGTGAGAACACGAACTAACTTGTTTCAAGGACGTTCCAGAGCATTAACTATAAATGGATAAAAGTGTAATGTGTCGTTCTTCAATAAATAAAAACATGCAATAGTCAACACGTTGCTGTGGTATAAGAGGAATAAAGCACTTGGGGAGGTGCTGTTATATTTGCTTTGCTATTCATATTAAACAGGAAGAGATCAGGGTTAAAGGTCATATACATATAGAATTTTTCATTATTGTTAATGTACATATTTTTTACTCTGAAAATCGAGCCTGTGTTGTAGAGTGACATTTCCTGCCTGTCTGTTTTCACTGAGACTACTCACTGGTCATTAATATTCATAAGAATGCATTTTCATGCTCATTAATATTCATTATCTGACACGTGAAGTTCTGGCCTGAAAGACAGAATATAACGAGGAAAAAAATATTAACCTGTGAGGAAGGTGAGAAGCTTCAGAGCGGTGTGTTTATACTCAGTTTATACAGTTTATCAGGTTAGACTGCTAATAGTGTTAATAATTATGTTAATAATGAACAGATGAGCTAATAGTCTGCTCAGTGAATAGAGAAACATCAACAGACACAAACTTTTAATAAAATAAACATCTTTTTTTTTTAGTAACATTTTAGTTGTTGCTGTTGAAAAGGTTGATTCAGTATTTAATATAAAGTATTTAATATAATGCTAATTCCAGCTCACACTCTTAATGCTGAATCACCGACTGATTTTATCCAGAGGGCGTGTCGAGTTAAATGTACATTTATTTATGCAAATGAGACATCATCTAGTTAAACTTGTGTAAATTTGTATAGTTCATAAAATCAAAAATCTAGTATTCGAATGATGTTAGTGTTAAAATGTTTATTTGCGACAATAATCAACAGTTTTAAAGATATTTATGATCGGTCCAAACTGAGTCAAGATCCAGACCGAAAACCATCAGATCCTTTTTGAAGCCAAGTCTTCACTTTCATACAGTATATTTTACTATTTTGATGTTGATGACGATATCGCATTGCTTAAACAGAAGAGTCGGGTTAGAGAGTCAGAGTAAAAATAATAATTCACCTTGGAAAATGATCCGTTAGAAAGCTAGCTGTTTGTGTGTGCAGAGGAGATGTGTGTATAAACTCTGTAAGCACTGAAGTGTTCCCTCTCTCACTTACGTCTAAATAAAGCTGGACGCTCTGAACACCTGAGATCACTAACACTCTCCTGTTTGGAAACTGCATGATGCAACGGCAGGCAATATGAGCTGGCGGCCCATCAGCACCTGAGGCCCAGGTAAAGGAAAGAACGAGTGAATAAGCTCATTTCGAATGAAGACAAAACCACCAACAGGGGAGTACAGAGTGGCCCGGCGCTATGCTAATCACACGGGTTCGAGTCCATAAAACACCGACCAGGGAAACGACTCTGACTCTGTTGTCCTAGTGAACAGGAAGTCTACTGTCCAATTACAGGCTTCTGCTGGAACTGAAACACTTCTGATCGATTCTGAATACGGAGCACTTTTATATTTCACACCTTGTCTATAAATAATTCACCTTTAAATGAAGCCAGTAAATCTCAAACCATTTCGTTATCGACTGATGGACAGCACTGACCACCTCCGAGTCCCACATATGTCCTGCGATCGCCTACCTTTGCCTAGTGCTAAGTCCGCCCCTGCTTGCCAGGTTACTCAGAAACCACAAAGCGCTGACACTGGAGACTCCTTCCATAAAAATTAGAGCTCTGGCTGCTTAGTCTTAACTTTTTGTAGACAATGTCAGAATAAGATAAGATAAAATCTTCACTGCTAAAAAACTGTGAAATGTGACTCGATAGGAAAGAACCCATAAGATTGCAGACAGTGGAGTTTTTATAGCTCTGTCTGTAACTGTGACACGTTATGAAACTTCACCTGCTTCAGCAATGACTCCGAGTTGACGCTCGATTTGACAGATTCGGAAAAAAGCCACGGAAACGCATTTAAAGAACAAGAGGTGGAATACAGCGTCAAACTTTATATACTGCTGTTTACTGAACACACACACACACACACACACACACACACACACACACACTTGAGGAGCATCTAGACAGTAACTTTGTGTTTGTGCGTCCCTCTCAGGAGAAAATTTCCCATAGAGTTTCATTCCATCCATCTTCTCCGCAGTCGCCTGATATCCGATTATCTTCTCGTCCGTCTCCTCTAGAGAATGCAGCATTGATACACACACACACACACACACACACACACACACACACACACACACACACACACACACACAGATGAAAAGAGACCCCCGCACCCCCGTCTGAGATGTCAGTGAGATGAGGGTTTTTTTGGAGAAAAAGGGAACGGCGTAGAGCAGAGAAGAAGCACACACTCTTCTGGAGGACGGCTGAATCAGTAACTGTAAATAGAGATAAATGGGCCTCCCCAGTGCTCAAATATTTGCCACAAAATTGCAGACACGCCAACACGTCCGACAGGCTGATGGATCAGCAGCGAGCGCAGAGCCGAGAGAAAGACGAGCTCTGAATCCGTGCAGCATGTCTGATCAGGAACAAACGAGAATCTTAAAATTATTCTTAATTTAAAAAAAAAAAAAAAAAAAAAACTCATTTAAAAAATGTCACTGCAGTAGATTTACGTCAGTTTTTTTTTTTTGAAGAAAATGTGAAGATAAACATCACATGGTGTCAGGAAAAGAAAATATGTGTGGCGGTCTGTGAAAACCCATCGGATATCAACAGCCGATATTCTGACACCTCACATCAAAAATAATGTTTGATCATCTTTCTAACCTTGCCTCGACTTTCTGCGGCTGTAAAACCGTCAGTCTGCTTAAGGTAGGCGGTTTAATAGCTAGTTTGCTAGCTAAGTGTGATTTCCCAACACTGTATCTCCAGCTTCCTGTAGAAACGTTTAAGTGGTGTCAACACGCTCACGTTCACTTACGTCTCCCGCGGTGTACCATTACATAACGTCCTTATAGAGCTAAAGCTCTAACTGCATGTGTAACATTACAGTTTGTGTATTTAATCAATTGTTTATGACAGTGTAACGTCTGAACGTATCAAACTGATTTCTGAATCAGTCTGGGCTTAGCAATGAAATTTCTCTGTCTCCTTGAGCTGTAAATCCCTATCTGTTTAATGACCACTCTGGCCCCAGTTTGACCAGATACCTTTGGAATGCTAATGGCCAACCTTCCCCCCTTCGTACACACACACACACACACACACACACACATACACACACACACACACAAGCTACCTACACGCGCACACACACACACACACACACACACAAGCTTACCTTACACACACAATGGAAAAATCTCTCTCGAATGTAACATGTAATTATATGTAATTATTCGATGCCTAAATAGTGTGATGTTATCTTGTTTACATATATTGTGTGTTTATGTGACCTAACCTTAATGACTTTAGATAGTTTTAACCTAGGATATTATTTTAAATGTCTGTAACCATGTTTTACTTGTAATATTCGTTACAAGTCCATTGAATTTGGTATGTAGTTAATTGTCTTGCGATACCCTGATTGATTATGCATATCATATTGCAATGGGATACATTATTTCATGCTTTCTCTTAATTTCATATATAATACGGTATAAACCGGCTCCTCCCTGGACATGCAAATTAGGGTCTGAGACCAGACAAAGAGAGTTCATCCCGCCAACAAATCCAACTTCCTGATTGGCCAATAGCCCAAAGAGGTGTGTGCATTGGTGTTGTCTTTAAAACAGCACCACGCTTTGAAACTCAGTCTCTTCAGTAGTCTCTTCAGTCTCTCTTCACTCACTTCAACTTGACACTCTTTCCAGCTTCTCTCCCCCGGGGCCACGTGCCCCGGGAAGAGGAAGCCAGGATCTCTCTCTCCCAGACAAAGGATGCAACCGCCTCACAGCACACACCTTTTTCAAATGGCACGACGAACCAGCGAACTCTACACGACCTCGCGTGAACTTTCAAACTGAAGCCGTGCAAGTATAGTTAATGGATCTATATCTGCGTTTAAGATTGTACCCCTGTTTATAGGAGATTTAAGTTCGTTGCTGGTTTTGAAAAAGGCTAATTAGTTGTGTTTTTGTCTGCTTCCCTTTTATTTCATTACTTTCTCTCTATACCTTTTCTTTCCTTGTATATAGATGTACATATGTATGTTTTGCTTAGAGTTAGTCGTGTGTATCCATAGTTACATCTAGTTATTAAAATCTATTATCTCACGCTTGATTTTCTCTGTTTTTGGTCACGTGATGAGTCAATTAAACGCTGTGAGTCTCACTACCCGCTCTGGAAACGGAGATTTCCTTCCTGGCCAGAAGGATTAACTCCCTCTTTAGAGTTCATAATTCCAAACTAGACTACAGCTAATCCTAAAAGCTGATCTAGACCACATACATAGTAATAATTAATTATAATCCGTTGTAGTTAATTATCTATATGCATATGTGCACATACATGAATTCCCTTTCATGGCTGATGTATATTTATAACTGGTCACAACACGCGTTGATTAGATATATAGATATATTTCACGCCATTCGAGCTAATTCCTCACATAAATTGGAGAATACATTTAAACGTGTTAAACATCTTTTAATTCGTTACATGAATTGTAACTGGTGGAGAATATTATTTTAAACGTTGCAGATTCATCCGAGTTACTACACATTCTGGTAGATAACGCGGACACGCTTTAAAACTCGTCTCCTTTAAAAAGGTGCTTCGAATCCAAGCGTGCGCTTCTGTTTCATTTTTCATGTTTAAAGTTCATCCATTACATTATTCTGGTGGAAAAGAATAATGCTAGTAATGATTGATTCATTACAACAGAGTGTTAGTGTTAGTGTTAGAGATAATCTCTGTAGCAACTTCAGCTTCATAAACAAGTTGTCAAAAAGTTTTGCAGTAAAAGTGTAGCTCTGTTTCTGTGCTTTTTATATCCATGTCTAAGGACAAGCGATTTATTATTCAACATAGAAAACAGTTTATGGTCCGTAGCCCTGCAAAGTCTGTGATGATGTCTGCACCATGAAAGATAATGTCTTGCATACTGCTTAATAATTTAGGAAATATTTGGTCTAGAGACTTACTTTAAATTCCATCATGGTGTCGCAGTGGGAGAAAACACTCAGAGCTTCACAGTTTAGCAAAAAAACTAACAAACATTTTTTTTTCTCTTTTTATTTAAATAGCACTCTGTAAAGGTTTTGTGTATTGATTTATTCACAGTTCAAGAAGTTAGTCATATATGAACACTATAAGACTACTGTTATTCAATCCCGGCCATTTACAGGGCTTTCCAATAAAACACGGATGGCAGTAGCAGGTTCGTTGACATTTAAGTCTGATGTTGAAAATATTTTTGAAGTAATTTGTGGAGGAGTTATTCAATATTCCAGTAAAGTCTCACTCAGTGGTCAGAGCAGGAGGAGGAAGAGGAGAAAGAAAAAGTGTCCCTGTTATGATCCTGTCACCATGGGTGAAAAAAAGAAAAAGAAAAGGAGGGAAAAAGCTTTCAAATGAACTCTGCTATCGAGATTTGAACTTCAAAGATACACCAAGGATGCCCTGAAAGTTGTGTCTTGCTTTGAGCCCGAGCAGCAGAAGTTATTAATATTTCAATACGAGCTTATTAAAAGCCTGAACCCCGTTCAACAGCCGGGGGGATGAAAATAGACGAGTGCGCTGCAGGGAAGTGTAATCGTCAACGATGGGGATCTAAATAAAAGGCAACCTTGTGAAAACATCCTGAGAAATCATTTTGAAATGCTGATGAGAACTTCAGAAATCCGTTGGCTGAGCCGAGAGTTCGTCTGCGAGGCCGTCGCCATCACGCCGCGGACAACACCACGAGCTCCGAGTGACGCGATTTTACATTTACGATGCCACTCGTCACGATCCTCCGATCCCTGGTTCAGTCTGATCTTCAAGTGATTTGTATGTGATAGAGAGAGAAATGGAGGTAGAGATTTAGTGAGATAGAGAGACAGATGATGGCATCCTGACTGAAAGGATGCCCACGCATGCAACACATGATATCCAGGTTTCTGTCTGTTCCCCATCATCTTCTTCTCAATCTACCTCCCGGTTTTTAACGCTCTCACCAGGGGACGATGAAAAGGCTCGTGGACGCCCGCAGATGTGCCACAAATCATGCCATCCATCTGGTACATGAGTCATTTGTGCATCCGTGTCCACCTGCTTGCTCCCTTTTCAGATCGCTCAGTGGGTTGCGTAAAAACAACGGCGCTCCACGAAGGAGTTAGCGCCGCGTTCGGGAAAGACGCATGGCTTCAGGCATGACTGCGAAGTGCATCGTTATCGAGTTCCACATGTTAAGAGAGTAAGAAATACTCCATCTCTGCTTCTCATACTGAACACAGCAGGAATATAATTTGCAGACTGAAGAGAGTGGCCAAAAAAAGATTAGCCACAATCTCTCCTGAAGTGGAAGACCCAGTGGGATAGGAGGGTAATATACCACCTGTGCTTCTCTGGCAGTTTATGAGGGACGTTCAGGATCAGATTAGTCTGTGAGTCATGTCTTGTGAGAAGATGTAATTGTGACTGGCAGAGCTCCGTGTTACATTATTGGAGAAATTTCCTTATACTTAATCTAACACAGGAGGGCTGGGAAGGCAAGGTTTTTAATCCGATCTACAGCATATGCAGTTTAGGTGTGTTTTTGGAGGAAAACCCAAAGAACGTGTGAAACTCCACACAGACTTGGACCCGAGCTCAGGATTGAACTGGGAACCTGAGAGCTACGAGACGGCAACGCTACCTGCTGTACCACCATGACCTCTAACATCACCCTACCGGTCATGTTGATCTTTCACCCTGATTAGTCCGTTTGCCGAGTCTGAATCACAGTGAAATTGATTCTTTTTTTGATTCGTTTGCTATTTGGTTTGGTTTGTTTTCACACTGCACACACGAAAAATGAACCAAAAAGCATTAAAATGTTGTCTGACAGGTGCAACACTGAATCCAGCGTTTAGTTTAATTTCTCTTTTTGTTTGTTTCATCAGAACAAACCTCCAGAACACACAGCGTTTCTGCAGTGCTACGGCTCTGTGCTTTGGCTCAGTTAGCCCTCACGGCTCAGTTTAAAACACTCGGCATGCTCGGTCACTTCCTGCAGTCAGGTCGATTCAGGGTCAAATCAATTCCTCACCATTAGAGTTCTCTAGAGAGCGGACCTGACACTCAGCAGGACACGTGTACAGTGCTGATCACATGACCCGTTCCACGTGTTCCAGCATGTTCACCGTTCTGAGAAAAATGGAGGCTGAGCTGCCGCTTTCCTGATCGTCCTGATCTCATAAAGAATATTTAAAAAACTGACATTTGTAGAATTTGTAGTAATATACAGGGATGTTTATGAATGTGAGCTTTGCAAAGACATTGTAGATGATGGCTTGTTAAAGAAAACATTTACAGAGGAATGAAGTCTCATCTGTGCAGAGTGATAATGTGAAGTTCGACACCGTAAGTTTGTAAACAAGGAATTTTATGTAGCTGGACCTCTAGAAGTTTTAGTTGAATACACCTGATATAGACATATATGGATTAATTGTAGTAGCCCTCCTTGATGAAGGAGCCCTCACAGATATTTTCATTAGAAAAATAGTAGGCTTTTATAGTGTGTGTGCGGTGTTTGGGATCGGTCATCTCTCAGAGAGCAACGTGAAAACAACTAAATAATATTTGACAGCATCCTTTTCTGGTAAATAACATCATTATGGTCGGGAAACACAAAGCACACAGACTCGTATCAAATCTACTAGAGTTGCAGGAACACTTGCTGTCCTGAAATGCATCCAGCTCCTTGTGGACAGGGGAAGTGGGCTTCTGAGGGACAGGGATGTCAGCAGGCAGTGAAATATGGTGGCACATTAATAGCAAACCCGCTGAGACATCTCCTTCCAAGTCTCAGACCTCATCAGGAGGACAGCCTGTCCTGTCACGGCTGGCAGCAGACACATGACAGCCAGCTTGTTTTTTTTTTTGTTGTTGTTGTTTTGGTTTTTTTTGGTTTTTTGCTAAAGGCCAAAGCATAGCACGCCCACATGACCAACAGAACCAACACCTCCCACACCACTTCTCCAAAGAGACCGAATTTTTTAAAAAAAAAAAAAACAACTTGGACCCTGAAAATATACAGACAGAGGAGATCAGGATCACGTACACTGAGTCCTGAGCTGGGGATCTGAGAGTGCATCAGTGTTTGTCTTTTACATACCTTATTTGTTTTTTATTTGTTATACAGTCCCCTCTGAAACTATTGGAACGGCAAGGCCAATTCAGACATTTGGGTTTGAGATCTAAAGATGAATATGAGAAGAGAGTTTAGAATTCCAGCTTTAATTTCCTGGTAGTTATATGTAGATGTGTCAAAGGACATAAAACATAGCACATTTTGTATCAGACCACCCAATATGTAGGCGAGCAAAAATATTGGAAAATGTGACTGACAGGTGTTTCTTGTTACCCAGGTGTGTCCTGTTAGATTAATAGCTCTGAACATCTACTCTTGGTTTTAGCCTTCAGTTTCACTGAAGACTGCAGTTGTTATTGATAAGCAAACATGCAGACCAGAGAGCTGTCTATGGGAGAAAAGCAAGCCATTTTGAAGCTGAGAAAAGAGAGAGAATCAGAGGCATTGCACAAATACTGGGCATAGCCAATACAACAATTTGGAATGTACTGAAAAAGAAAGAAACCACTGGTGTAGTAACAACCAGGCATGGAACAGCTTGGCCAAGGAAAACAACAGCTGATGACAGAAACATTGTCATTGTCATTGGAGTGAAGGTATCACAATCCACCATTCGAAGAAGACCTCAAGAGCAGAAATATAGAGGCCATACCACAAAATACAAACCACTCATCAGCAGTAAGAATCAAAAATACAGACTGGAATTCACAAAGAAATACAGAGATGAGCCACAACCAAGATGAACCTCTACCAAAGTGATGGAACGGCCAAAGTGTGGAGAAAGAAAGGATCTGCTCATGATCCAAAACATACAAGCTCATCTGTGAAACATGGTAGAGGTAGCGTCATGGCTTGGGCTTGCATGGCTGCTTCTGGAACGTTCTCACTAATCTTTATCGATGATGGAACTCATGATGGTAGCAGCAGAATGAAGTCAGAAGTTTACAGGAACATTCTGTCTGACAATTTACAGAGAAATGCATCCAAATTAATCAGGACGAACTTCATCATGCAGCAAGACAACGATCTAAAACACACTGCCGACTCAACAAAGGACTTCATCAGGGGGGAAAGTGGAAGGTTTTAGACGGGCCAAGTCAATCACCAGACCTTAACCCAACTGAGCAGCATTTCACCTCCTCAAGAGGAGACTGAAGGGAGAAACCCCCCCGAAACACATAACAACTGAAAGAAGGTGCAGTAAAAACCTGGAAAAGCTTCACAGAAGAAGAAACCAACAGTTTGGTGTCAGTGAGTCACAGGATTGATGCAGTTATTGCAAGCGAGGGACATGAGACCAAATATTAAGTGTTATTTACCTTCATTTACTTCAAGACTTATCTGTTCCTATACTTTTGCTGGTCTGATACAAAAGGTTTTATGTTTTATGTTGTTTAACACGTCTAGATGTAAATACCAGCAAATAAAAGCTGAAATCCTAAACGCTGTATAGCACAAACAAATGAATTGGCCTTGCCGTTCCAATAGTTTCGGTATCATCAGTGTGCACGTGTGATAGACGTCACCTCACTCTTAAACACATCGAGAGGAAATAAAGAAGCTAAACAGAGTTGAATAATATCCTTTACGTGAGAATGTGAGGACAGACCTCCACAGCTCACAGCCCAAACACAACGTGCTGCACTAGAAACTTTATTAGAAGAGAATAATAATCATAAACTCGCTCGTTTCCATTACTCTGTATTAATGCCCTTAACTCCATAACTAACTCACCATCCGATATTATGCTAGCTACCACTTTTTAGATGGGCAACTAAAACCTAGGACTGGGAAGCACACTGGAGCTTTTACTTTCCCAGTTTATCTTTTGTCCATCTCAGGAATCTGCTGTGTAACTGGTAGTGTGGTGTGTGATGAGGAACACCAACCTAAAGCAATTACTGGTCTCATCTACTATAAACGACTAGCAGAAGAGACTCCAGCAACCGGCAAAGTGTTTCATTTCTAAAACGATCCGTTCCAAAAATAGAACCAGCTGAAGCCAGAGTCATTTCCATATGCATGAGAGCAGCACTTTTTCATTCTGTCAGAATAAACTGGCGCAGAGCCATGAGCAGGACCGTCTCCGGCTGATCTCAGAGCAGCGGTGGGACACCAGTCAAACTGCAACGTGTTAAGAGCTTTCTGAAGTTAAAGTGACATGCGGTGCTGAGAGGTCCTGACCTCAGCGCAGTGGGCAAAAGAAAGCAGGCAAACCCACAGAGAGACGTTGGTTTTAAAGGTCTATGGGGTCTCTCACAAATATTAATAAAACAGCGGTGGAGGCAGCCTCGCCTTCGGTGTTTCATCTCACCTGGATTCTGTAGATATGTGTTTAAGAGCTGCTGCTGTCATCTTTAACACTGTCCTGTCACTCATCCCAGGAGACGAAGGACTTCCTTTTGAGTCGCCTCTGTCACCTCTGGGATCTAAATCTACCTCCTGATTTCTGTAAAGCTGCTTTGTACAAATAAACCTGAACTGAATGCAGATGAGGCAGTGTGCGTGATGTGAACAGTACAGGGATGTTACCGTTTTGTGTGTGTGTGTGTGTGTGTGTGTGTGTGTGTGTGTGTGTGTGTGTGTGTGTGTGTGTGTGTTTGTGTAGCCATGTGGTTTATGATGAACACAGACCCACACAGATCCAAGTCCACGCACCTGATGGATGAAGACCTGCGCTCCGCGAGGACTCAGCAACAGAATGGCTCGCCTCAGCGTGTCCCTGTAGCGGTTCAGCTCCTCTGTGCGCATGCTGCTGAACAGATTGGAGAAGACACTGCTGATGTTCCTGTCCACCCTCTGCAGAGCCACGTCCAGACCCTGTCTCGCCGTCTGGTCCAAGAAGCCCTGCAGTCCGCGGATATCTGTAAGAAGCCAAGCACAGAACCGTTTGTAATTGTAAATCTAAATTGTTTCCTAACAAACCATGACTTCTAACAGCACTGGATATTCGCTAAGGTACAATTTTCTCACAAAACTCCAGAAGAGGGTGAATTATAATCAGGAGTGATGTATTTCTAGTTGAAAGCACACACAGTGAGAGGTTTAAGGGCTCTTCAATTACTGCTTCCGGGGCTCTGCTCCTGTCTATTAGCCATGACAGACATCTTGTAAGAAAAAGGTGCTGCTGTCTGCCGAATCCACCACTTCTCTACCTCCGCTTCTACTTAGTGTCACCTCTGTCTGGGGTAAAAACAATTAAATAAATAGGAGATATTTTAAAAACACAGTGAGAATGTGGTGAAAACTAACTGGAGACCAACTGCTGTGTGTGTGTGTGTGTGTGTGTGTGTGTGTGTGTGTGTGTGTACAGAGGAAAGTTTTTCATGTATTGATTGGATTGTGATTGGATGTCAGGTGTTGATTAGTTTTCTAGAACAGCAGCTCTGACAGTAGCGCAGGTTTATATTAACACACTTTTTTATTCTGAAAACGTTGTGATTTCTATAGCAACAGCTCACTCACAGGGACGTGGATGTTGATATGGTTTTCTGTAAGAGTACACTTATTTACAGTAGCGTTCATGGAAGGAGTCTCCAGTGTCAGTTTTTCGGAGGAGTTTACACTGGTAACATGACATGCAGAAATTTTACGTCGTACTAACAAGAGAGAGAATAAAACAGAGAGGCTGGTGAGGGAACGAGTGGTTATACAGTAGCTGCTATAACGTAAGTGAGAACAGGAAATAACTCGTCTCACAGACTGTCAAATGTAAGTAAATGGATAAACAGTAAACACCTCGTTAACAGCAACACTGGAGACTCCTTCCGTTAATGTCAAATAAACATCTTTGATTGCACACGTTTATTGATCTGCTTATGTGGAGCGTCTGCTGAACAAGTCTTATCTCTTACATATCACACTAATGCCAATAAGCTTCTTAAAGGTAATTATTGTATCATTTGTATAGAACATAATTAATACATGCGCATATGTTACAGTTACACGTTTTATACACAAGACTGCAATTTGCATGGATTAAATCTCTAAAACACATTAAAATGGATGCATTGAATCCGAAACGTGGATTATGTAAAATTATGCAAACGTTTTTGTTAGTATGCTGATGACCTGCTGCTCTCGGCATCAGACAGCAAAAATCTGGCATAGGAAACTTTTATTTTTTTTGCACACGAGATGCTCGGTCGTGATGAGTGTTCAGTCGTGTTAATATCAGCACACACAGCAGCAGGAGAAGTGTTCAGCATTCAGCTCCTTGGTTTTAGCAACAGCTGGCCTGGGCCCAGTGAAACACAACTGCGGTACTTAGGGGAAGAGATCATAACAAGAGATAATCAAAGAGGAATGGAGGAGCAAATCCCATCAAACAGGATCAATCCAGCTGGAGACTGCAGTGAGGGGGAAAGGAAGGGATTAGTGCAGGAAAAATAAAGCGCTGATTCTTCATTTCACAGCTTCTGTTCCAGGCTTTCCATCTCCATGCTCTTTTCTCCTTCTGTGCATACACACACACACACACACACACACACACACACACACACACACACACACACACACACACACACACACACACACACTGAGGTAAGGGGAGGTGAAAAACAGACATATCCACTCTTCCATCCATCCATCCTGCCTGTTCCCCTCCTTTTCATTCCCAGCATCACACACATGAAATATACACCGCTCACACTCCCTAAAGCTATCTGCATTATTATTTGTGTGTGTATATTTTACTTACACATATATATATATATATATAAATATATATTATATTTACATATAAGTCGTACCTTAGCCTAAGGCAGTTTGCTCAATTTGCAGTACAGTCAGAAAGTCACCTTAAACCTGGAAACCCTCAATAGGTGGTCTCTTATGGGAAAATAATCAACAATAGGGTGGTTATTTTCCAAAGAGGTGCCTCATTTATCAGTCTTTTAGTAAAGTTGTGTTTAAATGTTTGTGTATGGCAAACTGAAGAAAAAACATTTCCCCTGGATTTACAATAGCTTCAGAAACGCCAAACTTGCACTTTCCTCAGCTGCTCCCGACACAGCTCATTTGCATTTCATGACGCCCACAAAACTCCATAAAAGGTAAAGTACACAGACAGCTGGGAGCACGAAATGAACAATCAGGGTAAAGACTGAAAGACAGAAGTGGGCTCACTACTATGCCGATAAAAAATAGTGAATAATATATAATAATAAGCGAGTGTTAAATCTTCCGTCAGCTGAGACGTTTGTTTACTGCCATTTATACACCGCCATTTCTTTTATCATAACCGAACGAATTGTGATTCAATTCATAAAGAACGATTATCAGTGGAGCGTTCCTCTGTACAGGTCCCTGTGAATGAGCTGGTTTTCAACAGAGTTGCTGTATAACAGTTAGTAATATCATATTGTAGTTAGAAATGTGTTACTTAATTAAATAATCAAACTAATTGATTAATAATAATCTTTGTAATTATTACTCGCAGCCCTCGACCCTGCGGGTGTATGGGGGTTATTATCTGGAGTGTGAAAGCAGTTCAGTGTGATTTTGATTTGATTTGAATCCTTCTTCTAACGGTCATCTAATGAGCTTCACTACAACAAATAAAATGTCCAGCTAGATTCATCGAATGAGAAATGACTAATTATATTATCAAGGGCACGTTAAAATCCATAATGAAATATTGCTTGTAGTGGTGTTTGCATTTCCAGGCTGATGATTTCATGACTCTGTATTATCCTCTGAACCGTATGATAGGTTGCTCAGTAAAACTGCTTTTCTTCAGCTCCACTTCAGCACACACGTAGTTTGGTTTATGCTTTTATAACCTCAAAAGAGACTACAATTCTGTCTCAGGCATCTCCAGCAAAATACTCTTCAGTATATTCAAAATTCAAAACTTTTCCCTCTACATTATTGCCAGTCTTCCGCTCGGCTTTTTGCTGCATTGTAAACTAAGCCGGAGTGTGAGAGGATGCCAGATACACTGCGCCGACCCTGCTCGCTGCCTCTCCTCCATTCAGATCTTCAACTTTATAGAAGAGTTCGCATGAAAAGCGCACTGACGAGGAGGATGCTTCCTGTCGTTCCTTGCCAGGGGCAGAACGCTGTGGATCTCCTGGCAGCCACGCAGCATGCTAAACTCTGTGCTGGTGAAAGAAAAGGGCTGCGGGCCAAAGGAGGAGAAAAGGATTGGAGGGGATGGGGTGAAAGAGGAGGAGGAGCTGTGTCGCTCCTTTGGGGATGCTGTGGCCTTGAATGCTGGGGGCTTTTTCTTCCATCATCTCCATATTTTATAAATTAAGGATGTAACCAAACACGAACACATTATTGAGAATGAGCAGATAACATGTTCTAAACACACACAAATACAGATACGAATAGAAGGTGCACTTTTTGTTTTTTCATTTTCCTTTTTTTGTTTTTTAGAAAGTTTGCCAGAAAGGTTCACAGGGTGGTGGAATAAAAGGTGGAGCTGAGAGGAATGCACCGGGATCCTGCGACATAAAAAGTCAGGAAGTTTTTATAATAATAATAATAATAATAATAGTAATAGTAATAATTAAAATGTATTTATTAAAAAATATAAAAACACGAAATTGTTACCAAACAAACAAACAGACTGAAGGTTTATTTCCTGCAAAATGTTGTTGCAGTGATCAATGAAGTAATTCAGTGACACAGCTGATCACTGACAGAAGAAGCTCAGTACCACCGGGCATCGCTCTGAACACCGCTGTGCACCACACAGCACCAAACACCGAGCAGCACCAAACACCGAACAGCACCAAACACCGAACAGCACCAAACACCGAGCGGCACCGAGATCACTCTGAACGAACAGCGGAAACAGAGCGCTAAAGAATCAGAGCAGAGGAAACCTCCCTGTAATCGCTGAAAATAAGAGACATGCTGAAAGTGATCAGACGCAGCACTGTATCCACGGCTAGCAGACATGCATCGCTTATGGAAGACTGGCAGGGGAAAGTCCACTCTCAAGCTCAAGAGCTCCGAATAACCAATAACCAGTGGACAAACTTGCTAAATGAAGAAACAAAAACCAGACGTGAAAACAAACATCAAACATCTAACAACAGTAGGTGCACTAATCATACAAACTTTTTATTTTAAAGATGTCAGATTGCTAAATGTTGAGTCTAAAGTTGTGTAAGGTTGTTAATTTGAGTAGAGCTTGAAATGCTTGATTATGAAGCTCGGGGGCAGCAAAATTCACAACCCATTGGGAACAGGGTTTCCAGGGACATAGTGGTAGAGTATTTAACATTTACATTTATGGCATTTGGCAGACACCCCTACATGGCCAAAAGTGCAGTCTCTGTAGAATGTGTGGCTTTGAAGCCAGACTGGTTAGGATCTTAGAGCTTGTTCTGTGAGAGATAGAGAGACAGTTGATTGTAGACAGTTAAATCTGAAAACACATAAACGTACGGAGCACTAAACAGACAGAGATACAAATGATGGCGTTGCGTTTGCTGCAGTGTTCAATAACAGGCTGAGTGTAGGTGAACTGAACGTGGATGAGTTTTTATTCAGTAGAGGCGTGAAGGGTGAAAAATAAATGGAAAAGTACAAGACATTAAAAGCAACCTGAGATCTGACAGCTTTACTACAGCGGCATGTTGAGAATTCCACACACACACACACACACACACACACACACACACACACACACACACACACAGTGTCTCTCTGACAGCTAATTCCATCGCTCTTCCAACAAAACATGGCATTTTAATTATAATTGCAAGAGTTCTGTGCCAGTGCCTTGTGTGTATCGATGTGTTGTGAGGTATATTTATTGGACGGAGCAAGTGAGCACAGAATTATTATTCTGTTCAGGAGCTGTCAGGCTGCGCTGTTTTAAAATAAGACATATGATTTTTTTTTAAACGTTGATAGAGCTAGTAGCAGAGAAACACCACACCTTGGACTAACGTTCTGCTTCAGCTGTAAAAGCAAAGTCCTTCTGAAGCTAAAGTAGGTGAACGATTTAATCAGAACTTCGGTCGCAGTGGCTCATCGCCAAAGAGTTTTCATCTGCAACAGCAAAATCAGGCCAAAAATCGTTATACCCCATCTCAGGATTCGGACCAAACACCCATCCCGTCCCAGAACCCCCTTATTCACACAGATGACATCACAGCGCGAGTACATGAGTGTCTCAGGGCTTACACTTGTCCTTCCTCAGGGCAGATGGTCCTGACAGATTGTCCATCGCAGGACTGTGTGTTTCCATTTCATGACAGGATCAAGGGTGTTAAATTCATTGCTGCTTTCTCATCCTGATTCACAGAAATTTATGGAAATTTGAACAAACCTTTAAGCCCAGCATCGCTCGTCCGACCCTGACCTTAACCTGAAACTTCACATTCTTACTAATTCTTTACAAAATTTTAAAATAGTAAGACCACCATTTCACATCAACATTCAGTGTTCAGTGGCAAGAAAGCGTCTGACTTTGATCATATACAGTATGTAAGGAATAAAACACTGTGTGCGGTGCTGTTACAGGAAAATAATCAACAGGTGGGTGGTGTGATTAAGCAGAGTTACTGTTACCACCACTGAAGCTGATTGTTTTCCCAAAACAGCACATTCCTCTGATAATATACCTTTTTCACCATATACCAATGATTATATTTTTTATGTATTAAAGAATGACATAATACATTTTATCCATTTATAGTTCTTTTTAATGTCCATGAAAAAAAATTATCTCTTGTTCACACTGCATTTGCACCTGCACTGCTGTCAGAGCTGCTGTTAATCAAAATTAATCAACACCTTCGGATCAATCAGTAAAAATACAAAAACCTTCATTTGGTCACTGCAGCTTTTACCTGCGTGTGTTTTTTCAAGCTTCCAGAAGAAGATATGTTCTTCACTGGACCCTGCACCTGCGGCTCCATGAGTTTTACATTTCAAAAAGAGGTGGGCAGAGCGAGTTTGTTTAGGCTGTTTAAATAGCCGTGCTCAGAGCCCAGTGCAGATGTCACATCACAGGCAGACACAGTAAACAAAGACATTTCCATACTCACAGTACAGACACACGGATAAGGTCAAAACCAGAAAACACCAGAAACATAATGAGAGCTGTGGACCTACAACATCCAGGGCTGGAGCAGACGTGGGGATGCTAATACTACGTTCACAGCGACGAGAGCCGGCAAGTCTTTTTGGGAAAAAAAAATAGGCAATTGCGTTCACCATCTGAGGAGCCGAAGCATTACATCATCAGATGTAGGAGTTTCATAACACGCTGCAGAAAAATAATAACAGGTTCACTTTTGATCATGATTAATTGCATTAATTGGTTTCCTCCGTGTGGGACTGAGTCACTGTTATTCAGTGGAACATTCAGGGCTGTGACTGTAGCATGAACTAGAAGACAGGTGAGGATCCAAACTCACTCACTCTTTTACTGAATCTTATTGCTAGCTCTTTGCAAATGCCCTGAGCAGTGAGAATTGTTATGTGTAAGAACAACAGATTACAGATTACTGGGAAACATCTGTACTGTATACTGTATGTGTTGCCACTGAAAATTTCCTTATATCATATGTAAGGAATAAAACAATCTCATTGAGACAAGAACTACATGCAGCTAAGTTTAATAATCTGGCTGTGGAGCTTAGAAAAGCAGCCGCGTAACTCGACTCTGAATACGAGGAACTTTCCCCACACAGATACTGAGGTAACTTTTGGATTTAATTGGCTGACGCTGAACATGACCCTGTGAGAAGGGTCTGCTCCGGACTGATGATGAACTTTAGCATTGTTGACACGGGAGCCATTATAGAGTCACTGCTAAAATTTCTATGGCTTTTCTTTCTGCTGAAATGTGAGCGAGGCTCAGGGGAAAGACTGTGACCTTCTGGAAGTAATTTGACCAGTGAGACGGCGAGATACAGACGTCACTGCAGCCATGTCCAACTGCATCTGAACCCACGACATCCACAACCACTCAGACAGAAAAAAGCCGGGCTTAATCTCCCAGTTCTGCTGGATTACACCGAGCTCCGTAAAGGCATGGCGTCTCAGCTGTGTGTCCTGATGTGTGTGCTGAACTGTCATGCCTGTCTGCTAACCTGCACACACTCCGACTCACATCTGGACACACAACGTGCTTCCTGTCTGAATGGAGATTTAACATCCAGTTCTTATGCTAAACTCATAATCATTCTCGCAGAAGTAGAGTGAATTCATAAGAATGAAGTCATAAGGAAAGCTATGACCTTTAACCTCACACATCACTCTGACCTTAAATTGAACTTTATAAAGTGAATTATAGTAATTTCACAATCATGAGACCGTTAAATAATTCATTACCGTTAGTGTTATTATAATTGATTCATTTTCCATCTTTATCATTATTATTATTATTATTATCATCCATCCATCCATTTTCTGTACCACTTGTCCTACACAGGGTCACCGGGAGCCTGGAGTCTATCCCAGGAGACTCGGGGCACAAGACGAAGGACACCCTGGATAGCCTACAGTGCATGTCTTTGGACTAAGGGAGGAAACTGGAGTACCCGGAGGAAACCACCAAAGCACGGGCAGAACACGAAAGCTCCGCGTACAAAGGGTGGAGGAATCGAACCCCCAACCCCAGAGGTGTGAGGCAAACATGCTAAACGTGTTGTTTCTTCTATTCTTTTACTTATACTGTATACATGCAGCTATACAGAGCCTTATGATTTTTATATTTTTTCCACTTCTGTATTTTCCAGTAAATCCACGTTGAATGTAAGTGCGTATGACAGACACACGCTGCTGTTTGTTTAAGCCTTCAGCTTTGTACCTTCTCTTGCCCTCTAGAACATCAGCAACATCAGCAAGAAAAAGCCGAAGAAGAAAAAAATAGTGACACGAGCTCTGCACTCGTATCTATTTCTGCGCCGTCTGTTCTCGGTCTCTCAGGCCGTGACAATGAGCTCTAACAGCGAACAATGGCACACTGTGGCAGCACATTTCCACACACACTTCCTGTTTAAGATGTCACTTTGCTGCACTGCCGTGACCTGCTCCCAAACTCACCGACTCAGAATCTCACCAACTCCTACACACACTCAACAAATCCAGCCCCAACCTTTAGTTTATTATTTTAAAACTTTCTGTTGTATTGTGATCTGTTATATTACTGGCTCACATTAAACGAAGATTCAATTAACTAACATCACTGTATTAGTTAACATTAACATTAACATTAACATGTTCTTAAACTGGTGTTGATATTAGAATATACTTTTTAGCCTCAGTTCTTAATATTGTCGTGCGACAACTGCAAGTTTTTAAAAAACAACAAACACTGATGTTCATTTGTACCTTTTTTATGCAGTGAAGGTAAGAACTTTGTTTAATGCAGATGTTGATTATTTAGCTTGTTCCGTTGAATTATTAATATACTGTATTATAGTTTGCTAACGTTCCTGATGTTGTATTACTGCTAAAGTTCTGGTGAAATAAAAGTCTACACATGAAGATCTACACACAAAGATCGCACATGTTGTGCTTTTATCAATGCATTTCTACTAAGAGAAGCTCTGGGTCTGGAAGTCGTCTGTTGTTAAGTGGTGAAGGAAGAGAAATTACTGTTAATGATGTGAATGGAAAACATCAAAGTTCAACTTAACCTTAATTTCTGAATAACCACTGGCTTGTTTGTTTATTTGTTCATACAGGACTTGGATAAAAAACACAACGCTCAGACTGGTCATGATCGTAAATCTACAACTGAAAAGAGATAATAAGGCGAACTCCATGTGCAGGATAAGGACCGGTTCTCTACAGGCTTCAGACAAACAACCCAAGACCAGAAAGAACCATATAGAGTAAATCCATGGAAACTGAGAGGAGAAAGGAGGCTCAGTGAAAGGAACGTGGTACACACAGAGGCCCTAGCTGATAACGAGACCCGGCCTGCGTATCCGGACCATTGTCTTCAGGCACCTGTTAACTAGCACATAACTCTGATCACCTGCATCTTACACTGTACTACAGAGCCCCCTAGTGGAAGGAGGAGTGGAGGGGACGGAGTCGGGGGCAACGAAGTGGCACCACGAGCATGAGTTTAATACACCGCATTCATGAGGCCCACACAGCCTATAGTTAATCAGTGTAACCGTATGTAGCTATACAGGCTGAATTGACCGATCATATTAGGCCACAAGGTACAAGAAGAGGAGGAGTACTTCATTTATTTAGTTTCCTATTCTGCATTTACTTCATTACTTCACTCCTAGACATTTAATGCCGTATTCATAATTGAGTTAAGCGCATACTTTAGTATGGATTTAATAGTGAAATTACACGTCAGGTCAGCTTATCCCTCAAACTATGCGCATGTTTTCTCTACAATGAGAGTGAACCAAATTAACAGAAAATATTTGCATTATTTTTCTAAACTATCCTGTTTATGACCTCGATTTCGAATCTCATGGCTTCATTAAGTTGAGCTCGAATAACTGTCAGAGCAAATGTAAAATGTAAAATAACAGTCTGTGCTGGATCAAGTGCTATTCTATGGCTATTCTTGCCATTTTGTTCAATTAAACCAGTGATTAATGGGATCATTACAACTAGGACTATTCATGCAGTAGTATATCGGTGATATACGAGACTCCTGTTAGAACACTCGCCGTCTTCTCCTTCATATATCATCATATAAGTCTTTCATTTTCTTTTTGTAATCTGCTTCTTCATTCTGCATTTTTATCTCTAATTTTTTGTGAGTGTTTGAGTGTAAAGGCGCTGGTCTAGACGCTACTGAAAAACTGGAAAAATCTGGCACAAATGACAACTATTTTGCAATGATTTTTTCTTATTCAGAATGCTGGGAGAATTTACTAGCAGCTCTTGATGTTTACCTCATCCGTGGTATTGCACACTCAGCTAAAGCTGCTAAAGAGAACAGCTGGCTGACAGTTCACACTTTATCAGTGTCAACTTTTGAGAAAAGAGACGGAGCCTGCGCCTGAATGCCAACTGGCTCCCTATCGAATATTTTGAGCACTGCATATGGTGTAGACGCCAATTAGTCCAAACCCTTTATAAGGCACACTGCAGGCCAAAGGGATGGAAGCAACACTATTTTTTTTCTTTTCTCAAGAGACAGTAATGTGTTTATTACTTCACAAGTGTCTGCATCAACAGTGTACAACTGACTCTTCATTTGTATTTAGGATTCGCCAGGACTCTTGTGGGAAGGGAATGAAGTAGGAGGTGAACACACTTCACATGGAGAAATGTCAACATTTCCTACTATATATATATATATATATACACACACACACACACACACACACACACACACACACACACAGTGGGGGGAAAAAGTATTTGATCCCCTGCTGATTGTGTACGTTTGCCCACTGACAAAGAAATGATCAGTCTATAATTTTAATGGTAGGTGTATTTTAATAGTGAGAGACAGAATAACAACAAAAACATCCAGAAAAACACATTTCAAAAAAGTTATAAATTGATTTGCATTTTAATGAGGGAAATAAGTATTTGATCCCCTATCAATCAGCAAGATTTCTGGCTCCCAGGTGTCTTTTACACAGGTAATGAGCTGAGATTAGGAGATCTCTCTTAAAGGCAGTACTCCTAATCTCAGCTTGTTACCTGTATAAAGACACCTGTCCACAGAAGCAATCAATCAATCAGATTCCAAAGTCTCCACCATGGCCAAGACCAAAGAGCTGTCCAAGGATGTCAGCGACAAGATTGTAGACCTACACAAGGCTGGAATGGGCTACAAGACCATCGCCAAGCAGCTTGGTGAGAAGGTGACAACAGTTGGTGCGATTATTCGCAAATGGAAGAAACTGTCAGTCTCCCTCGGTCTGGGGCTCCATGCAAGATCTCACCTCGTGGAGTTTCAGTGATCATGAGAACGGTGAGGAATCAGCCCAGAACTACACGGGAGGATCTTGTTAATGATCTCAAGGCAGCTGGGACCATAGTCACCAAGAAAACAATTGGTAACACACTACGCCATGAATGACTGAAATCCTGCAGCGCCCGCAAGGTCCCCCTGCTCAAGAAAGCACATGTACAGGCCCGTCTGAAGTTTGCCTGAATGATTCAGAGGAGAACTGGGTGAAAGTGTTGTGGTCAGGTGTGGTCAGATCTCTTTGGCATCAACTCAACTCGCCGTGTTTGGAGGAGGAGGAATGCTGCCTATGACCCCAAGTCATAACACCATCCCCACCGTCAGACATGGAGGTGGGAACATTATGCTTTGGGGGTGTTTTTCTGCTAAGGGGACAGGACAACTGCACCGCATCAAAGGGACGATGGACGGGGCCATGTACCATCAAATCTTGGGTGAGAACCTCCTTCCCTCAGCCAGGGCATTGAAAATGACCTTAATGACTTGGAGACGATCTGCAAAGAGGAGTGGGACAAAATCCCTCCTGAGATGTGTGTAAACCTGGTGGCCAACTACAAGAAACGTCTGACCTCTGTGATTGCCAACAAGGGTTTTGCCTCCAAGTACTAAGTCGAAGGGGTCAAATACTTATTTCACTCATTAAAATGTAAATCAGTTTATAACTTTTTTGAAATGTGTTTTTCTTACCAATTCACTATCTCAACAAATTAGAATACTTCATAAGACCAATAAAAAAAAACATTTTTAGTGAATTGTTGGCCTTCTGGAAAGTATGTTCATTTACTGTACATGTACTCAATACTTGGTAGGGGCTCCTTTTGCTTTAATTACTGCCTCAATTCGGCGTGGCATGGAGGTGATCAGTTTGTGGCACTGCTGAGGTGGTATGGAAGCCCAAGTTTCTTTGACAGTGGCCTTCAGCTCATCTGCATTTTTTGGTCTCTTGTTTCTCATTTTCCTCTTGACAATACCCCATAGATTCTCTATGGTGTTCAGGTCTGGTGAGTTTGCTGGCCAGTCAAGCACACCAACACCATGGTCATTTAACCAACTTTTGGTGCTTTTGGCAGTGTGGGCAGGTGCCAAATCCTGCTGGAAAATGAAATCAGCATCTTCAAAAAGCTGGTCAGAGGAAGGAAGCATGAAGTGCTCCAAAATTTCTTGGTAAACGGGTGCAGTGACTTTGGTTTTCAAAAAACACAATGGACCAACACCAGCAGATGACACTGCACCCCAAACCATCACAGACTGTGGAAACTTAACACTGGACTTCAAGCAACTTGGGCTATGAGCTTCTCCACCCTTCCTCCAGACTCTAGGACCTTGGTTTCCAAATGAAATACAAAACTTGCTCTCATCTGAAAAGAGGACTTTGGACCACTGGGCAACAGTCCAGTTCTTCTTCTCCTTAGCCCAGGTAAGACGCCTCTGACGTTGTCTGTGGTTCAGGAGTGGCTTAACAAGAGGAATACGACAACTGTAGCCAAATTCCTTGACACGTCTGTGTGTGGTGGCTCTTGATGTCTTGACCCCAGCCTCAGTCCATTCCTTGTGAAGTTCACTCAAATTCTTGAATCGATTTTGCTTGACAATCCTCATAAGGCTGTGGTTCTCTCGGTTGGTTGTGCATCTTTTTCTTCCACAATTTTTCCTTCCACTCAACTTTCTGTTAACATGCTTGGATACAGCACTCTGTGAACAGCCAGCTTCTTTGGCAACGAATGTTTGTGGCTTACCTAGTGAACCAAACTGAGAGACCATTTTGAAGGCTCAGGAAACCTTTGCAGGTGTTTTGAGTTGATTAGCTGATTGGCATGTCACCATATTCTAATTTGTTGAGATAGTGAATTGGTGGGTTTTTGTTAAATGTGAGCCAAAATCATCACAATTAAAAGAACCAAAGACTTAAACTACTTCAGTCTGTGTGCACTGAATTTATTTAATACACGAGTTTCACAATTTGAGTTGAATTACTGAAATAAATGAACTTTTCCACGACATTCTAATTTATTGAGATGCACCTGTATATGTTCTCTGTTCCAATGCATGCAAGGTAAGTATCGGCTGCAGTCATAACAGAAAAACAACAATTTTCGGTTTTAAGTGATCAGGATAAATGGTGCACAACATCGACTAAAAACAAGTCTTTAAAGACAGCATGCAGCAGACATGTTGCTCTGAGTGTAAATACAGCTTTGTGTAGAGATTCCTGACACAGTGTCATGCTATTACTCCATGTCTGATTGCGCTCCTTCAGATGATTGCAGTGTTGATGCGTTGTGTTTGCCGGGGACGCAGGATGTGTGAGCATGGTGATAGCACCCCAGGAAGCCATTAGAGATTTCTCCAAGCATCATTAAGAGATTTTTTATGCAGGAGCAGGTCTGAAGAGGAACGCATGTGGTGATGTCTCTCTAAAGACCTCTGGTAGTTACCTTTTCTCTTATTCAACAAAAAATACAACAAAACGAGGATAGAAAGAGCCATTTATTTTACCCTTGAACTAATGTGTGTGTTTTTGCAGTGTTTTATTGGATAAATGTAATCCATAACCCTGCACTCACTCACCCGCAGCGTCAAGACGCAACAAAGCAGCTGGAAATAATTCATTTTCAATGCAGGAGGCGAAGCAACCATTAGAAGTGGTAGAGCAGAGTTTAACTTTATGCAAATGAGAAGCAAACTGATTTGTCAACTGCCAATGAGCAGACCTTCTGACTTTTATACATTTTGCGTAGGACTTCAACATTTTAAAGTCAGAGTACACTGCTATGACGTATCACTCACAAATACACCAGTCTTCTTTTTTCCCCAGTAAAAACAATAGATGAGCCAGTCAACATATGAATCTGGAATGACTGACAGATATTGTCAGTGTTCTGAACTCAGCTGACCCCATGGAAGCCACGCCCCCTTCCCTCCATCTCACGTTAAAAAAGTTTTTCATCTCAACTCGATTTTCTCATTTGAAAGTTGCACTGATGTGACGTCTTCAAGTTCATTAATGTGAAATAAAATCTATCAGTGTTAACATTTTAACACTGATAGATATCACTTTTTTCATATCACTTTAATATTACACACTGTATACAGCTAACATCAGCCCTCAAAAAGGGCGCAAAAAGGATAAAATCAGCTTAAAGAGGCAAAAAAAAACAAAAAAAACAACAACAAAGTAGTCTATTTTTTTAATAGTAATGATAATTAGAAAGAGTATAAAACACTCTCCTGCACTGATAACTATAAATATAACATAAACATAAACATAAAAAAGTACAATGTGCCGTTCTTTAATTCATTTTTTAAAAATGGCAAATTACTGTAGTATAAGAGGATTAAAACACTTAACGACATGATGTTATAGGAAATAAATCAACTCTAGGCCGCGTCACCCCATCACTGATTATTTTCCTATAACATCTTGAGAAAGAGTGTTTTATTCCTTACATATGATACTGCTCCATTAAAGACATGGATGCTCCCAGTACTTTCTTTTTTAATCTTGAGAAAAAAAGTGTTCAACAGAGGACGATGTGCCATCTTTGTCGTCCGGATGGATCCATCACATCCGACCCGGCAGAAATGAGGAGACTAGCGAGTAACTTCTACAGACACTTATACAGTGCTGAGAGCTGTGATGCTGAATCTGCTGAGGACTTACTCAAAGAGCTGTCACAAATACAGCAAACACAAAAACAGGAATTAGACCGGACCATCACTCTTCAGGAACTTACAGAGGCAACGTCTCAGCTATCCAAGGGACGATCCCCTGGAATAGACGGATTACCCGTGGACTTTTATCAACATTTCTGGAGGTTAATGGGACAAGACCTACATGAGGTTTTATCAGAATGCATACAGGCTAAATCACTCCCTGTAAGTTGTCGGAGAGCAGTCCTCTCACTGCTCCCAAAAAAAGGAGACTTGGGACTTTTAAAGAACTGGAGGCCAGTCTCTCTTTTGTGTTCTGATTATAAAATCTTCTCCAAGTGCCTAGCCAATAGACTGAAACTTGTTTTATCAAAAATGATCAAACTTATTGCATCCCAGAAAGGTCTATAATAGATAACCTTTTTTTATTAAGGGACATAATCAATTTTAATCAGCTAAATAAGAATAAACTGGGAATCCTGTCACTAGACCAGGAAAAAGCTTTTGATCGTGTAGACCATGGGTACCTTTTTAATGTGTTGAAGCACTTTGGCTTTGGAGAAGGTTTTATATCCTATGTAGAACTTCTGTACTCTGAGGTATGTGTGATGGTTAAAGCAGGGGGAGGTTTAAGTGCCCCAGTACTAGTGACTAGAGGTATTAGGCAGGGCTGTCCACTCTCAGGACAGTTATACAGTCTAGTCATCGAACCCCTACTATGTAGGCTCAGAGCAACACTGAAAGGGACTTTAATACCAAAAGTTAATGGTCATTTTAAGGTGGTCTTAGCAGCTTATGCAGACAACATTACTGTTTTTATCACTGAGAAAGATGACATCACACTTTTAAAAAAGATCATTGGGGCATATGAAAAAGCTTCTTCTGCACGGGTAAACTGGTCAAAAAGTGAAGGTTTTATGTTGGGCAACTGGGAGCACAGAGCAGTTCCACAACTTCCAGGAGGGCTACAGTGGAGAAGAGTTTTAGGAAATGAACAATTCCAGAAAAAAAATTGGGACGGGCTGCTGGAAAAGGTGTCTGCCCGATTGTCCAAGTGGAAATGGCTATTACCACATTTGTCTTACAGAGGAAGAGTTCTGGTAGTAAACAACCTGGCGGCCTCAACTCTGTGGCACAGGACTATTGATATGGAACCGCCTGAAGAGCTGGTTTATAACATACAAAGAAGAATAGTGGACTTCTTTTGGAGTGGACAACACTGGCTGCGTGCTGCAGTACTTTACCTGCCGGTACAGGAAGGTGGGCAAGGGCTGGTAGACGTGAGGAGCAGAATCCGTGCCTTCCGGATACAAGCTGCGCAGAGACTCCTATACCACAAAGATGTGGTGTGGGAGAAAACTGCAAGTGCCCTCCTGAGGAGAGTAGGTGGCCTCAAGCTCGACAAACATCTGTTCTTAATGAAGCTGGAAGAGTTGAGCTTGTCCGAGCTGACCCCTTACTACAGATCCATGCTGCACACATGGAAAACAGTAACAAGAACAGAAAGAGTCATGGACAATCTAGAGCAATGGACTCCGGAAGAACCACTCTTCTTAAACTCTTTCATAAAATCGAGACTGCTGTCCTCGGTGAGCATACGCAGGTGCCTACTGGACAACAACATCACAAAGCTGGGCCACCTACTAGACGAAGGAGGCTGGATACCAACGGAAGAGCTGAAAGCAGTGACGGGGCTGAGATCTTCGCGTCTAACAGCGAAACTGCAGGAAGAACTGTACAATGCACTACCAAGCAGCTACAAAATGTACATTGGACAGAGACATGGGACTACTCATGACAGGAGGAATGACATGGAGTTTCCAGGACTTCGATTTCTCCCTGCAGTTAGAGCGGAGGAAGAGGATGAAGTCACGGACTCCATTTTGTCTTTCAAGGCTCCACAGTCGAACCTCTTCAACGACATATCTAAGAAAGCCAGGTACCAAATAACGGTAAAAGTGCTGCACAAAGACTCCTTGAGGAGACAAAAAGTCTCAAGGTGGCCAGGGATGTTGAACCCAGACTTTCTTGTGCGAGACAGGTGGAGGACCCTGTATAAACCCCCTGTAGAGAAGCGTACTGCTGACCTGCAGTGGAGGATTATTCATGGGGCGATAGCTACAGACGGACATGTGGCACACCTCACTCCAGCGGTGAAGGGGGAGTGTAGGTTCTGTGGGGTAAAGGAAGACCTAGAACACCTGTTTTTAAGATGCCCGAGATTAAAAGGTCTTTTTAAGCTACTCAAGAGCTGGTTTCAAAAATCAGATGAAGCGTTCTCAGAGAAGGTTTTTATAGGAGGAGTAAAATACAGCTTCTCGAAAAGGAGAAAACTAGTTTTATTGAACTATCTGATGGGCACAGCTAAACTAGCAGTGTGGATTACTAGGAAAAACAAAGGGTTACAACGAGCTACTGTAGATCCAGAGGTTCTCTGCAAGCGGCTAGTAGCGGCTAGGCTGAAGATTGAATTTGCTTACTACAAGCTGACCAGCAATGTAATGGGTTTTTATGAAACATGGTGTGTGAATGAGGTTTTATGCTCAGTTCATGAGAACCAACTTGTTTTTAACTTCTGATTCTCTTTAATCTTTCAGAGGGTTTTTTTTTTATCCATTGCCTATTTATTCATTGTTTTAATTTATTTTTAATTCGTTTATTTTTTTCATCTATATACTAGGACAGACACATGATAAAAAATTGTGAAGCACACATGTATGTGTCTGGCAAATAACAAATAAAAGTATTGTTAAACCTCTCTGTCTTTGTCTCTCTCTCTCTCTCTCTGTCTCTCTCTCTCTCTCTCTCTCTCTCTCTCTCTCTCTGTCTCTCTCTCTCTCATTTTCTCATACACTGCTTCTCTCTCTCTCTCTCTCTCTCTCTCTCTTTGTCTCTCTCTCTCTCTCTCTCACTCTCTCTCTTTGTCTCTCTCTCTCTCTCTCTTTGTCTCTCTCTCTCTTTGTCTCTCTCTTTGTCTCTCTCTCTCTCTTTGTCTCTCTCTTTGTCTCTCTCTTTCTCTCTCTCTCTCTCTCTCTCTCTCTCTCTCAGGGCCAACCACACACAGATGAGTCACGCTCAGCTCGATCATTACTTACAGGCCGCTGTGACCACACTGACCCTGACATAGCTGCAGGGTTTTATTTTATTATTATATCCCCAGCACAAGCACACGTTTGAGCTATAATGATAATCATCATCATCATCATCATCAGGTTAGTTTCAAGCATCAAAGTTGAGTTGAAGGGAATAACGAGGTTAAGTGTGAAAAGTTTGAGGTCTGATTCGTGCGTGATCCTCCGCCAGACAATACTGGGAGTAATTAGAGAAAATTAGAAAAAAAAAATCTAATTGAAAATCACCTCCAGTGTAGTCCAGCATCTGGTGTAATAAAAACGATGCACGTGGATGAAAGCAGCGTGGAAAAGTTTGCCGTGTTTATGAGAAATATCCGTAGCCATTAAAGCTCAGCTCATTCACAGTGAACTTTATGAAGATTAATATTTGTTGACCAGCTGATATAAAGAGTGGAGAGCTGAATCACTGACCCTATGGACAAGTCGCCACTGACTGACTCTTACAGTTGCTCATGGATTGTCCCTCGTTTCTTGGCATTCAGTTTGCCTTTCTCCTTCTTCTCCTCTTTGTGTTAATTAGATTTGATATGACTGAAGTTGTAATAAAAAATTTGAAAACAGGTGTGAGCACAGGCCCAAGTCCTCGCACTAATCATAACTATTCATTAACACGACATGATTTGCCTTCACTTTAACACCTGGAAATAAAATACAGATCGTTTACAAGAGAAGAGACAGCAACATAAAACAGTTTGTTGCTTTTACGGTACATCTTTATTTTCATCTGCACCGCTCTCCACAATAAAACATTTAAAAAAGAAAATTAAAATGATACAGTGACTGGGCACAGAGATACTCCTACTGAAAAAGGGCCATCGGTAAGTAAGGAATAAAACACTGTGTGTGTGGTGCTGTTTTAGGACAATAATCAACAACGAGGTGGTGTGATGGAGCAGTTTTACTGCTATTGCGTCAACATTGATTAGTTTCCTACAACAGCACATCACGAGTGTGTTATTTCTCTGGTAGAACAACAGTTTGCCATTTTTTATTTATTAAAGATCGACGTCTTACTTTTCATCCATTAAATGAACATCTCCTTACAGAAAATTTCATCATATCAACAATGGCAAACATATTTTAATCTGTTTTTTTTTTTAAATAATTAGACAAATGAATAATATTAGTAAGACAATTTTTAAAAATAATATTAATATGAATGATCTTTTTGTAGATCAGGAGTATGACGTTATGGTTGGTGCTCAGGCAGATCAAACCCTGGGCTGCACATCATCACCAGGACTGATATACATCTCTAGCACAACTCCTGAATCGAGACGTTTAAAGTCTCCAGAGTGAAGAAGACAAGCGCCGATCTTCTGTAATCTGATATCCTGCTAAGTTAAGAAAAGCCCTGAGGAGCAGCAGCTTCTCTTCTGTCTTAACACTGAACCTGGTGACATTTACGTCACAGCAAAAGTGTGATTACATCTCTGTGGGTAGAGTCTGAGTTCAAACACACAAGATTTACTGAAAAGCGGATTAAAACTTGATATACCATGCTGCTGTTGAGTTCTGGGTCCTGATTGGTCGCCAGGTGTTGATTAATTCTCTATAACAGCAGCTCTGACAGTAGCGCAGATTTATATTAATGCGCTCGTTCTAATACATTATCATTTCTATGGTAACAGCTCATTCACAGGGACGTGTATAGCATAATACAGACGTGTATTATGGAAGGAGTCTCCAGTGTCAAAGGTAAAGCTGCAAGTTTTCCAACATCCTCAGGACAGAGAAGGGTACACTTTGCGGTTTCTCAGTAACATCACAAGCTGAGTATTTTTTTCTTATTAACTGTTATTCCTCCAGCTCAGTTGTAAAGCTGTGTGTTGGGGTTAAACACCCCAGTGGAACTCTATCCATTATGTTACTTGAATCTGATTAAGGTATAAACACTGTAGCAGCTCCTTCACCATCCACACTGGGTTGTGTTTGTGTTAAGGCACTTTTAACGCTGCAACACATTCCAACATTCCAACACTCAGATACACAGACACTCCAAAATCCCGACACTTCAAATCTCCATCACTCCAACATTCTGATACTTCAACACTCCAATACTTCATCACTCCAACATTCTGATACTCCAACACTCCAATACTTCATCACTCCAACATTCTGACACTCCAACACTCCAATACTTCATCACTCCAACATTCTGACACTCCAACACTCCAATACTTCATCACTCCAACATTCTGATACTCCAACACTCCAATACTTCATCACTCCAACATTCTGACACTCTAACACTCCAATACTTCATCACTCCAACATTCTGATACTCCAACACTCCAATACTTCATCACTCCAACATTCTGATACTCCAACATTCAAACACTCCAATACTTCATCACTCCAACATTCAGACACTCCAACATTCAAACACTCCAACACCCCAATACTTCATCACTCCAACATTCTGATACTCCAACACTCCAATACTTCATCACTCCAACATTCAGACACTCCAACATTCAAACACTCCAACACCCCAATACTTCATCACTCCAACATTCTGATACTCCAACATTCAAACACTCCAATACTTCATCACTCCAAAATTCAGACACTCCAACATTCAAACACTCCAACACCCCAATACTTCATCACTCCAACATTATGATACTCCAACATTCAAACACTCCAATACTTCATCACTCCAACATTCAAACACTCCAACATTCAAACACTCCAACACTCCAATACTTCATCACTCCAACATTCTGGCACTCCAACACTCCAATACTTCATCACTCCAACATTCTGACACTCCAACATTCAAACACTCCAACACTCCAATACTTCATCACTCCAACATTCAAACACTCCAACATTCAAACACTCCAATACTTCATCACTCCAACATTCAGACACTCCAACATTCAAACACTCCAACACCCCAATACTTCATGACTCCAACATTCTGATACTCCAACATTCAAACACTCCAATACTTCATCACTCCAACATTCTGACACTCCAACATTCAAACACTCCAACACCCCAATACTTCATCACTCCAACATTCTGATACTCCAACACTCCAATACTTCATCACTCCAACATTCTGACACTCCAACATTCAAACACTCCAACACCCCAATACTTCATCACTCCAACATTCTGATACTCCAACACTCCAATACTTCATCACTCCAACATTCAAACACTCCAACATTCAAACACTCCAACACTCCAATACTTCATCACTCCAACATTCTGATACTCCAACATTCAAACACTCCAATACTTCATCACTCCAACATTCAGACACTCCAACATTCAAACACTCCAACACCCCAATACTTCATCACTCCAACATTCTGATACTCCAACATTCAAACACTCCAATACTTCATCACTCCAACATTCTGACACTCCAACATTCAAACACTCCAACACCCCAATACTTCATCACTCCAACATTCTGATACTCCAACACTCCAATACTTCATCACTCCAACATTCTGACACTCCAACATTCAAACACTCCAACACCCCAATACTTCATCACTCCAACATTCTGATACTCCAACATTCAAACACTCCAATACTTCATCACTCCAACATTCAGACACTCCAACATTCAAACACTCCAACACCCCAATACTTCATCACTCCAACATTCTGATACTCCAACATTCAAACACTCCAATACTTCATCACTCCAACATTCTGACACTCCAACATTCAAACATTCCAACACCCCAATACTTCATCACTCCAACATTCTGATACTCCAACACTCCAATACTTCATCACTCCAACATTCTGACACTCCAACATTCAAACACTCCAACACCCCAATACTTCATCACTCCAACATTCTGATACTCCAACACTCCAATACTTCATCACTCCAACATTCAGACACTCCAACATTCAAACACTCCAACACCCCAATACTTCATCACTCCAACATTCTGATACTCCAACATTCAAACACTCCAATACTTCATCACTCCAACATTCAGACACTCCAACATTCAAACACTCCAACACCCCAATACTTCATGACTCCAACATTCTGATACTCCAACATTCAAACACTCCAATACTCCATCACTCCAACATTCTGACACTCCAACATTCAAACACTCCAACACCCCAATACTTCATCACTCCAACATTCTGATACTCCAACACTCCAATACTTCATCACTCCAACATTCTGACACTCCAACATTCAAACACTCCAACACCCCAATACTTCATCACTCCAACATTCTGATACTCCAACACTCCAATACTTCATCACTCCAACATTCTGACACTCCAACATTCAAACACTCCAACACCCCAATACTTCATCACTCCAACATTCTGATACTCCAACACTCCAATACTTCATCACTCCAACATTCAAACACTCCAACACTCCAATACTTCATCACTCCAACATTCTGATACTCCAACATTCAAACACTCCAACACCCCAATACTTCATCACTCCAACATTCTGACACTCCAACGCTCCAATACTTCATCACGCCAACATTCTGATACTCCAACACTCCAATACTTCATCACTCCAACACTCCAATACTTCATTACTCCAACATTCTGATACTCCAACATTCAAACACTCCAATACTCCATCACTCCAACATTCTGACACTCCAACACTCAAACACTCCAACACCCCAATACTTCATCACTCCAACATTCTGATACTCCAACACTCCAATACTTCATCACTCCAACATTCTGACACTCCAACATTCAAACACTCCAACACCCCAATACTTCATCACTCCAACATTCTGATACTCCAACACTCCAATACTTCATCACTCCAACATTCTGACACTCCAACATTCAAACACTCCAACACTCCAATACTTCATCACTCCAACATTCTGACACTTCAACATTCCAATACTTCATCACTCCAACATTATGACACTCCAACATTCAAACACTCCAACACTCCAATACTTCATCACTCCAACATTCTGGTACTCCAACACTCCAATACTTCATCACTCCAACATTCTGATACTCCAACATTCAAACACTCCAATACTTCATCACTCCAACATTCAGACACTCCAACATTCAAACACTCCAACACTCCAATACTTCATCACTCCAACATTCTGATACTCCAACATTCAAACACTCCAACACTCCAATACTTCATCACTCCAACATTCTGACACTCCAACATTCCAATACTTCATCACTCCAACATTCTGACACTCCAACATTCAAACACTCCAACACTCCAATACTTCATCACTCCAACATTCTGACACTCCAACATTCAAACACTCCAACACTCCAATACTTCATCACTCCAACATTCTGACACTTCAACATTCCAATACTTCATCACTCCAACATTCTGACACTCCAACATTCAAACACTCCAACACTCCAATACTTCATCACTCCAACATTCTGATACTCCAACATTCAAACACTCCAACACTCCAATACTCCATCACTCCAACATTCTAACACTCCAACATTCAAACACTCCAACACTCCAATACTTCATCACTCCAACATTCTGATACTCCAACATTCCAATACTTCATCACTCCAACATTCTGACACTCCAACATTCAAACACTCCAACACTCCAATACTTCATCACTCCAACATTCTGATACTCCAACATTCAAACACTCCAACACTCCAATACTTCATCACTCCAACATTCTGATACTCCAACATTCCAATACTTCATCACTCCAACATTCTGACACTCCAACATTCAAACACTCCAACACTCCAATACTTCATCACTCCAACATTCTGACACTCCAACATTCAAACACTCCAACACTCCAATACTTCATCACTCCAACATTATGATACTCCAACATTCAAACACTCCAATACTTCATCACTCCAACATTCAAACACTCCAACATTCAAACACTCCAACACTCCAATACTTCATCACTCCAACATTCTGATACTCCAACACTCCAATACTTCATCACTCCAACATTCTGACACTCCAACATTCAAACACTCCAACACCCCAATACTTCATCACTCCAACATTCTGATACTCCAACACTCCAATACTTCATCACTCCAACATTCTGACACTCCAACATTCAAACACTCCAACACCCCAATACTTCATCACTCCAACATTCTGATACTCCAACACTCCAATACTTCATCACTCCAACATTCTGACACTCCAACACTCCAATACTTCATCACTCCAACATTCTGACACTCCAACATTCAAACACTCCAACACCCCAATACTTCATCACTCCAACATTCTGACACTCCAACACTCCAATACTTCATCACTCCAACATTCTGATACTCCAACACTCCAATACTTCATCACTCCAACACTCCAATACTTCATCACTCCAACATTCTGATACTCCAACATTCAAACACTCCAATACTCCATCACTCCAACATTCTGATACTCCAACACTCAAACACTCCAACACCCCAATACTTCATCACTCCAACATTCTGGTACTCCAACACTCCAATACTTCATCACTCCAACATTCTGACACTCCAACATTCAAACACTCCAACACCCCAATACTTCATCACTCCAACATTCTGATACTCCAACACTCCAATACTTCATCACTCCAACATTCTGACACTCCAACATTCAAACACTCCAACACTCCAATACTTCATCACTCCAACATTCTGGTACTCCAACACTCCAATACTTCATCACTCCAACATTCTGACACTCCAACATTCAAACACTCCAACACTCCAATACTTCATCACTCCAACATTCTGACACTTCAACATTCAAACACTCCAACACTCCAATACTTCATCACTCCAACATTCTGACACTTCAACATTCAAACACTCCAACACTCCAATACTTCATCACTCCAACATTCTGACACTTCAACATTCCAATACTTCATCACTCCAACATTATGACACTCCAACATTCAAACACTCCAACACTCCAATACTTCATCACTCCAACATTCTGGTACTCCAACACTCCAATACTTCATCACTCCAACATTCTGACACTCCAACATTCAAACACTCCAACACCCCAATACTTCATCACTCCAACATTCTGATACTCCAACACTCCAATACTTCATCACTCCAACATTCTGACACTCCAACATTCAAACACTCCAACACTCCAATACTTCATCACTCCAACATTCTGACACTTCAACATTCAAACACTCCAACACTCCAATACTTCATCACTCCAACATTCTGACACTCCAACATTCAAACACTCCAACACTCCAATACTTCATCACTCCAACATTCTGACACTTCAACATTCCAATACTTCATCACTCCAACATTCTGACACTCCAACATTCAAACACTCCAACACTCCAATACTCCATCACTCCAACATTCTGACACTCCAACATTCAAACACTCCAACACTCCAATACTTCATCACTCCAACATTCTGATACTCCAACACTCCAATACTTCATCACTCCAACATTCTGACACTCCAACATTCAAACACTCCAACACCCCAATACTTCATCACTCCAACATTCTGATACTCCAACACTCCAATACTTCATCACTCCAACATTCTGACACTCCAACATTCAAACACTCCAACACTCCAATACTCCATCACTCCAACATTCTGACACTCCAACATTCAAACACTCCAACACTCCAATACTTCATCACTCCAACATTCTGACACTTCAACATTCCAATACTTCATCACTCCAACATTCTGACACTCCAACATTCAAACACTCCAACACTCCAATACTTCATCACTCCAACATTCTGACACTTCAACATTCCAATACTTCATCACTCCAACATTCTGACACTCCAACATTCAAACACTCCAACACTCCAATACTCCATCACTCCAACATTCTGACACTCCAACATTCAAACACTCCAACACTCCAATACTTCATCACTCCAACATTCTGATACTCCAACACTCCAATACTTCATCACTCCAACATTCTGACACTCCAACATTCAAACACTCCAACACCCCAATACTTCATCACTCCAACATTCTGATACTCCAACACTCCAATACTTCATCACTCCAACATTCTGACACTCCAACATTCAAACACTCCAACACTCCAATACTTCCTCACTCCAACATTCTGATACTCCAACACTCCAATACTTCATCACTCCAACATTCTGACACTCCAACATTCAAACACTCCAACACTCCAATACTTCATCACTCCAACATTCTGACACTTCAACATTCAAACACTCCAACACTCCAATACTTCATCACTCCAACATTCTGACACTTCAACATTCAAACACTCCAACACTCCAATACTTCATCACTCCAACATTCTGACACTTCAACATTCCAATACTTCATCACTCCAACATTATGACACTCCAACATTCAAACACTCCAACACTCCAATACTTCATCACTCCAACATTCTGGTACTCCAACACTCCAATACTTCATCACTCCAACATTCTGACACTCCAACATTCAAACACTCCAACACCCCAATACTTCATCACTCCAACATTCTGATACTCCAACACTCCAATACTTCATCACTCCAACATTCTGACACTCCAACATTCAAACACTCCAACACTCCAATACTTCATCACTCCAACATTCTGACACTTCAACATTCAAACACTCCAACACTCCAATACTTCATCACTCCAACATTCTGACACTTCAACATTCCAATACTTCATCACTCCAACATTCTGACACTCCAACATTCAAACACTCCAACACTCCAATACTTCATCACTCCAACATTCTGACACTTCAACATTCCAATACTTCATCACTCCAACATTCTGACACTCCAACATTCAAACACTCCAACACTCCAATACTCCATCACTCCAACATTCTGACACTCCAACATTCAAACACTCCAACACTCCAATACTTCATCACTCCAACATTCTGATACTCCAACATTCAAACACTCCAACACCCCAATACTTCATCACTCCAACATTCTGATACTCCAACACTCCAATACTTCATCACTCCAACATTCAAACACTCCAACACTCCAATACTTCATCACTCCAACATTCTGATACTCCAACATTCAAACACTCCAATACTTCATCACTCCAACATTCTGACACTCCAACATTCCAATACTTCATCACTCCAACATTCTGACACTCCAACATTCAAACACTCCAACACTCCAATACTTCATCACTCCAACATTCTGACACTCCAACATTCAAACATTCCAATACTTCATCACTCCAACATTCAAACACTCCAACATTCAAACACTCCAACACTCCAATACTTCATCACTCCAACATTCTGACACTCCAACATTCAAACACTCCAACACCCCAATACTTCATCACTCCAACATTCTGATACTCCAACATTCAAACACTCCAACACTCCAATACTTCATCACTCCAACATTATGATACTCCAACATTCAAACACTCCAATACTTCATCACTCCAACATTCTGACACTCCAACACCCCAATACTTCATCACTCCAACATTCTGATACTCCAACACTCCAATACTTCATCACTCCAACATTCTGACACTCCAACATTCAAACACTCCAACACTCCAATACTTCATCACTCCAACATTCTGACACTTCAACATTCCAATACTTCATCACTCCAACATTCTGACACTCCAACATTCAAACACTCCAACACTCCAATACTTCATCACTCCAACATTCTGATACTCCAACATTCAAACACTCCAACACTCCAATACTTCATCACTCCAACATTCTGATACTCCAACATTCCAATACTTCATCACTCCAACATTCTGACACTCCAACATTCAAACACTCCAACACTCCAATACTTCATCACTCCAACATTCTGACACTCCAACATTCAAACACTCCAACACTCCAATACTTCATCACTCCAACATTATGATACTCCAACATTCAAACACTCCAATACTTCATCACTCCAACATTCAAACACTCCAACATTCAAACACTCCAACACTCCAATACTTCATCACTCCAACATTCTGACACTCCAACACTCCGACACTCCAACATTCAAACACTCCAATACTTCATCACTCCAACATTCAAACACTCCAACACTCTAATGCTCCCATATTCCAACACTTCAACACTCAAATACTTCATCACTCCAACTCTACAGCATTCCGACACTCCAATACTCCAACATTTTGACACTTCAACACTCCCATACTTCATCACTCCAACATTCCGACACTTCGACACTCCAATACCTCGCCACTCTGACACTCCAATACTCCAACATTCTGACACTTCAACACTCCAATACTTCGTCACTTCTTCATTTCAACAATTCAATACTCTGACATTCCAGCAATCCGATACTCCAACATTCTGACACTTCAACAGTCCACTTTTTAAATAATACATTTAGAAAAATAAAACTTTATTGAAAAGCATATATGATCATAATGCGGCTCTAAACGTCTCTGTACTGAATTATACCATTTCTTACTCATTAAAGAGATGAAGGATAAGAGATCAGAATAAGCAACAGTCAGATGGAACTGTATAAAAGCAAACAGTAATTCATCTTACAGAATAATACGTTTCTCTCTGTGTTTGGCCACTGTTCAAAAATGTACTTTCTAAATGTCTCAGAATTTTAATAATGCAAATTTGAAGTAACCTTAAAGTGTAGGTCTTGTTGAGCTGTAAATATAAATTTCAGGATTTTAGAGTTTTAGCTGCAATGTCAAAACTTTGACGTCACACATCTCAAAACAGCATTTCACCCAGAACTTTAGAACACTAAGGTCACCATGAGCTTTTCCTAAATTCTCCAGTGTTGCTTTAAACAGATTTATACCCAGCTTATGAAGACCTTGTGTAGAGGTAAGATGGAAAATACCAAACATTAATGCTTAAAAGATTGTATCAGTTCTGCCAACCTTTCTACATGTTTGTAGGAGCTCAGCATTTTAGCATCGCAGTACGCTGGAGCATTCTCTAAAATATGCCATTAGAGCAGGTTTCTTTTCATCGAAATGGCAGATGAGCCAGGTGACTTTTCCATAGGTGTGTTTAACTCTGACATTCTGTGGAAGCCCCGCCCCTTTCCCCTATCGGTCATGTTTCTGGCCCGCGTGCTCGTGGCATTTGAAAGACGTGCCATCGATTTTATACAGTGCAGTGAAAAAGTATTTGCCCCCTTCCTGATTATTTCTACTTTTACACTTAATTTCAGTTTCAGATCTTCAAAATAAAGTTTTTAAACAGTTTTTAAATTATCATTTCAAATGCGTTGAAGCAATGTAAATGGAGAATGTTTTGAGTTCACTGAAAATGGTCAGCGCTGTACAAGGCCAACATTCCTGACTGAAAAAATTATTAATTAAACCTACAACAAAGCGTTAACCTAACACTTAATCATTTTAATGGCATTGATAATTGGACTGAGATTAAAAATGCTGTTTGTTTGCTTTGCTCATTCAGTTTGAGAAGCAGATCGATAGCCAGACATTATTCCTGTTCGGGGTTGTCAGGTCTGCTGTATTATAATACTCTACATTTTATGTAGTTCCATTTCATTTTATTTTATTTTATTTTATCTGCCAGTTAATAACAGGTAATAAAAGCCCTGGGCAAATGACTTGGCCTGTTTTTCATATGTATGCAGGAGTTTAAGTAGCCTGTTGACAAGTCTGTTATTGTTGGGTTGCAGCAGCGACAGCAGGGCGCAAGTTCTCCAAAAAAAACTGGGAAATGGGCCTCATGGGGAATAAACTTGAATACGCCTGTCTCACACTGTCACGCTATTCGCATTTTTGGTTCAGTCTTGTGTACAGAGTACCGTTCAGATATCTCACTTTACACATGTATAAGGAAAGACGACAAAAACGACTCCATCCTGAGCAGAGAGAGTTTCAGCACACATGGGAGCTCTAAGCCTCATTATCACTTACGTGGAGAGCGTAATTATGGATGTTGTTCTCTTGCCATGGCACTTCAATTTGTCTACTTTAGTCATTAAATCTATCAGAAAATTGTCATCAAACTGCATATCACCTCTTAACACTCATTTCCACACCATTAAATCTACATACAAGTCACCTCGTTTAGCTCATTCGAATGAAAATGAGTTTATTATATACAACTAGAAAAGTGAAGCCGGTTCTCTGAGTAATGTCTGTAGAGGAGTGAAAAAATATACACTAATGCTTTGCTGATTGTCTCATTCATTTAATGCCTATTATTATTTTTGTTTTTGTTGTTTTTGTTGTTGTTGTTGTTATTATTATCCCTAAATGAACAGCGAGACACATTAGCACTGATGGTTGCGGGTGATATTCGACGCGAGAGATAAAATCTGTTAATACATGCTGATACATACCCACCTTAAAATTGCATGTTCAGCTTAAAATGTAATCAACTCATTAAAATGTTTTGACAAAATATAGTTATTAGTCTTGAATCACACCAGTCACACATTCTTCTTAATTTATGTGTGTCCTGTTTTTGGAGAGGTGCTTCCTTTATGTATGTATGCATGCATTTATTTATTTATTTCTAAGGCCCTTTCACACGTATTAGTTCATTTGTTGAATCTGAATTGAAGTGAAATTGATTCTTTTGATTCGTTTGCTGTGTGGTTTGGTTTCACATTTAAAATAATTACACGAGCCTAAAAGGAAAGAAGAAGCACTGTCTGAGAGATGTGTAGTAAAAGGCACACAAGCAGAGTAAAAGGCAGTAAAACCAGTGGTGTGTGTTTGTGTCTTTTAGCAAACGCTCGGAGTTCAGTCACGCCGAGTCTCTGAATCGTTTTCTCGGAATAGAGCTGCTTTAAATATTTACATAATTGCTCACATCTGCAGGTTTGATGCTGACATCGTGTAGGGAAATGCAACAAGAAGGAAATGGCTTTTTCATAGTGGTCAAAGTGCGCTTCAGATTGCTCAGGTGTTCAGGCACTCTTCCTCCATTTTATTCCTTGTTCTGGAGAAAGAAAAAGCATTTCTTCAATTTTGATGCTAATCCACACGTCACGTGTCGTTCTCACACGCTCGGGTTTGATGGGGGAAAGAAGTGAGGGGGGTGGGACAATAGGATAGAGGTTGGAATCCATTAAAAAGCATAATAGCTCTATGGATTGCTCAAACTGCCGTCAGTGCTCGCACACTACTCCTTCAGTCAGAACCGATTTCCACTCCAGCTGTATTTACATGCTAATTGCCCTAGCACAAGACTAAAATGTTATTTTGCAAGATGCCATGAAAGGCTGCAGTTATTATGCCATAATTACAACCATAATTGCGACAGGCATAACTGAATTAAGATTGAATTATACTGATGACTAAAGTCTAATCAACGGCATTGAATTAGCACTCTCCTTGTCCATTCCTATCCAATTTCCACAATCCGGAGTTAAATCAGACTTTAATGCATGCTGCAGTCGCTCCTCCGGAGCTGCTGATCTCACTGTGCATGAGGTATTGCGTTAGGTCTTGCAAATTGTCTTGCAAATTTTTTAGCAAACTTAGAAAATGTGAATCATCAAGTGTTTACATCAGCTACTGTTATGGGAATATTCTAAACAGGGAGAGACAAGATGACGTAACGTGAAGAGTGTCAGTGTCAGTCAAGTACACACACACACACACACACACACACACATACACACACACACACACAGTAATAATTCATTACAAATGAATAAACCAACACCTTTAATCAGAACTTCTCTTTACTCATGCACTTTACACCTTAATACTGCAGCCAATATTCTAATAAATTCCTATAAAATCAAACAGGTGGCTGGACACATTATATGCCTTCTAACACACACACACACACACACACACACACACACACACACACACACACTCATGTCTGACCAGGATCTGAGTCATAACAGTGATACACACGTACTGACTGATGAAACATACAGAAATAACTTCTATCTGGTCCAAACTAAACAGAAAAGTATCATGTGACAAACGCAGACACGTTGCTGTAGAGTCCGGCCTTATAATAACATCATATACACAGTGTAATGTACAGAGCGCTTCAGCACATCTGGCTGAGGTTACAGTCACTGAACAAAAACATCACACGAGACAACTGACAAAACTCCTGTAAAGTTTTTGTAGACAGACAGACAGACAGACAGACAGACATACAGACAGACAGACAGACAGACAGATAGATAGATAGATAGACAGACAGACAGACAGATAGACAGATAGATAGATAGACAGACAGACAGACAGATAGACAGATAGGCCAAGGAACAGACAGATGACAAAAAGACTAACTGTTGTTTTTTGTTTGTTTGTTTGTTTGTTTGTTTGTTTTTTAAAAAATGCTCAATTGTTCCAGTAAGCCTTTCGGATCACAGTATGGTACAGTGTGCTTTAACTCTAAGTTCTGTAAAGCCAAAAAGTGCTGGCATTTTAATAATAATTTATTATGCAACAAACATCTTAGATGTAACATTTTCTTAGAGATATCTTCTTAGAGGTAACATTTAAACATTTCTGGAAAGACTTCAGAACCACAAAATCTTCACTGCAGTCTTTGCAGCAGCGGTGGGACAGATTAAAAAAAACTGTGCCAACAACGTCACAAGAGACAGAACTCGCTCAATGTAAAAAATTGTCAAAACACAGTAAATCTTAGCAGAAATTACATAAAATCTCTGGTCAGCTTTCAAAGTGTTGAGTTGATGGCTGCACCTTTAAAGTTTAGAAAAGAAAAAAAAAAGAATGGCCAAAAAAGATTCATACATGCTTTACATTCTGAAACTGGAGTAGTTTTGTCAGACCCTGCTGATATTCTCAGGAGAGCAGCTGATTTCTACAAGGAGCTGCACAGGAGAGACCTTCTACACAGGCAGGCTGCTAATAATGTCGTTCTTGAACAACAGACAAGGTGTCTGAAGAAGCTAACGCAGAACTAATGCAGAATGTTGACCCTAGAGGAGCTACAAAGAGCCCTCCAAGGTACAGCTTGTGGAAAAGCACCGGGTTACATGGTCTACCTGTGGACTCTTTCTGAACAGAGGTGGGTGCAGATCTACTTGCAGTAATTAATAAAAGTCTTGCCATTGGGACGGTGACTACCGCTAAGCTGCCGTAGAGCAACTCTCACTCTGCTGCCAAAAAAAAGGAGCCCTAATGACATCAAAACCTGGAGGCCTGTGTGTTTACTCTGCAGCGACTATAAACTGTTCTCCAAGGCTTTGGCCTGTAGATTGAGAAAAGTATTGGAACAGGTCATCCACCCTGATCAGACATACTGCGTGTGCCAGGCAGGTAAATCAGCGATAACATCTCTTTTATCAGAGATATTTTAGATATTGATAAGCTTTAAAATCCAGTATCTATAGACCAGGAAAAAGCTTTTGATCATGTTGAACACAATTATTTATGGGAGCTTTTTTTCAGCAGCTTTTTGGTTTCAACTCAAATATTATTAATAAAATAAAAGGTTTGTACTATGGTGCTATAAGTAAACTGAAGGTAAATGGTGACTTATCAGCTCCTATCTGTCCATAGAGGCGTCAGACAGGGCTGTGCTTTGTCTGGTATGTTATATACTCTGGCAGTTGAGTCCCTTCTGAATAAACTTAGAACAGAATTACATGGTTTGTGTTTTCCAAACTGTAAAAATGTGTTTAAAGTATCAGCTTATGCTGATGATAATGTTGTTGTTTTATTCAGTGGGCAGAGAGATGTGAACCTGATGCTGAAGATATTAAACAATTTCATGCTTTTTTTTCCTTCTACAAAAGTCACCTGGTGTATAAGCGAGGCTATTTCAGTTGGAGGGGTGGTCACGGGGAGAACCGAGCCTCCCAGGTGGGTTAAATTGGACCAGAGAGGGATTTAAATATCTTGGAGTATTTCTAGGGAATTAAATAATTGTAAAAAAAATAATAATAATAAAAAAATTGTGAAGGGGCAGGTGAAAAGATAAAAGGTCATCTTAGCAAATGGGAATTTTTACTTCCAAACATGTCATATAGAGGACGTGCATTAATCATATATAATCCTGCAGCATCTTCTCTCCAGCACTGTTAGCTTGTGTTGATCCTCCACCAAGACTACTAGAAGAAATTACATCAATTCTAGTTGACTTTTCTGGGATAATCTGCACTGGGTACTGCACAGTCTTTTGTTCTTACATAAGGAAGAAGCAGGACATGGACTCATACACTTACAGAGCAGAATGCCAGCTTTCAGTATCCATTACGTGCAGAGATTCCTCACTGGTTCAGTAGTCTCAAACTGGATAAACCTTTGTTCTGGATGAACGCTCAGAAGGTGAATCTTACCAAGCTACCAGGTTTATTTTAAATCATAACCTGTTTAAGGTTTGGTCACTTTTTAAGTGGTAGTACAACTTCCCTACACTGACTGCTGTAAGAACCACTGATCTTTGGTTCCCGTTTGGACTTATCACACGAGGGGTCTTATTCTTCTCAAGTCTCGTGTAACAACACTTGGAAGCATAATACCACTAGCAGGACCCAATTTTTGAAACACTGAGTCAGCAGCTGAGAACTTGAAGATGAGTTCGACTCAGTAGCTCAGTTACTGGAGTAAGTGGAAGTCTGCGATCACGGGTGAAGAAATTAAGATGCTAGAAGATCACTCCAGGGGATTCAATTAAATTCATTTTAATCGCTAAATAAATTTAATTAATTAATTCCTAATTTAGAAATGTGTTGATATTGTAAAGCCATGGGAGATCGTGCATATTTTGAGCATTGGTGCATTTGTTAAGATGATGGTTGTTAGCAAGTAACCTGTATTACTGACTGAGTAATGTCTTTATGTATATGAAAATTGTAATAAAAGGTTCTTTAAAAATTCCAAATTCAATTCCCTCTCTTTCTCTCTCTTCTAAGTATAAACGGGAATAACGGACAATGATAATAAAGTTTAAATAGTGTACAGATGTTTGAGGAATCAGATAAACAGTAGAAATCTCCAGGAGAATTCAGACATTATGTTTATTGCTGCACATTAAAGAACCATTAAAGAGCCTGAGCAGAAGCTGGTCAGAAGTTGAACACTGCACTACACTGATGTTGCCCAGAGTGTAAAATCCTGATTACAGGTTGAAGTCACGTCGCTGTGCATCAACACTGTTAGTGCATGTTTATTAGGTTATTAGATTACAGACCATAATCTTTATTTTCTGCACAGGTTTAAAGTTAAAATGGCAGACCCACTCGGTCTCGGAGTCTCCCTTCGCCCTGTAAAACCCAAACCCAGAGGATTTATGACAGGAAGGAGCTTTTTCACGATTTCTGCGCGTCTCTGACAGTAACACGATATAAAAAGCATTAACACCTCGTGTCACGGTGTTGCTCTAATGGAGACACGAGCACTTGGGACGTTGGTCATCACCTCAGACACAAAGCTGAGTAGTTTCTGTGCATTGCTGCAGCTAGCCAGACATCTTGTTTGCCCCGAGAACTCCCGGAGATGACCTGAGTCATAACTCATGTGGAAGACAGCGTGATAAAAGTGGAGGATGACAAAAAGTATTACTTTCACAAAGCCAAAATTCCAACATGCAGGATATTAAGTGGTTTTCCAAACACACATAGGTTCAAAGACCTGCTAATGCTCATCATCAATTATTCAACATTACTTAAAATGTATGTGCTACAGTATGTTTGGCCAAGATTTCATTTTTAATTCATTGTTATCTGTATTTGCATTTTTCATCAGAGCTTTGTCTCAATCTTCCATATTTATAACAAACACTAAATTATTAATTGTCGGGGAGAAGCTAACAGTCTAATAGGAGACAATATTAACTTAACAATATAATAAGCAGTAATGATCTAAGGCACTGAATAAACGGCTTGTTGCCCACTCCTGCACTCACAGGTGCCATCGTTCAGGGAACACTGGGGCACAAAGCAGCCTAAAACATCCGTTAAGTATTTAAATTCCCCGCCCCCTCTCACACCGAGGACAGTGGTATTTAACTGAGAGGTTTAATAGCTTGTTGCTATAGCGATGGCGTGGTGTAATATACTGCATCTCACTGTGATTGAATGATATATGTGTTGTTGCTGGTAAACGGTTGAATAAGAGCAGATTGGACAATTATTTAATTATTGTATAATGTTTTGCCACAGCAGTGTTTATCCCACATCAGCACCCCTGCATTTACTGTCAAAATGATCCTGATTGTTACTAAATAAAATAAACTGCTGCACATATTTACACACATTTCTAATGGAATTACTTCTTCATGTTAACACTGGGCTTCTGGGTTCCATCCCATCCTGAACAACATTATCACCCCATCATGATGATGATGAAGATGATGATGACTATGAGTATGAAGATGATGATGATGGTGATGATGATGATGGTGATGATGATTATGATGATGATGATGATGATGATGATGATGACGGTGATGACGATGACGATGATGACTATGAGTATGAAGATGATGGTGATGATGGTGATGATGATGATGATGATGGCTATGGGTATGAAGATGATGGCAATGGTGATGATGACGACGATGATGATGATGATTATGAAGATGATGGTGATGATAATGGTGATGACAATGATGATGATTATGAAGATGAAGATGATGATGATGAGTATGAATATGATGACGATGATGATTATGAGTATGAAGATGATGATGGTGATGATGGTGATGGTGATGACGATGATGGCGATGATGATGGTGATGATGATTATGATGATGATGATGATGATGATGGTGATGACGGTGATGACGATGACGATGATGACAATGAGTATGAAGATGATGGTGATGATGGTGATGATGATGATGATGATGGCTATGGGTATGAAGATGATGGCAATGGTGATGATGACGACGATGATGATGATGATTATGAAGATGATGGTGATGATAATGGTGATGACAATGATGATGATTATGAAGATGAAGATGATGATGATGAGTATGAATATGATGACGATGATGATTATGAGTATGAAGATGATGATGGTGATGATGGTGATGGTGATGACGATGATGGCGATGATGATGGTGATGATGATGATGATGATGATGATGATGGTGATGATGATCGTGATGATGGTGATGGTGATGACGTTGATGATGATGATGGTGATGATGACTATGAGTATGAAGATGATGGCAATGGTGATGATGACGACGATGATGATGATGATTATGAAGATGATGGTGATGATGATGGTGATGATGATTATGAAGATGAAGATGATGATGATGATGACTATGAAGATGATGACGATGATGATGATTATGAGTATGAAGATGATGGTGATGACGATGATGATGAGTATCAAGATGATTTACATGTACATTACATTTACATGATGATTTAGATGATGAAGATGATGATGATGAGTATGAAGATGATGATGATGATGATGGTGGTGGTGCTGTGAAAGCTGCATTCCAAAAGGTTTTGTCGGACTGAATGTGTCTGCATTTCTAGTAGGACCTCAGAAGACTCCATAGAGGACAGAAAAAGCTTTTAAGGCCTTTTTTCCTTTCTGCCAAATGGCTGTGAGATTAAATCAGTCATTCTGCTGTCTGATAACGAGAGCGGAGGATTTGGGAGGGTTTTATTGCAGTCAGGAAGGTGGCCTATTAAAGTGGGACTAAAGTATCTTTCTTTTCTTTCTTCACATCTGTCAGAATGTATTTCTGTTATTTTTAGGTTTGGGAAGGACACAGCAGTAACAGGAGCCTCAAACCGCTCACCACCGTCACCCAAAGAGGTTCGAGAAATGATTAACCGTCCACATCACACACACTTCTCACAATCACAGCCTGGTCCAAACAGCTGGCTCATATTCCACTCGTGTGATCTGCCACTACTGAAACCCCAGTCTCTCCTAATGTCCTCGATCTGCCTGCAATACAGCTGTGTACTTCTGTATAAAAGGGAACAATGCAGTCAGAAAACACACACGTGTGAATATCTAACACATAAAAGAGGAATTAACAGATTAGTAACGGATTCCTTTCAATAAAATCAGATTGTGATTAGACCGTGTAATAGACTTATTCAGTATAATCACACATTATCTGATAGAATACAAACACAGCTGAGAAGTAAAACTCGTGAGGATAAAACTACAACATATACAGATAGAAACCATAAATACTGACAAGTGTTGATCAACTATTTACTCGTTTTTCTCCAAAACATAGAAACAAACTTATCTTCCTGTAAACCTTAAATGTCTGGTCAGACTGTTGCAAAGTGCTGACACTGGAGACTCCTTCCATAAACTTTAGATAAACATCGCTTTACAGATGAACGGTTACAGATGTTTTTGTCCTTTTTAAAAAAGAAAGTTTGGTTAATTTAGGAAAATAATCAACTTTATGGTGAACACTTTGTCACACCACCTGTTATGTAAAGCCGGTGCAGGCTGAAGAGTCAGGATGCATGCGCTGGGGAGACGCCAGTCAATTCAGAAAAGTTTATTTTCACAAAAAGGCATTAATCCACAACACAGAGAAATCGAGAGAAAGCAGTAATCCAAAAGACAGGAAAAAAACACTCGAAACGAGGAAGTGGTCTGGGAACCACGAATGTGGAACTACGGACATCGGAGAAAAGGACTACGGACTAAAGAGCTACGGACTTTAAACTATTACAAAGCTAAACTAAACAAAACTACAAACTACGGACATAACGTTCGAAACATTTCTAAACTAATACACCGCCCGAAACGGACACAAACGGGGCTTTTTAAACACAAACCAATTCATACACGAAATCAAAGACACCTGGAAATCATAACAAATTAAACGAAGAGCCAATGAGGAAAAAAGGAGGCGGGGACAGAGACATGACCTGAACACAATAACAAATGCACATGGCCAGGGTAAACAAAACGAGAGTCTTTCTGACTGGAGCTGGAATGCGCGCCGTGGAATGCGGAAGTAGGCTACGCTTCATTTGCGGCGTAGCGAGAGCGGGAGAACCTAACACCACCTCACTGCTGATTATTTTCCAATAACAGTGTATTATTCATTACATAACAACACTTATAACAACTCCATATGTGTAAAAGGTGTCATAGCTTTTCATAGAGAAAACTAATCAACACTGACTGCCCAATCAGAATCCAGAATTCAACAGCCCTGTGGTTTAAAGTGCATTAAAACCCAACCAGATTCTGTATTTTTATTTCATAATAAATGATTGCAACAGGGTTGATGGAGATCCTGAGAAAAGAGGTTTAAAAGAGATTCTGATATGAGTGAAGTTTCCATCTCGAGAGACAAAAATGAAGATGAAACCTCTACATCTATAAAGCATCACAATAAATCTGAGCGCTGTGGACTACTGAGATCATAAACCCATCGGAAAATCATCAAGTCTGTCATTTTGAAAGCATTAAGTATTAAAAAGTGGCCACGGGTTTTTAAAAAAAGATATGAAGGTTTGAGATTGAAGCTTCTCTGTATACTGTTGTGGTAATAATCTAGTCTTATTTACGATCATAAAGACGACATGTCCACGTCGGGAAGAGTCCTGAAAGCAAAAGGGTGTGAAAAAAGCACAGAGCCGCTAATAAACAGGGCTGTTGGAGACCGAGATGAAAATAAAAAGCTTTCACAGGTTTGATTTGTCTCACTGTTAGGGCCCGAGACCAGAGCCTCAGGAGGAGCCATTAGCAGGAGGACGAGAACATCCCAGCCTGCCGTAACTGCACTCACACACTCAGCCGTTCATTAGATTTTTTTAATAAAGTTTTCAGAGGCCATGTCCGTCCCAATCCCAGCACTCACCCAATCACCCTCTCACGAGTGGCCCTGTGAGGCTCCAACAACTAAACACACACATCCCTCATTCTGTGGCAGCTCATAAAAATCTCCACTTCACCACATTTTTAACCTGTTGAACAAAACTCGCTGCTATTTTTTGCATCCAATCATCAGCCTTGGTTTCATAACACAGGAACACATCATTAAGGCCGGATTTAGCCTTTTCACTTTCGGAGAGTGACTAATCTGATTTGGGAAGAGTTACGCATTCAGCATTCTGCCTCATACCTGATATTATGTGTGTTTATATTCACGGTGAAATAAAGAAACAAAGCGTTTTTGGGTTTTTTTCTACTTCTTTTAATTAATTCTTTTATTTTATTTTATTTTTTTTAAATAATGAAGGAGTTCTGTTCGCCACACGAGAACATACATAAACGATATGTAGCAGAATATATCTATTGTTTCACGTGTGGAGAACAGAACTCCTTCATTATTCATCTTCATTAGATACTTTTATCTCCAAAAATTATACTATAATATAATATTATAAATCTGTATTTAAATTTGAACACTTTAACATTTAATGTCAAATCAATGGAGTTTGTAATTGTAATATTAAATTACAAAAAAATACATTATTTATTTATAATATGGCATGATATCCATATTATATTTGTATTGCCCAGCCCTACTAAGTGATATGTATCATATTTATAAACTATATATATATATATATATAATAAACTGTTACGTTAAAAAAAGAAAAACTGAATTTAATGATAGTTTTATTTAATATTGACCAAAAAGAAACCATTTAAGTTTGTAACATTTTAAAGATTTAATATCAAATCAATGACTTCTAGTAAGAGTTTGTAATTATGAAAACATAAAACAAGATAAAAAGATATTGTGATACCTGTGATATGTCAGGGAATTGTACTGTGAGATCATTTATCATGATATCGATATTATATAGTCAAATTGCTCAGCTCTACTATAAAAGAATGGTTTCTCCTTTCTCCATTACTCCCAATAACACCCAGTAACACCCAGTAACACCCAGTAACACCCAATAACACCCAGTAACACCCAGTAACACCCAATAACACCCAGTAACACCCAGTAACACCCAATAACACCCAATAACACCCAGTAACACCCAGTAACACCCAGTAACACCCAATAACACCCAATAACACCCAATAACACCCAGTAACACCCAGTAACACCCAATAACACCCAGTAACACCCAGTAACACCCAATAACACCCAATAACACCCAGTAACACCCAGTAACACCCAATAACACCCAGTAACACCCAATAACACCCAGTAACACCCAGTAACACCCAATAACACCCAGTAACACCCAATAACACCCAATAACACCCAGTAACACAAAAAGCAAATACTTCAATGTATATCAAACATCAATTTTAGTGACTCCTCCTTTCATTCCGAATTTTAAAAATGAATAAAATAAATACATTTTCATTATGTTTTTAAAAGGGCCATGGAAATAAGAAGTCAATCAGAACACGGCATCTCTTTATTGTGCCGCGTTTCAGGATTGTACCAGAATGAAATATAACATTCTCCGAGTCCACAGAGTCCATAAACCCATATAAGTATCTCTACATTTGATTTCATTCAGAAAAAGGATTTTCGTAGTATGTTCTGAACATTTACATATTAAATAACAAAATATCTGAGTAGTCCTGATAAAACAACCTAACATATGGCATGGATGGCTGCCTGGTGTAAGTCCATGTTAGAAGCCTGGTAGTACAGAAAATGGAAAAGAAAAAGGGTTCTCGGGGTTAGGAACCATCTGCACACGATCTGCTGAGCTCCAGTAAGCTGGCATATATTTGTTTTAGCAGATGTGATTAAGCGAGCAGACCGTGGTGGATTCGGGGATAAGTGCCATGCTTGAGGGGAGATGTTATCAGCTGGGATCAAACCTATGGCTTCTTGGTGCGTAGCCAGTTTCCTCTAACTGCTGGACCAGAACCAAAACCCAGCGCAGCAATTCATGCCATGCAAAGAAACTGATGAAGATTTATGTGCTGGAAGCTTGTGAACCTGTGAGAGCTTCCTCTCCAAGCCAACATATAGCAACAGGCCAACAGTTAGCTGCGACGGCATGGCGAGGTGCTCGTGGCTTGAAAGAGAAAATACTAATTCATTGTGAAACCCAAAGCAGCATAAAAATGCAGACGAATTCTGCGATATTGCGTCTCGTAAAAACTCCTCTCCCTCAAGAGGAACGCTGTCCCTCCATCTGTTTATGTCTTATTCATGTAAAAAATCAGAGATGGGCTGAGCACCAAAACAGTGGGGAAAAGAAGACTTTCCATCTTCACTTCTTCTGTTTTCTTTTCATTTCAGTTGGGCTGCAAACCAGGCGCTGAGCACGAACGTAATGAACACTGTAACGTCCCATGATCCTCTGGGAACATCTGGCATCGTGCTTAAAACAGAAAATAGTGAGGAAAAGTGAGGTTCGGAATAACAGGACTAACTGTTATTTTCTTTTCAGACACACTGATATATCGAGATGTGTTTTATATGAATGTTTTATTTGTTTATTTTATTTTATACGCCAGTGCTAACATTTCCTACACAAAACTGTAGCAGAATTTAACCACAAAAATGGATGCCAGTGGACAAAACGGACATTTCGAATCACGAGGCAAAAAATGCCGTGACGTGTAGCTCACTAGCTTATTATTTATGTTTTACCTTTTTTTGGATTTCATGTACAATTTACACACACTGCACAGCGCAGGCTTCAGCTCATGGATAAAGTTCATGGATAAACTTGATGGATACTGCACAGTGGCTTGCATGAGTTCTCACCGCACTCGAACTTTTCCACAATTTGTACTGTTACAGCCTGGAACTGAATTGGACTTGCTGTTCATTCATTCATGTGTCCTGAATTTACAGCGAAATAACCCATAACAATGAAGTGAGAAGCAACCAAGACATGAAAGATAACTCTACTAATGCTACCAGCACCATGCTTCACAGCTGGATGGAGATATTGATTTTTCTCCTCCTCTGTGAGTTACTCCTGCGTGGAACTTAATGAGGCCACGTGCTGTAATGTGTGTGTGGGACGAATTTGATTTGATCACAGTTTTAATTCTTGATTTTGATTCGTCAAATGAATAAAATGAAGCCGATGAAGGCCTGTAAAGAAAACATGGCCACGGTTTGAAGGATTGACTGACCGCGTGCTCATCTGACGCTATTTGGACCTAAGATAGATGAATTATGAACACATGAAGTCAGGGGGTGTTCCACCTGCCCACGTACGAGCCCCAAATGTCCATTCTTGATGGATTAAGCTGAGAATTGTTGCATAATTATAATCCCACTGAGTAACACGTCAGCAGGAGTGACGTCTGGCATCAAACAGCAGAAAGCTGGAAGTTAAAGTTTTATTAAACTGGCACTGCTCAGATTTTCATGTCTTTAAGATGAGCTCTGTTCCTCCAGCACTGAAGCTCGCAGTCCTGTAGGATTGGTTGTAAGGATTCCTTGTCTGAATCTCAGAGTCTGTTGGATTTTGCTGGTATTTGAAGTGGAGGGAACTGAGACTGAGAAAAATAGTGTAATGAAAGTAAAGATCTGCACTAGCAGGACTATACTTTCTATTATATATATATATATATATATATATATATATATATATATATATATATATATATATATATATGGCGTGGATCACTGGGACATCCCTGCTCAAGCAGAACACAATATGAGCATTAAAGTTTAACTCCGAACGGTAGAAATTAATTCTATATCAGCAGAACATTTAAAAAAAAGCTTTTTTATGTAGAACATTGAGGTCAAGATACAAAGACTTCTGCTAACATTCAATTACATTAGAATAGAAGATTTCAGCAAAATCCAAATTAACTTCTTAATTTTTTTATTTTTTATTTGAAGTTTAGCTGCTTAAATCCACAGCTGCGATGGCAAGTGTCCCATTTTGTACTTAATGTTTGATGAGCCGGATGTGAGATTTATTATTATTATTAGAGACATTAATTAAAATCCTTATCCTTTGTAGTTTGAGAAAGAGATGAAATGCATATTTAAGAACATTGTGAGATCTTTCCGGCTCTCTAGAAAGTGAGAAAAAAAATGGATTCTTACTGTAGATGCACCTCAATTCTCTCTTTAAACAGTGCGCAGATATCAACAGTGTGATCTTCATTACAGGGTATTTTTTAGTGTAAAATATCTTGTTGACCTCAAATTTAGACCAACTGGGTGATGAAATGTAAAGGCGCAGGCTAACAAGTGTGCTGTTTAAAACAAAACAAAAAAAAAAAAAGGAAAGAATAGTATCTAGCTAAACTAGCGAGCAGATTTGAAATGGACAAACCCCCATTTTCATTTCTGAAAGTCGTGTGTGGACACGTTGTGAATTTTATGAATTCAAAAGGATAAAATAAGTGGACTCGAGGCAAAGCCGTGCACAAGGGCAAGTCATACCAAGAGGAAGTAATGATAAAGATAATGCTAATGCTGTGCTGTATGAGACAGTTCCTTTCGTAATATCTCACGTATTAGCATTCACACCACAGAAATGATCTCTTCACAAGTGACAATATATTAAATATGGACAAATTTATTATTTGAGATTATTATCAATCAAATATAATATTATACGACCTGCTTCTAGATGATTTTACTCGTTTCTATTGGCAGATCATTTCGCTTCTTTCTAGAAATAAATGCTTAAAAATAGACAAAATTATCTGCCAATAGAAGGAGACTACTTCAAGCTTGAAGCGTCTGAAACTAGGTTTAATAATCTTATACTTGGTTCAATCTTCTACATGATATTTCCACTTGCTAAGATTTCATGGTTGTTGGTTTTGGGGTTTTTTTGGGTTCTTTTTTTTGCAGTGCAGCACTGATTCAAGTTCCTGCTCTTTCTCTGACATGAACACACACATCTCACTGGCCAGCTCGGAGACATAATGAGAGAAAACATCAAAGGAGAACACAGAGGTACTAAAAACGGGACAAATATTAGAGCTGCAGGTGTCCACACAATATCACGCCCAAGCCTGATGAATACGTGATCACCCGCGACCAACAGCAGCCGTCAATCCGAAGTGCAGAAAAGTTTATTTTTTATTTACAGGATTCACCGCCCCAGATCTGACACATGAGAAACCCCCCGAGAACGAGTCCTGTTCTGCTGCCTGCTATTATCTATTATAGCATTATATCTATTATTGCTGAATTCTGTAATCTGATTGGTCAAAATTCTCAGCCGTGACCGTAGCGCAAGTTTATTAATGCGCTCCTTCTAACACGTTATCGTTTCTATAGTGACGGAATCATTCACGGGGACGTGTACAGCGGACGCTCCGTATAATCAGATTTTAAAAAATAATCGTTGGTATTTTGTGAGAAGACATTTAACATTGATGGAAGGAGTCTCCAGTGTCAGCGCTTTGTAACCGCTGTAACTTTAAGTTTTCCGAATTCTTCAGGACTTCAGTTTATACTTCTTTGAGGTTTCTATGTAACATGACAAGCTGTGATTTTTCTGTCTTATTAACTTCAAGAGAGAGAATAAAGAGAGAATCTGAGTAAGACGACAGAGTGTCTTGCCTTCCATAATTCCTTCACAGTGAACACGAGCCTTCGAGTTAGCATGAAGTGGAGGGAAATTACACCATGATCTAAACAAAAACTGAGGTATAAAGGGAGTCATTTAACACCGAGTGGGAGCGACGGATTCATTCCTCTTCCCAACTACATCCCAATTACTGAACCTGCTTAAACAGCAAATTAGCGCCGTGCTCAGAAAACTCAGATTGGCCGTGACACCCTGTGCAGATAAAAAACACAGAGAGATATTAAATCAGCGAGGAATCCACACACACACACACACACACACACACACACACACACACACACACACACTCAAACAGCAGGATAGAATGTAGCAGTGATCTGCATCAGCAACCTGATTTCCACACGCCTCCATCACACACCTTCACTCTGAGCAGAAAGCAGACGATCAAAGCAGCGCTGTGTTCAAGCTGAGACCTGAAGTCAGAGGCAGGAGAAGTGGAAACACGTTTCATAGACGAGCTTTGAAGCACTTTGAGTGTCATTCTCATAATACACAATGCTCATAGCAGTTCTTCAAGCTTCTCAAGTTCCCTCCAGCTCCTCTACAGCAACCTGGAACACCTTATTATCCTACATTCACACTAGAGTGACGGGTGAGCATTCGATTTCTGAGGATTCATTTTTTCTCAACAAATTAGATACGACGCTGTAGTGCAAACAATCGGCTCGAACGGTTCCTCAGACCGATCCTATGGTGCATGTGGTGCGACGTTTCTTCAGTTCCTTGCTTATAACTTTAGTTCCTACCTGCGGTCAGTTCCTGTTCACTGTTTGACACAAAAATGGAAGAAAAACTAATAAGCGTGGTTTCAACTCCTTGTTTGTCTATATTCAAATCCGCTAGCTAGCGTAACTAGTCTCTGACGTACACATAGCACACTTGCTAGCCTATAACTTCACATTTCACCACCCAGTTTGTTCTGGACTTTTGATTATTATTATTATTGTTATTATTATTATTATTATTATTATTATTATTTATGTTATTGTTATTATTACTATTATTATTTCATTCCAACTGACTTCATATTGCATTGGAGTGGTTTTACTCCTTGAAAAACTGATTATGGAGATCTACACAATGAAAAAAACAGAGAGAATCAAAGAATCAGTCCCTGCTAAAAATAAATAAATAAATAAATAAATTTATTCAAAAAAAAACAGTACAAAACCATTACAGACATTCTAATGGTTTCCACTACCAACACCATTACAAACCATTGGCTAACCATTAAAAACATTGCCGTCATTGATCCTTAATGGTATCCACTAGACATAACATGCCACCAATTACCAACAGATTACCAGTAGAGATCCACAGGGACTGTTACAGTTTCCATTAAAAGCAATACAATTCCCATTATAATCATTAAAACCATTACAAATTCTATGAGGGTTTTTATTGTTTTGTTTTTTTTTCAACATGGGTTTCTTTCTTCTGCAACTTGTCAGTTAAGGTAAGCGTGACGGGTGGAGTTAGCGTTCGTAACCTTTCTTACTGTTTCGCTCTCACTTGCTACACCTCGTGAACTTTAAAGGAATCAGTCTTGACTTCTTGACTTCTGCCTTGCGGACACTGGAACCCAACACTTCTCTACCCGATGTAAGACAAGTCCTCGTGGCTTATTACCTTGGAAACATTTCTGCAGAACTTTTCTACCCGACTGTTTTATGTGGAATTCACTGCCAACACAAACAACCTGAAGCAAGCGAATACTACATCCACTTCATTAATTCACTCATAATGAGGTATAGAATCTCATCCTTGTAGCCCCTGCGGCCGACACGTCACCTCACAGCTACACGTTATTGCACTCATTAATAAACCCGTACCAAATGATACCTTCTAGGACAACACTATAGGCTTCATTTTTACGTCGGCTACAAAGCTCTCGTATGTGACCGGTTTCAGTCACCTGGACATGAATTATTTATAATGTAATCCATGAGGTATGAATTTCTAAACAATGGTGTATGAGTTAAGTGTGTAGTGAGGATTTAATACTGAAATTACACACATCAGTATTCAGACGTCAGACATGAGTAAATTCTGATCTTGAACTTTTTGCCTCAAGTCTCAGACTTTTAAATCCGACCGTACAAGAGCATCACAGAAGACCATTTAAAAGTTATGTGAAAAGAAAAGTGTGTTTGTATTTCACCAAATGGAGTTTACAGCAGAGCCTGCCATCATCACTTCATAAAGACCTCACCCAGGGCAAAAACATCCTGCACTTTCCGTTTATCCAGCTGACAGAGAAGACAACGAGCGCACAGGCTTTCTGTTATTCTAAATAAAGTGTAATATTGAGTGTGTGCTGCAGGGGTAGACTTTCTCTCACTCTATAAAAAGTTTACACACCCCTGTTAAAATTGCATGCTTCTGTGATGCAAAAAGAAAAAAAAATGAAACCAAGATAAATCATGTCAGATCTTTTCCCAACTTTAATGTGAAATAGCAAAAAAACCTTTCAAAGAAAAAACAAATAGAAACATTTGAGGGAATAACCTTGTTGTATATAAGTATGTAAGTATACACACCCCTTAACTAACACTTCGTTAAACAACTTTTGCCTGGAATTTGGTCATTTGATTCCACAAAAACGCTCCAGATCTATCAGATGGTGAGGGGATCTCCTGTACACAGCCCTCTTCATATCATTCCACAGGTTTTCGATAGGATTTAGATCTGGGCTCTGACTGGGCCATTCCAAAATGTTGATCTTTTTCTTCTGAAGCCGTTACTTTGTTGAATTGGATTCGTACTTTGGGTCGTTATCATGCTGGAAGGGCAAATTTTTCTTCATCTTCAGCTGTCTAACAGACGCCTGCAGGTTTTGTTCCAAAATAGATGTAAATGTGGAGCTACTCATGATTCCCTCTATCTTAACTAGAGCCCCAGTCCCAGCTGAAGAGAAGCAGCTCCACTGCATGATGCTGCCACCACCATGCTTCACTGTGGCTATGATGTTCTTTGGGTGATAATCTGTCTTGTTTATGTACCAAACATACAGTATCTTTCAGAATTATGCCCAGTCAGTTCTACCTTAGTCTCGTCAGACCATAAGACATTTTGCCACATGGTTTGGGGTGATTTAAGGCTTAGAATTTTTTTTAATTTGCTTTTTTGTGAGAAAGTGCTTCAATTTAGCCACTCTACCCCATAGCCCAGACATGTGAAGAATATAAGAGATTGTTGTCACAGGAAGTGACCAGTACTTGCCAGATGTTCCTGCAGCTGCTTTAATGTTGCTGTAGGTCTCTCAGCAGCTTCCTTGATAACTTTTCTTCTAGTTATGTTGACAGTTTTGGAGGGACGTCCTGTTCTTGGTGATGTCACTGTGGTGCTCCATTTTCTCCACTTGTTGATGATGGACTTCACAGTGTTTCATGGTACCTCTAATGTTTCAGAAATTCTTTTGTACCCCTCTGGAGATCGATACTATTTCACAGTCAGGTCCAGCACATGCTTTGTAAGCTCTTTGTGGACCATGGCTTCAGCAGTCAGATGAAACCACGAAGATGTGAAGAAAATCGTAGAGAAACAGCTGGTCCTTATTTAGGGTGAATCAGAATCACTCCACTGATGACAGCTGTATGATAATTACTTATGCGACCAGATTATTATACGTTGTTTTCTTTTGTTTTGGGTTTTTTTTTTTTAGCTAAAAGGTTTCTATTAGTTTTTCACTTGAATGTTGTTGGTTGCTATTTCACAATAAACATGCAAAAAGATCTGACAAGTTAATGGGTGGGTCTAACCTGCTGTAAAGTGATTGAGTGGGGTTAACATGATGTAAAGTTAGTGGGTGGGGCTAACCTTATGTAAAGTGAATGGGCAGAGCTACCCTGTTGTAAAGATAATGGGCAGGGTTAATGTCATATAAAATTAGTGGGTGGGGCTAACCTGCTGTAGAGTGAATAGGCGGTGGTAACCTGTTGTAAAGTTAATGTTTTGAATTGTATTTTAATCTGTTTATTTCTGTAACATTTAAGAAACAACAATAATCTAAAATAAGCTGGGTTTTTTCAGCATTATTTCCATAAATCAACCTTGTGGGCTGGCTTTTTTTTTCTGTGTCTAAAAAAAACTTGTGTTGGGCAGCCAAAGATTTTTTCACCAAAAAAAAAAAGTCCCTCAGTGCCTCAGGGCTTCAGTGGTACTAGAAGTGACACTAAAAAGAAAATCTGGCAACTTTGCATACCAGTGGGCAAATTAGGTCAGATCTGATTGCTACTGAAGTTTCCTTAGGTTTTTTTTTTATTTTTTATATTATTACATTTAGAGGTGATGATGTGTAGCACAGAAAAGAGCAGCTTTGTGTTTCAGCTAGCAGCCAGTGAATGCTGAGAGCGTTGACACTTCCTGCCCCATGGTGCTTTGAGGCACAGCGAGATACACACAGTCTATAGAGAATCCAATTTCTGTAAAAAAACAGAAAGTGTGTGAGAAAAGTTTGATGGAAAATATGTGAATGTATGTGGTGGAGAAAGTCATAGACCGTACTTCACAAAGGAACACAAGGAGACGGAGATAGAGTCAGAGAGAACAAAGGGAAAAATGGGAAAGGAGATGAAGGGTAGAGATGGGAAGCTGTGCAGTAATCCAAGGTCTCTCCTTAATCATAATCACTCAGCTGTCAGCGCGAGGCGAGGCCGTGTGCGGACAGGCAGACCCAGGTGCCATCTGCTCCCAATAAAATCCTACAAAAAGCCTTAATTTGAATAAATGTCCCCTTTGTCCTGTCCTCTGAATGTCCCTTTTATTACTGTCCTCAATAAAGTGCTTTCTGCTCACATGAAGAGAACAATCCAGAACTGCAACTGAGAGCACAAATTACAGCCATAACTGTTAAAAAGTCTGGAGCTTCTTGTGCATGGAAAGACATTTTTTCATCTCGTGCTAAGCCCGAAAAGATCCAATCACAAACTCAGCAGTAAAAGAACACAGTGCTTTGAATCATAACAAAGCAATCCGTAGTGTTTCTCTCATCAACAAATAAACTAATCATGTTACTCTATATAAAAGAAAAGTGCTTTTCACTCTTCACCTGCAGAACCAAACACTTCACTACACACCAGATGGAAGCACTTCACTCAGATCTGAAACTATGCTTCCGTCCAAAAGAAGCAGAACTTTATGATTCAGTCCACATCAAGCAGAATCTAATGATTCAGTTCATATCTAAAATAACCTATTGGTTCAGTCCACATCAACAACAACAACAACAACAATAATAATAATAATAATAATAATAATAATAATAATAATAATAATAATAATAATAAAGAAGCTGTTTCGATGGTGTGCAGTTTTGGTTATCAGGGAGCAAAGCGTAGCGTCGCAATGGGGTGGTGTGGGAGAACTTAGGAAGGTTGAAAACAAGTCATGTAGCTGCATTCTGGATCAGGTGCAGAGGTCGATTGGCGCTCAGAGGCAGACCTGCCAAGATCGGGTTGCAGGAGTCCAGTCTCAAAATTACAAGGGACTGAACAGACACCCGAATGGCCTGTGTGGATAGAAATGGACGAATCCTTCTGATGTTGTAAAGAAGAAATGAGCATGAGCTTGTCAAATTAGCAATGTGAGACGAGAAGGACAGCTGATTGTCCATAGTTACCCCGAGGTTGCAAGCAGTGACAGAAGGTGTTTCTGAGAGTTGTCCATGGAGATCACCAGGGATGAATCACCTGGGATGAACCGCAGTTCAGTTTTGCCAGGATTAAGTTTCAGCTGGTGAGCTGCCATCCATGATGAGATGTCTGAAAGACATGCTGGGATCTGAGTGGAAACATGAGTGTCTGAGGGAGGAAACTTCCTTCATCACCGTCAGTGATGAAACCAATCACTGTAATGTCATCTGCAAATTTGACCAGCTTCACAGATGCATCACTGGAAACACAGTCATTTGTGTATAATGAATATAAAAGGGGTGAGAGGACACAACCTCTTGGTGCTCCAGTGTTGAGCGAACTGCTTCCTGGCAGAAAAGAAGGGTTGTGATCCACATACAGATGGAACCAGATACATGCAAAATGATGAGTTTCTCTCGTAGGAACTGAAGCCTGAGCATATGTGTTTGGAGAGTCTAGATGCTTTAAAACAAAGTGAAGTCCAGTGTTAACTGCATCATCTACAGATTTGTTGCTTCTATAGGCGAATTGCAGCAGATCCAGAAGATCCTGAGTTCTGGATTTGAGAAATCTCATCAAGGTCGTCATGATAACAGAGGTGAGGGCTACTGGTCGGTAATAATAAAGGCCAGTTATATTTGTTTCTTTTGGAACTGGGATGATGACAGATGTCTTGAAGCATGCCAAACAGTATTCCGCTCCAATGACCAGTTGAATATGTCCGTAAAGATGGGGGACAGCTGATCAGCATTTACATTTATGGCATTTGGCAGATGCCTTTAACCAGAGCGACTTACAGAAGTGCTGTGAGTCTATATCATCAAATACATCCCGATACTGGTTCACTAGGTCGCAGACTAAGAATACCATCACCACCGAGGTGCCAAAACAGAGAAGAGTCTTGATGCATGCCTTCCTTGTACCGTGAGAGATGTTGGGACCAGTCGAGCAGTGCTAGAGGATCGGTGGGAGGGTGGTGCAGTGTGGGGTGTGATAAGTGAATTGAGGTAAGTGATCAGCACAGTTTTTGGGTGTTCTAGGTGCAACAGAATCAGGGCCAGCAGCTTTCTTTACGTTTTTCTTTTAACTGTCTTCTCATCTCTTACTCTGTGATGATGAACAGGGGGTGACGGGACTGGGACAGAGGACCTGAGTAGATGGCAGATTAGGAACCTGATGGATGACAGACAGATGGCCGGTCTATCAAATCTTCAGTAGAAGTAATTTAGCTGGTTTGGAAGATGGAGGTCAGTACAAAGAGATCATTTTATAGTTTGATAGACTGAGAAGGAATCTATTCAGGTTGTCAGAGTATAGCTATTTGGCTACTCAGATAGCGTTCTCAAACTTGTGTTTTGCCTTCTTGAATTCCTCCTTCTGTATACCTTCTGTGATTGTGTCTGTATTCTCATCCATACTGTGACTGATTTAAACATGTCCCAGTCTGTGGCACTGAGGCATTGCTGTAGCTCTTCAATTGCCTCAGTAGTCCATGTCTTCACTGATTTCAGTTTCTGTCTATGTGCAGGAATGAGTTGGAACGTAGCATGATCAGACACTCCAAAGACGCATGGGCAGTGGCATGGTATGCATTCTTTGTGGGACTATAACAGTGGTCCAAAGTTTTTCCCTCTCCGGTGGCACATTTAATGTGCTGATGGAATGAGGGGAGATCCAGACTTAAAGTTGTACGGTTGAAATCGCTCATTAGAATTGCTAGACTGTCTGGGCATGCTTTTTCAATCTCTGTGACCATATCTGATCATTCTTGTGTCTGGTGAGCATTGACAGGTGGGGAATATAAATCCCTTCCAGTATAACAGATGTAGATTCACAGAGTGAGTATTTGAGAGTATTTAAGGGTTGCATTTAAGAAACATTACCTCCATACTGACAGAGCATATTTTTGAGATGACAGATTCATCTTTGCACCAGCTCTTAATGTAGAAGCACACACTTCCTCCTTTTTTTTCTTATTGCAAAGATCAGGGACTCAATCTGCTCTGTGTAGTTGAAATCCTGGTAATTCGACTATAGCGTAGGGAATCACGTCGTTCAGCCATGTCTCCGTGAAGTTTTGTGCTTTTAAGGATTTTAAGTTCGTTGAGCTTGTTACAACTTGAGCGCACGTTAGACAGGAATATTCACAGGAGTGGAGATCGAAGGCCTCTCTTCCACCAGTGCTCCAGCGCTTGAATCTCTGTCTTTTTCATGCAGCTTGGAGAGCCGTGGGAGCACACTTCAGGTGCGGTGCTAATAAATCCATGGATCGAGTTAAAAACTCTGGGCACTGATCTTTCCATTACTGTTAAGAAGCATGTCACTTGAATATTGAATCTGAACTGAATTGCCATTGACAGAAAATACACAAAGAGACAGACACTGGATGAGGCGCCAAAACACCGTGGCTGCCATCTTGGGCACCAACCAAAAAGAAGAACCTAATGATTCAGTTCATATCAATCAGAACCTAATGATTCCGTTTGCATTAAGCAGAACCCATTGGTTCAGTCAAATCAAATGTCACAGTCCACAGCAAGAAGCCAATGCATCAATCAGAACCCAATGCTTCAGTCCACATCAAACAGAGCCCAATGTGATGTTCCACACCTATCAGAACCAAAAGCTTCAGTCCACACCAAACATAACTCACTACTCTAATCCACAATGAGAAGAACACAGTGCTTCAGTCCACACCAAGCAGAACCCAATACTTCTCCCTGGCCCAATCGGAACCTAATGTTTTACTCAACACTAAATAGAACCCAGTGATTCATTATATGACACAGAGACAAGTTCTTTAATAGGCACTAGTCAGAAGCCAACACTTCAATCCACATCCAACAGAACCCATGTTCTCAGTCCACACTGACCAGAACCAAATGCTTTAGTCAAAGAACACCAAATGTTTGAGTCTAGAAAAGGAAGGACCCAATGCTTCAAACCACATCAGGTAGAATCCAATGATTCACCATGCAGCAAACCGAGTTCTTTAATAAGCACCGTGCAACCTGCATCGAACAGAACCTGTGTTTTCAGTCCACACCTAATGGAACCCAACACTTTACACTCTGTAGCTGAGAGCTGGTCTCCACTGAGTCATTCTGCACTGCAGTATAAACCTCACACACTGCTGTGCCTCACACAACCGAGTGATGTGGACTATCCATTAGCTAAGAGGCAGAAGAGAACGAGCAGAACAGTACCACTGTGTTTCTACTGAGAGCGATGTTCTGCCTGGCTTTAACCTGTTCAAAGGTGTGAAATAAACTGAGATGTGTGTGCAGACCTGTAAATGCCTCACACCAAAGCCCAGTTGTCAGTGTTGGTACTCGTCCAGGAGCAGTGATTACTCTGTAATTGAGGTTAGGTTGTGGATCTTAAAAATATTTTCTCTTTTATAACTGTAGAATTAATATAGCGTTCCAACCATCTGGCGGAAAAGTGGTGGGGGAAAAAATCTAAAGCAGTCCAAGAAATGAGTAAACTGTCAGTATAAATAGAGTAATTGCCTTCTTAGTCACACTAAAACCATCCTGACACTTTGGATTTTCCCAGACTAATTGGCATTTAAGAAATCAATATGCCAAGACTTGATGAGCATGAGTAATTGCAATGCATATTTAGCTCTTCCCCGAGCTGAAACACAACCCTATGTTGAATTTAAAGCAATCCAATTACAGAAATTCATAAATGCTAATCACCTTGAAGTCAATTCAAATGCAATAATCACAGCAGACTGTGAACTGAACAATCTGCTTAATTAATTCGAAATAGTTTGACATACAAACAATGAAGAGAACAAATAACAGAAATAAAGAGCTCAATTCCAACTGAGGATTTGGTTGTTATTAGTTTTATAGGAATGTACTTTAAGCTTTTGTGTACATAAAGTTCTTTTGAAACCCCTCTTTTAGTTCACGAAGTACCTGATAAATATTTCTTGACAACGAATCTGAGATTGCAGTGTAGTCAAGTCTGCACTGAACTGATACCAGACTATATTACAAGCAGTGCAATAAGTAAGGAATACACACTGAATACCATGCTGTTATAGCAAAATAACCCACTCAGGGTGATGCGATATGGCTCAATGCCCTTAAGTGGATTATTTGTCCTGCTTTATTCCTCTTAAACCACAGTGATATCAACAAATATCTTTTATAAATAAATAATGAACAAAAAACTGGAGACTCTTTCCATAAATATTAAATAATCAAACATCTTACAAATTAGCAACAAATTACACACATTTTAAAAATCCGTTTATGTGGAGCGTCCGCCGAACAAGTCCCTGTGAACGAGCTGTTACTATAGAAATGATAACATATTAATATAAACCTGCACTACTGTCAGAGCTGCTGTTATAGAAAATTAATCAACACCTTCTGATTCGAGAATTAAACACAGCCATGGTTTAAAGCAAAATAACAGAAAACACAAACACAATTTACATTGCAATATTCCTTCCATTTGGCTCATATGTAAGATCCAAATGGCACCACATGTGATGTGTTTGGTAAAAATCCATAATGTAAGTGTTTAAAGTCAACATCTGTGAAAACATGTAAAAATAATAATAATAATAAAATAAATAAAACATCAGGTCTCCTAATATGCGATGCAGAAACACATTACACAACACTGCAGACAGTGATTGAGCCACACAGCTGGAAGAAGTGCCAAGGTTCTGGATTTATTTAAATAAATACATAAATATATACTAACACCCACTCCACATGAATATTTCACGTTCTATGTAACAATGACCTTCATGCCTGTCTCTGACCTTCACCGGAAGCTTTTTCATTTCCAATACAGGTGGAAATGTTCACTCAGTCAGGCTGATAAAATTTCAGTCTCTTATTTCTCGGCTGATCGTGATATCTCGTTCAAACGGTTGAAAAAACGTGACCCAACAACGTCCATTAGTCTTCCGTCCGAACATTCTTAGTGCTCTTAGCTTAGCTGCTCCAGCGGAGAGTAAACAGCGCTCTCCAGGAACAACATTGTCAACGTCTTCCACTCACATCTAACTTCTGCCAGAATCCAGTGCAGCTCAGCTCAACGTGCAGAATCTCCACTGTCTGACGTGATCTCACGATGTGTAAGGAGTGTTAGGAATTAGTTGTATTAGGAGCAGGGATACATGCTGATACTTAAGGTCACAGGGTGTCAGCTGACTGTCGGACCTCCTCAGTAGAATCTTTCTGTTTTATGTTGTACTGATACATTATTCAGAATTCATTCAGATGACGTGTTTACTATCTACTGCATTTAGTGGCATTAATGTGTGGTGCTATGTGATGCAATTACAGAGTTCATTCATTCATCCTTAGTAACTGCCCGGTCAGGGTCACAATTGTTTGAATTAGAATACTAATTTGTTTATATTTTGAGAAATCTAACCAACTAAATGCAGGGGCATAATTGTAATGTTCATGTTTAATATATATATATATATATATCTTCTAGTAGGCCACACCCACTTCAGGTTTAAATCTGAATACAGATATTTATATATGGGGTCCAAATAGTGTCATTGCAACTTGATGAAAAGTTCAGATATTCCAGGAGATTTCCATCCTAAGGCTGAATTTTCGTAAACAGACATAGACAAGTAATTTGCTAATGAATATTAGCTATTAGCTATAGAATAGCTATAGAATTGTTATTATACAATCAGAGCTGTGCAGGCTGGCAGGTTTCCATGTTTAAACAATTCTGTAACAATCCACTACCAAGAACTGTCTTGTATCACATATCAACCCATCTAATGCAACACCCGAGCAATTTATCAAAGGATCGATTCTGATTGGGCAGGAGGTGTTGATTAATTTTCCATAACAGTTGCTCCTCTGTTGTTATAGAAAATGAATCAACACCTTTTAACCAAAAAGAATCGCAAATCCAACAAAGCCATTGTGCTACGTGAGCTAAGAAAGTAGAATGAGGGTTTTGATGTTTATTGGTCCTTCTCATTTGCTTTTAAAGAAGAATCTTCTCTCAGTTCGACCAGAAAAAAAGACGTGAAGCTCTTACCGTAGTCACTGTCATAGAAGACGAGGAACTTGCGCCAGCGGAGCTCATCGACGAGTGCGAGCATGACGTCGCTGAGGCGCACAGGAGGCCGGGCGGCCAGCGTGTAGCGTCCTCCGTCGGTGCTCGGCTTCAGTGGGCAGGCGGTGCGAGGTGAGCCGTCGTCACTGCGCTGTATGTACAGGTGTGGGATGTGCATGGCGTCAGTGAGGGACTGCAGGGCGCTCGCTGAGGCGCATCCGGTCGAGGTCACCAGCGCCAGGATACCCTGTGTCATCAGCTCACACGCTGCAGAGAGAAAGAGAGAGAGAGAAATCAGTCATACTGACTTACTTACAATACAAATACACAGGAGCACATCAGAGTATGGTGAAGACACTGCTAACTGACTTCTTACGGTTTTTAATTCTCAAATGTGTAAATTAATAACCATGTAAAACTGCTCTCATGCTCTTATGCTCCAGGAACAAGACTGTAAATGGTAAGAACGTCCTAAAATCCCTCAGAGGATTTCACATGGCTTCAGAGTATGTGGAAATCATCACAAGTGCTATCAAAGCCACAGTAACTGATGGCTCATTTGTGTGGTGGAGCGAAGACCAAATTCTCACATATGTGAGACTGTCCAGATAGGCAGGGCGTCATAACATTTTGAGAAAACTAAATAGGCTTGTCCTGATCTCCATGCTCGGCTACAGAGCCTTGTGCCTTGTATTTTCACCCCCTGTTCCGGTTTAGTCTCCATCATAAGCTTATCATTGGTTAATTTCCTGAATTGGTTACATTTATTTGTTTATTTGTTTGTTTGTTACTTAAACCCAGGAAACACTGATGAAATCGAGCACAAGGCCATCATATAACCCTCATGTTATCATTATTGTAATAATATGAACGCTAGCCAGACTCGAATGATCATGAATGACTTGCTGACATTCGAAACAACAACGCGCTACATTGGAAACTTTGTTAGAAGAGGATAATAATCCTAAACTGGTTCATTTTTCTTAGTCTGCATTACTGTACCTAATTAGCTTGACATATGTTATAACATCATGTTACAGAGCCCTCCACTAATATCGGCCCCCTCGGTAAATATGAGCAAAGAAGGCTGTGAATTTTTTTATTTATTTATTTTTTAACCTTTTAATCTTTTGTTTTAAAAAATTCACAAAAATACTCTGCTCTCATGGATATCAAACGATTGCAAACACAACACAGGTTTATCCAAAAAAATATCTTTGTTAAATATAGGTGTGCAACAATTATTGGCACCCTTTTAGTCAATACTTCCTGCTGGAAGATCCAACACTTCTGGTGTTTATTGCCAAAAAGTTCTATTCTGGTTTCATCTGACCACAGAACCCGATCCCATTTGAAGTTCCAGTAGTGTCTGGCAAACTGAAGATGCTTGAGTTTGTTTTTGGATGAGAGTAGAGGCTTTTTTTCTTGAAACCCTTCCAAACAGCTTTTGATGTAGGTGACTTCGGATTGTAGTTTTGGATATTTAGTGTTAGAACTTCTGCAATTCTCCAGCTGTGATCCTTGGAGATTTTTTGGCCACTCGAACCATCCTCTTTGCCGTGTGTTGAGACGATATAGACACACGTCCAATTCCAGCTTGATTCATAACATTTCCAGTTGACTGGAACTTCTTAATTATTGCCCTGATAGTGGAAATGGGCATTTTCAATGCTTGTGCTATTTTCTTATAGCCACTTCCCATTTTGTGAAGCTCAACAACCTTTTGCTGCACATCACAGCTATATTCCTTGGTCTTACCCATTGTTATGAATAACTAAGGGGATTTAGCCTGTGTGTTACCTCATATTTATACCCCTGTGAAACAGGAAGTCATGGTTGAACAATTTCCTGTTCCTAGTCACCCAGGTGTGCTAAACAAATGTACAATATCAATGGGAATATACTTCAAATATATTTTTCTCATATGAATTCATAGGGGTGCCAATAATTGTTGAACACCTATATTTAACAAAGATATATTTTTTTGATAAACCTGTGTTGCAATTGTTTGATATCCATGAGAGCAGAGAATTTTTCAGAATTTTTTGAACAAAAGATCAAAAGGTTAAACAAGAAAGACAATTTTTCACAGCCTTCTTTACTCATATTCACCGAGGGTGCTAATATTAGTGGAGGGAACTGTAGCTACCACTTTTTAGCCTCCTCAATTAGGGCCACACACTGGAGATTTTACATTCCTGGTGAGATAGCTAATAAATGTATGTGTATGTGCACCCCTGGAATGTGTGTGTGTGTGTGTGTGTGTGTGTGTGTGTGTGTGTGTGTGTGTGTGTGTGTGTGTGTGTGTGTGTGTGTGTGTGTGTGTGTGCGCATGATGCCCTGTAATGGACACTGGTCTCCCTGGATATAATAATTTCAGCATTGTTATTGCTATTGTACATCCCGGTTCCTCAGGTTTATATAGACAATAATCGCATCATCTAGTGAAGCAACTTCAACTTAAGCTACAAAAATTAAAAGCTTGTAGAAAGCTCCTCTCCAGCCACCGATAAATTCCGTGGTGCTCTGCGTGCGCCGGTGATCCGAGTCATTGCTTCAATTAACCTTTCCTTTGAAATACAGACAGGATTTGGGATCCTTCTTAACGCTCAGCTGAACTGTGAGAGGCTCGTACTGTATGAAAGCGCTCGCTATAATTGAGAGAGAACCTTGATATATTTAAGTCTATAAATATATATATAAGTATAGCCTGGGCTTCTGATTTCCCTCATCATTTTTTCTGCACTCACCCTCCCACATTCAGAAGCCCACATTCTATGATTGGATAATTACGTCTCACTGCAGTTCTAGAAATGTCTTTAGAGCAAAAGGCTCCAAAATAGATAATTAGCCTGAAAGGTTATGAGGTAAATCATTCCATCTTCACACTCTGTGGGTTACAAAACTTTCCACTTTTCGACTTCAATTTTGTGATGGAGGGATGCAGAGGAGGAAAACAGGACTCTGTAAATCCAATTTCTACAAGAATCACCATGAGAGTTGAAGTAAATGCAGTTAATGATGCAGTAATTAAAGAGGACTTGGCTGGTTCCTGCGTACACCACACTCGATCAATCTCCTCGATACACAGAGAAACACAAGAGAAACAAACAAACGCAAAAGCAAATGCAGGGTGCATTTAAAAATTGACTTTGTGTACACACACACACACACACACACACACACACACACACACACACACACACACACACACACAACGAAGGAGAGATTTTTAAATAAATGTTCCCTGTTGAGACCCGCCACCTTGTTTGCAAACTTTAGCAATGAATTTCTTCATCTTATATAAGTTGTCTGCTGGGCAAACAACACATATCCTATTCACACACACACACACACACACACACACACACACACACACACACACACACACACACACACACACACTGATCTACTAGAGCCAAGATAAAGTCCTTAATCCCACCAGTGTTTTTTTTAGCTTTCTAATGATTAGAGTTGTGGCATACTTTGTTAAATCCCAAACAAATGTTATTTGTCCTTTAACACGTTAAAGCACAGTGTAGCAAACAGAAGAGAAAGAACATCCACAAAAACTGGAGATGCTATTGTATGCTGGCAGATTTCTGTCTCTTTAGAAGATAAGAGACTTAGAATGTCATGTTAATGCACCAGATGTTTAAAGGAGTCTAAAGGACACATCTGTTGGTAACGTTACTGCATATGGAAGGAATAATCATCTGGTATTGAGCTGTTATAGGAAAATAATCAACGACAGGGTGGTCTGATGAAGTGGAGTTACTGTTTCCCTGAAGGTGATTATTTTCCTACAATGACATTGCATCAAATTATTTTCTTCCCTATTATACCAAAGCAATTAGCCAACCTGTGCATTGAAAAAAGACATGTCACACGTTTTATCATTTTAGTTACATTTAATGTTGTGGAATGTCTGTGAACAAGTTAGTTCCTGCTCTCACTTACTTCACAGCAGCTATAAACCATCCTTCCCTCACCAGCCTCTCTTTATTCTCTCTCTCTCTATCGGAGAGTGAAAAAACCACAAAGCAGCGTAAACTCCTCTGTTACAGCTTTACCTCTGACTGTTACAAAGCACTGACACTGGAGACTCCTTCAATAAATGTTAACGTATAACGATAACGTATTGGATAACGTATTAGAACAAGCTCAATAATATGAACTTGCGCTACTGTCAGAGCTGCTATTATAGAGAATTAATCAACACCTGCTGACCAATCACCATCCAGCATTCAGCAGCGCTGTGGTATAATGTACCTTAATTAATTATGTTTGAAGGTACATTATAATTACATACATACTAAAGGTGCAAAGGCTGTACCATAGACAGCCAACTTGTATTAAAATGAATGTGTTAAGGTTTGGGAGAGGTCAGGGGTCACATCTTTATACAGTTTCATTCATGAAATTGAACTCTCATTTATCAGCGTTACTTACTAAATGTCATTTACACAGCATCTAAACTGATCTCAGATCAGAATCCTCCACTTATTAACGTTGGTTAAAACAGATCTTCAGGAGATTCAGGGCTGCCAGGTCTGGTGATTTCTTGCTGAAATAACTCGAGCTCATTGGTCCAGCTTGTCTCAAAAGCTGTAAGGTCCTTGACCACAGTGACCAAGGACTAGAACTATTCGCTTTCCCATTAAAGCCTAATCATCCGTCTAGACAGGGCCTTTATATGCCATTAAACACCTTCTATTTGGTTTTGAGTTCCTTGCCTCCTTTAAAAAGTCCTAATAGCAGCCTACAAAACACGATCGATGCCTGCATCATCCCCTCGTCCTCATGTAAAAGTGTGAGTTTGACGCTGGCTGGACTTTACAGATTTGACTTTGGTGATCAGAAATATGAGAAAATGGAATGTTTATTCTAACAAATGTGTCTTTTTGATGTCGTCTACAGAAAAAGTCATTAAGACAAGACTAGATTTAAAGTGTAAAAATGTAAAACTGTAATAATAAAATATCAAAACTCAACAAAAAATTATTATTTCACTGTTTTTATTTTTGTCCCCTAGCGACCACTAATCTAAAACTTAGTAACTTTAAAGGAAGATTTAAGCTCCACCCATTTCACTCATGTCATGTCAAATTTATTTCCCTAATAAACCATTATAAACCACTGACTACAGTGCACACATTTTAATCCACACTGTACCTTTAAAATTCCTAAAATCAGCTTTTTATTACTATATTCAGAACAAAAAATCTCTAGATGAGCTGCATTCATGGAATTTTACAGGTTCATTCCAGTTCCTAATCATAAGTTTATTGCGTGTATTAAATATGATATAATGCTCATTTGCATAATCAAATGCAAATTTACATAAATAAATAAGGCAAATATTAATTGTGATATCTATTGTTTTAAAAATCACCTGGAGTGCCTCACCTTAAATACAAGACATTTCAAGCTATCACCAGGTGCAGAGCTGCTAAATAGCATGAGTTTTATATACAGTGGTGCTTGAAAGTTTGTGAACCCTTTCGAATTTTTGAACATTTCTGCGTAGATATGGTCTAAAACATCATCCGATTTTCACACGAGTCCTAAAAGTAGAGAAAGAGAACCTAATTAAACAAATGAGACAAAAATATTATACTTGGTCACTTATTTATTGAGGAAAATGATCCAATGTTACATCTCTGTGAGGGCAAAAGTATGTGAACAAAGACTTTCAGTATCTGGTGTGACCCCCTTGTGCAGCAATAACTAGGTCACATTTATGCAGAAATATAGAAAATTCTAAAGGGTTCACAAACTTTCAAGCACTGATGTATATATATATATATTATATTTATACTATATATATATATATATAGTATAAAGCTAACAGAAGTGGAGGGGTTCCATTAGTCTGTTCAGAATGCTGTTTATTGCCTTGCCACACACACAAAGAATCTCACAGTAGGAATACAGATTAGATGACTATGATATCTATACTACACACCCCAGCCATGAAACTGATAAATTGTACACAGAGTGTGTACCGAGAAGAAACACAGCATCAGACAGGCTGATATGGACAAAGAGGGTTGATCAGATTTGACCCTGCGCTTATCATCGTGCATTTTCTCAGGACGAACCACATTATTCAGCTGAAAAATGATATCGGTCCAAACCGCTGCTGGCCCCGTGCCTTACTGGAGGCAAAACAAAACGGTAAAGATAAGTTTATCACACACTTCACCAGCACACGAAAACAAAGATGGCCAAGAGCCGACGGGCGAAAGTCCGCCAAGAAAATCATGGCAGAAAATGTGGAGCAGGCGTGAGGTGTAAACAACAGATCGGGAAGAGGAACAGAAATAAAACTTTAGTGATTTTTAAAAAGAGAGAGAGAGAGAGAACAGAAGAGTAGTGCTGATCTAAAGAGCGAGTAGAACCTTGTGATGTGATTTAATAATAACATCTGTGATCTCGCACCTTCTCTCATTCTAACGTCCTGCTTTCAGAGTTCAAACAGTTTTATTCAGGGAAATGTCCAAGATAGAAACAGTGCTGATGATATTATAATCTGCACATCTCTGCGTGTGGGGATCATTAATGGAAATGGAGCTGTCAGTCCTCTGCGTCTTCACTGTTTTCTCTCTCTCAGGCAGAACCAGACAGCACACAGCGATGAACACACGGACTCCTGCACATGTACTGATGTCCGTGAGACACCAGGTTTATCGTTCCGACGCCAAATTTCAATCCAAAAGTCGGAGTCTAATATAATGTTTGAGAAATCCTTGTTAAATCAAGAAAGACGTAGAAATTAATTCCTGTACCATTTGTCTTCTGTTCCAATCCAATTTAATAACTTAATTTAATTCTTTGGGGGGGGGTGGCGGGGCACGGTGGCTTAGTGGTTAGAACATTTGCCTCACATATCCAGGGTTGGGAGTTCGATTCCCCCCTCCACCTTGTGTGTGGAGCTTGCATGTTCTCCCCGTGCTTTGGGGGTTTCCTCCAGGTACTCTGGTCCAAAGGCATGCGCTGTAGGCTGATTAGCATTTCCAAATTGTCTCTGGTGTGTGATTGTGCCTTGCAATGGGTTGGCACCCCGTCCAGGGCCTTGTGCCTCGAGTTACCTGGGGACCTCCAGGTTCCCCATAACCCTGTGTAGGATAAGCAGTACAGAAAATGGATGGATTTTACACTCTCTTACCTACTTACTGTACGTACAGTACCTTCCTTCCTTCTTTCCAAGTTGAAAATTTTTTTCTTAGATCTTTATAACACAGTGCTGTTGAATTCTTGACTCCGATTGGTCAGGAGGTGTTGAATAAATTTCAGGTTTATATTAATGTACTTGTTCTAATACAATTTTGTTTCTATAGCAACAGCTCATTCACAAGGACTCGTACGGTGAATGGCTGCATCCGAAATCGCATACTGTGACAGTACGTACTGCTCGGCCATCGATACAGTACGTACTGATCAGTATAAATGGTAAGCATGAATACAATCCGGACGCACTGCATCTGCCATGTTGGCATTGTCATGTGTCAGTCCCGATGCATTATGGGATAGCGCAGTATCCACAGTGCCCACTGGTTCCATACTGCAGAATCTGTTTTATGAATACTAAGAATTCGGACATACTACTCCTTACTGTATAGTAGGCTTGTAGGGATATTCGGACACAACCCATGATTTTGGACTGGGGGAGGAAACCCCCAAAGCATGTATGTGAGAAGTATGTGAGAACAGGAACTCGCTTTCATCGATGTTGAAAATTAAACAGCTATTAAATATGAAGTGTCGTTCTTTAATGAATAAAAAAGTGTAATTGTTAGTAATTGCTGTTGTATAACAGGAGTAAAAGACTTCACTTTGTGCTGTTGTAGGAAAACAGTCATCACATGGCGTGCTTTATTCTTTAGCGTTATAAGCATTATGGTAAGTTAATTAACAATATTAGTAAAATGAATAATATTTCGTAGCTTAGATTTAAACGTTCTCGTCAGTCCAATCTAACAGATCAGCAGGGTTACTCTGGCGAGCCCGTGGTATTTGCAGACTAAATTCTCCTGTTGTTTACTGTGTTTTGTTTCGGCCACGTCTAATCTGGATAATATTTGCCTTCTGATGAAAGCTTTCCAGACCAAACAGTCCAGGGCAGAAGTCATCAATCTGAGTCCTGGAGGACTGCAGTCCAGCCGTGTTTGGTGATTTCTCCGCTCTAACACGCCTGCTAAGCCTCGTAATTAAGTGGTGAGTTAAATCCGGTGTCTTTGAGCAGTGAAATCATTGAACTGCACTGGACTCTGGCCCACTGGGACTGAAATTGATGACCTCTTTTCTACACAAACCCCTTCTCTAAGCTGGACTTAGTGCCGGTCGGATGGCGCTGGTTTAAATCAAACCTGTCACCTTTTATATTTTTGTGTACTAGGGTTTACACTAATTGGCCACATGCTACATTAATGTTTGTGGCATACATATTAGTGTTAACCGCACACAGAAACACACAATGAGCCAGTTTTATGCCGCGTTGCACTGTAACACAGAGGCTAGAGCACATAATGCGACAAAAGTGTTGCATTGATTTGTGTTTGATCAATCTGCTGGTGCATTTTTGCCCTGTTCTTACTCTGCTGTATTTCAGATGCTCTTCATGGTTGCCACGCAGTGATGGCTCTGATTACCGCGCACCTGAACGGCCGCTTAAAATGCAACGCTCTTCACTCTAATCCGAGGGAGAGACGAGAACATCCCAACCAGCAGCTCAGAGAATACACTATTCACCACGGCGAAGAGGCTGCAACACCTGTGCGACGGAAAAATCAAAGCATTCGGTGGAACACAATGCCGCGGTGAGACGAGGAGAACGCCGTGAAAAGAGGAACGGATGGCTGTGATGCGCTGCATTGTGAACTTCAGACACAATTACAAAAGCAATGACTCTAATGAGTTACTCGAACCATAATCACTCAGCCTTTGTCAATACCAAACCCTAATTAAGGCGATTAATTACATCTGCACAGTTAAGAAAGGAAAGTTTACAATCTGTTCAGCCCTTTTTGTGCTTGCCTCTTTTTCAGAGATGTGTTAATCTTTGTTGAGGCTCGTCGTGTAATTAAAGGAGCGATGTTAAAGGTGATAGGAGGCTTTAAACACGAGAGTCGAAGATGATGCTTAACAACAAATCTGTGCGCACTTATAGGTTTAATAATAGTTTTGTCCATACCTCACTACAAAGAGTGTTTTTGTTTGAGTAGGGAATAAAAAACTCCTTTATGGTGCTGTTATAGGAAAATAATCAACAAAGCAGAGCTACTCTGAAATTCTCAGGAGAGAAAGTCAGTGCAGTCACATTAGTGTGCACAGAAGCCACTGGAGCCACCTTTTTGGTGGCCACTTCCTGTCTGTCTGCTCAGATAAGAGGAGCAAGGTCAGAGAGTATCTGAATACAAAATGTGAACATAGCAGCATCAGAGAGATAAAGTTGCACATCGGGGGGTCAAGCAGCAAAATAAAAAATGGCACAGGGACACACACACACACACACACACACACACACACACACACAGCGTACTCTACTGAACTAAAAAAAAAGGGCGATGCTGTTAACATATTAAACGACATCGTATCTGAGTAGCCGATCACACACACACTGTATGACTTTCTAATTCCTATATTAAAGCACTGAAAGCGTGTAATTGCAGAAACGCCTCTCATATTTGCTCTGGTACGTTTTCATAAGAATGTAGATCATGAAATCAGTGAAGCAGACTGAATCTATTGCTGAATCCTTTTAACCCCTGACAGATGTGATCACATTTAATACAATAAAAGGAGGAGGGGAAAAAAGAGGGTGAGTGTCTGAGGATTAATAATGTCCCGTCTGACCCAGGAGCTCATATCCAGCGTGAAGCTAATGACCCCATTACTCCCTCTGATGGCTGTTATGGGCTTGACGATGACAGAAGTGTTTGTTCTGGCCAAAATGACCACAGGTCCTCGATCAGATGGACAGCTGCATAAAAGGGAAGCGAATGTTTTTACAAGTCCTCCATGATGATGGACTGAATCATTTAAGAATCGAATCCTGGAGGTCAATCCAGTGAAATCTGAAATGAGACACGAGCCCTGCAGCTGTCGCTCTGCGGAGGGGAGGAGAGACGCTGCGTGTAGGACTGTTCAAGGTGAATATGGTTAAAGAAAAGGGGCAATAAAATAACAAACACAGCAACTGAAATTGTACAGTTATTGCAGATTGATATTAAAAGTGAAGAACAGCACTGGCTGCTTGTGCGACAGGATTCAGCCAGGAGAACCTGGAGAACCGAGGACAGCCAGGAGAACCTGGAGAACCGAGGACAGCCAGGAGAACCTGGAGAACTGAGGACATCCAGGAGAACCAAGCTCATGTGACCATCAACTGAAAGTCTTGTATTTTAAGATTAAATAGAATCCTGGATTCTGATTGGTCAGAAACAGCTGCCAATAACAGTTTTATATTAGTTCTAAAACAATATATTTTCTATAGTAACAACTTATTACTTAACAAAGAAATGTGTGAAATCGTTGATATGCTGTAGTTTTCTGTAAGGAGAGGTTTATTTAACATTTTTGGAAGGAGTCTCCAGTGTCAGAGGTAAAGCTGCAACTTTAAGTTTTCAGACATCTTCAGGACAAGATGCAGTTTTTTTTAAACCTTTGGTGTTGTAACAGTGACTCCACTTCATCACACCACCCTGTTGTTGATTATTTTCCTATAACAGCACATTTCCATGTGTTTTATTCCTCTCATACCACAGCTTTTTTTTTTTTTTAAATCATCCATCATGAGAAATATTCTAGCAGCTATAATCGGTCGTTCTTAATGATCAGATCTCCAACGGCAACAGATAATTAAATAATAAGAACAGAATCGTGTTCTGGATCATACTGAGTGTTTCCTGTGGCACCAATTTAGAAGCACACACAAACAATGCAATAAATGAATAATATGTTAGGAGAGAGGTCACGGGTCACCCCTTTCCCAAAACCTTTAATGTTAGATTACAGCGTGGCAGAGTGGAGCTGACTGAAAAGAGAAGCTTTTAACTCTGAAAGATGATGAGTGTGTGAAGGTGTGGATGATTTTACAGCTAGAAATAAAGATTAGGCCTGAGCTTCAGTTGAAAAATTATTAATAAAACAGTCACATGAAAATATGAGCATTTGTTGCTTTGAGAGCAATATATGGTTTGCATGTTTACAAGTGTGTGTGTGTGTGTGTGTGTGTGTGTGTGTATGAGAAAATATAGTTTGTGTACGTTATTAAATATTTTTTAATTGATTTCGTCTCCTGTTGGTTTTATTCTCGTTGCTCGCTGGCACTTTGTTGCGCAATGGATGGAAAGTAAAAAGGTAAAAGTAAAAATACAGTACACTATAAAAATATTTTGATATATTGCTTTTAGAAATCACTTGGCTGATGTTGTTCATAGAAATTTTCACTGTTCATCTGCTGCTGAAAGCCAACTGAAAGGCATCTGGAAACAATCAGCATTTTTAATCACTTTAATCTTGTGTTCCATCAAATATTACAGCCATTTTTTCTCTTTTATCCAAAAACAGAAAGTTTTCTGATGACAATTTTAATAAACATACTGTATCTGAGTGATGTGAGTTACAGGTGTGTAATGCTAGCTCAGTCAAACACACGCTGATAGATTTGATTCAGATGATTTCGGAAAGCGAGAACTCCGCATCAGCGCATCTTTTAAACGTTTACACAACTGTCAGTCATTCTACATTCATATCGACTGGCTCAGGTGCCGTTAATATCGAGGGGGGAAAAGAACTCTTTAGGTGTATTTCTGAGTGAAAAGGTTCCCAGGTCTGTCTGTAGTTCCCAGAAAAATACTCTGATGTAGTTTCCAAAAATGGAAACTTACACTGATGTATTTTTCTCTTTGAAAGACGGCCTTGTTAGCACATTTACAGCGGCTGTCCTCATTAAAGAAATAATACGCGTGTAAGAGCCTAAAAAGAGCGTCATATTCTGATATACTGAACTCACGTGGACACGTGTTTTATTTCCGAGTGAAAACAGGAAAACATGAGCCACATACACAGTCACGAGCCTACATCAGGAGCAGAGACAGATATACCAGTGCCAAATAAAGTCTTATGTAACATCACCCAATTATATCTTCCACATTTCTGTAATTAACAGTTTTAAACTCCGGTTTCTGACTCCGTCATGTTTTCGTTGCTTCCTTTCGTGCTTTTCCTCAGCTGGCATCATCCAATACAAACTCAGTTCAAAGAGCAAAATCACTGCCTCTTATCTAAAATGCACTCAGTTCTTCTGGTACACAGCGAAGAAAAACAATGAAAGAAAACAGTATGAAGGCCGTGTGTGTGTGTGTGTGTGTGTGTGTGTGTGTGTGTGTGTGTGTGTGTGTGTGTGTGTGTGTGTGTGTGTGTGTGTGTGTGTGTGTGGATCCAAGATCTAAGAATGCATTTATAATGTTATCGTTATACTCATTGCTATAATTATTGATAAAAGTGCATAAGTAATGATTATAGTGATGTTTATGATGTTATCAGAGTGCATGTTTGAAAGTAAGTGTTTATAAAAGATCCTCCTTTTGTTTTAGTTTTTTTGCCAATACCAAAGACACCAAAGACACCAAAGCAGTGTGTGTAACTCAATTCATATAGATTTCATTTCTGAGATTACTGACATGTGATATGATAAATGAAATAACTTATACGTTATACTGTATATGTGAGCTCTAAAGTCAGTGAGACTTATTTGAAAAGTTTATAAAGTTTCAACAGTTTTTCCAGCTGTAACGTCTGAACGTATCAAACTGATTTCTGAATCAACCTGGACTTAGCAAAGAAGTTTCTCTGTTTCCTTGAGCTGGGAATCCTTATCAGTAATCCCCCTCTGGTGTCTGAGCAGATGCCATCGGAATGCTACAGGGGACACGACCCCCCCTCTTCAGACACACACACACACATACACACACACAAACACACACACACAAAGCTTACCTACAAGCACACACACACGCGCACACACACAATGCTTACCTACACACACACACACGCACACACACACACACACAATGGAAGAATCTCTTCTGAATGTAACGTGTAATTATATGTAATTATTCAATGTCCAAACAGTGTGATGTTTCCTTATTTGCATATATTGTGTGTTTATGTAACCATAACTATAATGATTTTAGATAGTTTAATTTAGGATATTATTATTTTAAATGTCTGTAACCATGTTTTACCTGTAATATTCTTTATAAGTCCATCGAATTTGGTATGTAGTTAATCGTCTCTAGAAACCCTGATTGATTATGCATATCATATTACAATGGGATACATTATTTCATGCTTTTTCTTAATTTCACATGTAATACGGTTTAAGGACATGCAAATTCAGGTCTGAGACCAGACAAAGAGAGTTCATCCCGCCAACAAATCCAACTTCCTGATTGGCCAATAGCCCAAAGAGGCGTGTGTGTTGGTGTTGTCTTTAAAACAACACCACGCTTTGAAATCACTTCTACTTACTCCACTTTTACAACTTACTCAACTTACACTACACTCTTCTTCAGACCCTCTTCAGGTTCACTTCAGGGAATCTCTCTATCTCTCTCTCTCTCTCTCTGTCTCTCTCTCTCTCTCTCTCTCCCGGACAAAAGATGCAGCCGCCTCACGGCCCACGGCTTTTCAAACGGCACGACGAACCAGCGAACTCGACACGACCTCGAGCGAACTTTCAAACGGACAACACCCAAGCCATGCAAGTATAGTTAATGGATCTATACATGCGTTAAGATTGTACCCCTGTTTACAGGAGATTTAAGTTCGTTGCTGGTTTTGAAAAAGGCTAATTAATTGTTGTTTTTGTCTGTTACCCTCTTCCTATTTCATTACTTTCTCTCTAATCTCTCTCTCTTCTTGTATATAGATGTACATATGTATTGTTTGCTTAGAGTTAGTCGTGTGTACCCGTAGTTACACCTAGTTATTAAAATCTATTATCACCACGCTTGAGTGTCTCTGTTTTGGTCACGTGATGAGTCACTTCTACACTGCAAGACCTCGCTACCCGCTTTTGAAACGGGAAATCCTTCCTGGCCAGAAGGATAAACTCCCTCTTTAGAGTTCATAATTCCAAACTAGACTACAGCTAATCCTAAAAGCTGATCTAGGCCACATACATAGTAATAATTAATTATAATCCGTTGTAGTTAATTATCTATATGTATATGTGCACATACATGAATTCCCTTTCATGGCTGATGTATATTTATAACTGGTCACAACACGCGTTGATTAGATATATAGATATATTTCACACCAGTCGAGCTAATTCCTTATATAAATTGGAGAATACATTTAAACGTGTTAAACATCTTTTAATTCGTTACATGAATCGTAACTGTAATATATACTGTAATGGAGAATGTATTTGTTTCGTTTCATTTTTACATCTGATTTGCTACATATTCTGGTAGATAATGCGGGCACGCTTTAAAACTCATCTCCTTTAAAAAGGTGCTTTGAATCCAAGCGTGCGCTTCTGTTTCGTTTTTCATGTTTAAAGCTGATTCATTACACAGTGTTTTATTTCTCACTACACTGCAGTTATATATAACTGTAATGCATTTTCATTAATAAGTATAAGAAATTGTGTATAATGCTTCACGAATGCATTCGAACATGATATGAACGTATTCGTAGTTCATTATAAATATGACCTTCATAGGAAAATCCTGCTAACTAACGCTAGCTGCTGTTAAACTGTAGAGGTAGTGATATGTTACTGATTGCTATCCTCTCGTGTTCTAACGGTTAAGCTAGGCAGAAAAGTTGCGGAGCGGTCATTTCCACTGCCATTAAAGAGATGGATTTTCTCTCGTCCCCGATGCAGTACTGATTAAAGGTTAGAGAAGCAGTGGCATTTGAAATTCATTTTGCCCCTCTTTTCTTTCTGTTGGAAGGGCTGCTGAGAATAACCGGGTGTATTGGCAGCTCGTGACATTTGTTAAGTCAACTTTCCCTTTTCTTCGGCTTCGTGCTGAATCTTAAGAGCGTTCTCCACAGAAAGGACGAGGCTCATGGAGAAGTCTGCTGGAGACTCTTCACTGGGTAACGAAGTAAGAGCTGTAATTCATAACATCGTATCATTTTAGACAGCGTGGCTTTAGGGACAAGGAGTTTACGCTTCTTTGTGGTTTCTTTGCTTTAACATGACAAGCTGTGTTGAAGAGAGAGAATAAGGAGAGGGCTGGTGAGGGAACGACTGCTTATAGCTGCTGTAACGTAAGCGACAACTGGAACTAACGTGTCTCCTGGACGTTCAACACACATTAAAGGTAACTATAATCGGATTAAAAAAAAAAGTGTATAGTTCTTTAATAAATAGAAATGTGTTAGTGTTGGTAAATTGCTGTGGTATAAGAGGAATAAAACACGTGATGTTATAGGAAAACAATTCATCTTTACTTATTCTGCAGTTATGAAATGGTATTGAGGCACGTTTGCCTCACACCTCCAGGGTCGAGGGTTTGATTTCCGCCGCGGACATACATGTGCATGTGCATGTTCTCCCCGTGCTTCGGGGGTTTCCTCCGGGAACTCCGGTTTCCTCCCCCAGTCCAAAGACATGCATTGTAGGCTGATTGGCATGTTCAAAAGTGTCCGTAGTGTGTGATTGTGCCCTGCGATGTACTGGCACCCCGTCCAGGGTGACCCCCACCTGTGCCCCCTGGGACAGACTCCAGGTTCCCCGCGACCCAGGACGGATAAGCCGTATAGAAAATGGATGGATGGAAAACAGCAGCCGTCATAATGGAGATCTGACCCTCATAAACTAGGACTGGATAGAGAACTAAGAGGAATAACATGTTTTAAAGTAAATGACGCGAATATTCCATGTTATAATAAACAGACCGTTGAGGGAACGTGAGAAAGGAAGCAGGAATAATCTATAAACTGTGTTTTTTTGGGGGGGTTTTTCACTTAGTTCTTCTCTGTGTCACTCGAGTGGCAGATCGTTATTATTATTTCCCCGACTCTATTCTGCTAGAACTGCTCCTAAATTTCACTCCAGATCAGTGACGTGATCATTTGGCAGCAGAACTGTTTAGTGAATGACTGGAGCGTCCACTTACGAGCAATTCTACAAGTACAAACGATGGGGTTAAAAGGTTATGACCTTAAGTGTTGAGAGAATTTGAAGAGGTTATAAACCATATCAGCTGGCAGGTTTCTCTTCTTCTTCTTCTTCTTCTTTTTTTTATGGTAAAATATGTTTCTCCTTAATGTCCTGACCTGGAATTGACCCAAGTTTTGCTTTGTCCAACAAAAAGTAAACTCTGAGAGATGATATACTTCATAAAAGCACTGAATATCTGCTGTTTTTTTGTTTTTTTTTCCATGTCAGCTCTTTTTAACCGGCTGTGCCAGCTTATTTTAACCAGAGCGGAAAATTTATGCTAGCATTTACGTCGCAGTTCTGTTCTAAATTGAAGGCTGAAGTATTTATAAGCCTCAAACCCTTTCACCGCTGCTTCAGTGCATTATTTTTGGCTTTAACCACAAAAATGGGTCTCTAACTGAAAAGCTTTTGGTGGTTTAGAGTCTAATACCTGCCTAATGGAATCACAAACCTCAGCATTAGCAGTAGGTGGAACTTTCCCAGGATGATTAGGAGCGTGTACGTGTTTCTCAGGTTCACTAACAATGGGTGAGAATATCGGACAAAGCTAAAGGTTGCTCTCGGTGGTCGGCGTCGCAAGCCTAAGGTTTTATTCTGTAATCAGAGGAGAGCCACACTGATTTAAACAACACCACCGGAGAGATATGGGGATGAATGCTAATGTGGAGACCCAAGGACAGAAGAGGAGCTGCATGCTAACATATCTCCGGTTCTATTCTGCTGAATGTTTTGGATGTAAATGAGGTGGACAAATCAGTAGCCTCAGGATAAGCAGATTTCATGACAAGTAGGTTCAACAATCAGAAAAAGAACAAACCTTTATCGACTTTTGCAAAAACGTTTTCATTTGGTGTGTGTGTGTGTGTGTGTGTGTGTGTGTGTGTATTTAAACGTAACATGCTTCACACTTAACTGTGTTAGATGATGATAATCATAATCTCATTTGGTTCCTTTAGGCTGTAATAATACACTTAATGAGCTAACTAGCTTAGTGTCTAAATACATTAGTTTAGAAAAGAGAGAGCTTTCACACACTTTTGTAGATTTTATCATTCGAATCAGACGACTCATACGTTCTGAGTCTGTAGCGCTAGTCAAATGCGATAACATGAAGCGCCACTTAAAACTGTCTTATTCATAGCCTCTGACTAATCACTAATGGTCCCGCATTAAAAGGTAGCTGTTGTCAGCCATGTTAGTCACTAACCCAGATCTCTGTAAGCAGGGAATGTTGCATAACCGCTTAAATACCCCTGCTGTACAGGATCAAGTAGTCTTTAATCATTAATAAGAAAAACAAGTTGGGAGGTAAAAGACCTGCGATGACACGAGTCCTTGCGTGAGAATTGCCCGGGTGATTTCCAAAAAGACCCGACGGCACCGTTCCTGTACACAAACCCAAAGGTCATGCACCATATAAATAGCAACGTCTGCCGACTCCCGGCTTCTCTGCAGGCCAGAATATTTAGACAAAGGCGCTGAAATGGTTTGCTGCAATTGTGAACTGTTTGCTCCTGGGCCACCGTTTGCTTCCCAGCTGCTCTCTGTAACAGACTATTCACAGCACTTCGTGTGTCCAATCTAAAAGCAGATCCTGTTTGAATTAGATTCGAATGAAAGCGACTTATAACCACTGAAAATGAAAAGCTTTTGTCATTTCTCATTTTTCCAAGTTTTTTTTCCCCTCAGTTTGCTTGATCTGAAACAGTGAGGTGTCACACACACGGTCCACAGACTCCGTCAGGACTTGATGACAATCACCACCATCAGGAAACAAGGCACAGACGAAGTGACCATGAAACACCTTCTCCACAACACAGGCCGAGTACAGAGACGATACAACTGACATTTCCCTGTCTAAAAGTACTGAAAGAAGGAAGAAGGAAAGATATCATGACATCGTGCTCTTTATAGTTTGATGATTTGGACCTGGACTTGTAACTGATTATGTTTTGTGCTTCTTGTCTTTTCAATAAAACCTGCACTTGGACCAGAACTTTCTGTGTGTATATGTTACAGATGTAATCGTCCAGAAATTATTTAAAATATGACACACCAAAAATGAAACCTTAAGCCATGGATTGATGATATTGAGTGTCATTACACTTTTTACATGTAAGTCAGTCGGATGTTTGTGTGGGAAAGCTCAGCCTATCACGGAGAGGAAAGCTCAGCCTATCACAGAGAGGAAAGCTCAGCCTATCACGGAGAGGAAAGCTCAGCCTATCACGGAGAGGAAAGCTCAGCCTATCACGGAGAGAAAAGCTCAGCCTATCACGGATAGGAAAGCTCAGCCTATCACGGAGAGAAAAGCTCAGCCTATCACGGATAGGAAAGCTCAGCCTATCACGGAGAGAAAAGCTCAGCCTATCACGGAGAGGAAAGCTCAGCCTATCACGGAGAGGAAAGCTCAGCCTATCACGGAGAGGAAAGCTCAGCCTATCACGGATAGGAAAGCTCAGCCTATCACGGAGAGAAAAGCTCAGCCTATCACGGAGAGGAAACCTCAGCCTATCACGGAGAGGAAAGCTCAGCAACTATGAGGAGGAACATGTGCAGGAAGAGTCGGAACGTTACCAACATCATCTTTAACGCTGTTTTGTCTCTTACTGATTTTGCACGTCGCTTCACTCAGATTGACTGCGTGACCCTTCTCGTAGGGTTTGAATCCAAAAAAAGTGCCAGGTTGGACCTGTTTGGATAAGTTCGGCCATTTTGTTCCCGCTTGGTTTGTTTTTTGTTTTCAGCGCTCTGCAGAACTAACGTGAAGTGTCTAAAAGTAACGCTCCTAAAATGTACGGCAGGTTTTATCATTTAAAAAGAGTTCAGTGAAAAGTCTGCACAATTAGTAATATAATATAATCAGAGTAAACGTTATATAGAGTAAAAATGATTCAATATCACACAAGTCTAATGCAGCAACCGGTTTCACTGCCTGCCTCGTCTCCCTCGGGTGAGCAGGACACGCCCGATAACTTCTCTGTCACAAATCTCTTAGAACACTGAAAAATAAAATGCTTAATGGTCCCAGAAATGTTTGTCAATTTCTCCCTGGTGGTCTGTAGCGAGATATCAGAATGACTCGACCTTGACAAGTGCAGGAAAGCATTTATTGTTATGATGTCTATTCGAATCTGATGAGAAAATGGAACAGAAATGTTATGCGTGATGTTCAGCTCCCTGTGAAGCAGGAATTTATTCAGATTTAGACTGAGAGTTCGACTGAGATTAAGAGTTACCGAGACAAATTCCAGCTCTCACACACACACACACACACACACACACACACACACACACACACACACACACACACACACACACACAGTTTCTAAAAGCAATCTGAAAGCACAAGAATCTTTGGGGCTAAAGTGGGGAAAATGGAGCTGCTAATCAGCAGTTATGTGTGAGTTCTGGATTGTGATTGGTCAGAAGGTGTTGATTAATTTTCTATAACAGCAGCTCTGACAGTAGTGCAGCTGCAAATGCTGGTGTAATATGTTATTGTTTCTATACCGACGACGAAACACGTCAGTGATGGTGAACTTTTCTTCAATGAGATGCTTTTTTAACAGTTTACGGAAGGAGTCTCCAGTGTCAGAAACACTGTAGATTTAAGTTTTCTGACATCTTCAGGACAAAAGGAATTTGCGCTTCTTTGCGGTTTCTCAGTACCTGGGAATTGATTATTTTCCTAAAGCAGCATGCCCCGAAGTGTTTCGTTCCTCATGTCATTCGCACTCTCTCTCCGAGCAGATCTCGGTGTTGTGGTAAATGCATGAGCAGGAAGCTCAGCGCTGCTCACAGAGACTTATTAGAAACAGTCATCAACATGTTCACTACAGGAAATGCTCCAAATGCTAAATTTACCCTCAAACGAATCACGGTCCAGCGAGTCCTCATCAAAACACGGCGTATGTGTGTGTGTTTCTCTCCGTGCCGTGTTTACAAAGTCTCTGCAATTAATAATGACAGATGGGCCTTTGGTGTGACGACGGAGGCGCGTGTAGACGCTGAATGATTTCTGAGTTTGGGTTTCACTAAGCTTCAACGCTGCATGCTAGCTGTCAGTGTAGGTACAGTGACTCTAAATTGGGTTCTACACCAAAAAATCTGTTTAGTGAGCCAACATTAAGGTGTTCTATGAAAACGCTAACAGTGCTAATGAGGAATGAAAGGTAGAGAGTTATTTCTCATTTGGTTTCATTTACTGCTAGCAGAGCTTGCATTTTTTGAACGAAGTATTGACTTAATAGGGAACATCTGTGCTACTGAGTGGCATTAAAACTACAGTTAATCAAATGAATGTTGTTAACAGTCACGCAGCCTCGACTCAGCGGTATTTATAGCACCATTAGAGGATTTTGTTTGTTTGTTTTTGTTTACTTGCCGCTGTTAGTTTGCTAACATTCATTTTTCATTTAATTTCTTTTTTTTTTTAATCACAATGTTATATACAGCAAAACCAACCGCTCGTAACATACTGTATATTCTCCATCATATACAGGAAATCTGTATGCAGTGAGCCTCGTTTATCCACATTTTACTAAAGCTGTGTGTAAATATTTTTGTGGAATACTCAAACAAATTCCCACCAGATTTACAAAAATCGCTGATTTCCGTCACACTCACGTGCGTATGTTGATTAACATCGGTTAGCTACAGCACAATTGAATTTAGCCACGCCCATAAAACTCCATTAAAGGCAAAGAGTGCTGAAAATGACAAAATGGCGACTAAACGGTGAAAGAGTGTCTGCAGCTAAGCCATTGCAGATGTAGCGAGTAGTTTTTGTTTGTAAGTTTGAAGTTATAATTTAATGTTAATACGTTAATTACGTATAATTTTACGTGCAACCGTTTGGGTACATGACAAATCATTTCTTATAGAAGCATTATTATTATTATTATTATTATTATTATTATTATACTAGAGTTGTTTCAAGGTTTAAAATCATGTAGTGTGCATTAGTCTAATACTTACTGTGAAACATTCTTTGTTTCTTTGCGAAGTCTTGCCATGCTTTTGTTTCACTAAGTAAGAGCCTTGATTTCCAGGTTTCCCAGTTCCGCCTTTGTTCGGCTGTCTGGGTAAGGATCACGATTCTTGATTGAAGCTTATACCGAATTTGCGTCCTGTAGCTACATAATACGGAAAAAACAGTGATCATTCTAATGAGTGAAAATGGTTGAATGTTACACGAATGATGGTTTAGTAGATCTGCAGCTAACGTAACAGCTTTTCTTGTGTAAAAGAGATCATGGCCGGTTCTTTATAAAACATCTACCGTGAGATGAAAGCGTTAGCTCTACAGTCGCTAGCCGAGTGTTAGCATCACCAAATAACACAAAAAAAAATCACTTGTCTAATTCGTGACCCCTGCCCTTCTCAGTCTTGTCTTTTAATCTTCAAACCTTTTCCCCCAGACAGAGGTGATGCGCTACACGGAGTCGCCAGCTCCTAATTAACGGGATGCTATTTGAACGCTGACATTTTCTCCTGGTGCAGGTCTGCAGGCGGCGTTTCACACCACCGATGTGAAGTCATAATGATTTCTTTTCTTCATAATTGTAGAAAAAAACTATTATATTCCACCTTACATGTCACATTACAGGGTGTCCTGCTGCGTAAAGTATACAGACGGAACAACAATCAGGTTTTTGAGTCTAAATTTTTTTAAAAATGTAAAAAAAAAAAAAAAAAAAGAAAAGAAAGCACTTACAGAGAAAACAGAAAGAAGAGGCAGCTGATATTTGGAACATTTATTACTAAGAATGTCAGCATTAAACATCAGCACTCACTGCTATCGTTCAATTCATTTCTTAATGACTGTCATCAGACCAACATTGTCCAATTGTGTTCACATAATCACAGATTGTACTGCATGCAGAATCACAGCAAATCAAAGTGTTTTGTTCTTTGTGAAGCGCCGTGCGTTGTCTTACAATAGAGGACTGCGAGACTTATCCTCCGAGAGCTGTATCATCTTCTCCAATAACGCTGTCGAGATCAATCATGCTTCAGCACCCAAACAACGGGAAATAAACACCCCTCTCTCTCTCTCTCTCTCTCTCTCTCTCTCTCTCCTGGCCCGGTGTGCTAGAATAGTCGATCCAAGCCATTAGGTGTTTAGCATTCACTGAGCACCCGTGTCCTATTAACGTCAGCACACAACTGTGGCTCAGAGCAGCTAATAGCCTTGGGGAAAATGCCCTTGAATATCCATGAGATCTTTACCCCATCAGCTCCTTCCAAATTTGCCTGTCTGCTGCCAGTATTAAGTGGCAGTCCAAAACATTGCAGTGAGAGTGTTGGAGACTGGATGTGTGCACAGGGGAAAGGCTCGCTCTTCCACAAAACACAGCTAAGTGAATGTGACAATATCGTACCTAATCTTGTGATTGCAATTACGCGAGCCGGAGCTCAGCAGCACAACAGAAGTGTTCACAATTTGCTTACATCATCATCATCACCATCATCGGTACCTGTGACTACTCAATCCACATAACCTACAGTAAAATATATATATATATGGTTTTTATTTTATTACTTATCGGTTACAGGTACACTATAACTATACTATATATCTAACTATATTTATTGTATTTGCATTGTAAGTGATTTTTGTGTGAAAGCTGCAGTCAGGATTTTAGCTGTGTATTTTTTAAATGCTTCAGCTTTCATTTTAAGGCTTGTTAGTTTTTAAATAAAGTTATATAGAATAGGTATTGATATGAGCTGATAATCAAGGTTTCAGTATCAGTATTGATATCGGAAAATAAAAAGTGGTGTTGTGCCATCTCTAATTATAATTATTATCTTTTTAACATTATGCCTTATGTGCTATGATGAAAGTTTGTATTGCGGCGCATTTTATAATCACATTATATAGGTGGATTCAGGCGTTTTGTACCATGTGGTGGTGTTGAGTCATGTGTGACTGCTTTAATCGAGACGTAAAACCTCTGACTCCATTAAGGTCCAATTTTCCTGATAGTTTTGAGAAACGTAGCAAAGGGTTATAAATTCAGATCCCGTTCTTTCTTTCATGTAGTAGTGATGTGTCATCTGATTCATACATACCTGGTATTTATTTATAAAATATGTATTTTGTGTGTACAGTTATTCCAAAGTGGAGAAAATAACAGCATGAAAGACAAAACCGAACAGTAAACAAATTGATGCAATGAAGTTAGACCAAATACCATCAAAACCTATTCACACTGATGAGAAAAGCTAATGAGTGTGTAGTTCATGCTTTACTAAAGCTGCCATTAAATATAAAGGCTGCTGTCAGTATCCAATATAATCACTTTGAATAACTCTGAGTGTTAGTTATTAAAACACACTGGAGTCTGTATGCACAAAATATACATAAATACATCATCTGTAAACAGCTGATCTGTTGATCTGACGCTGCCTGCTATGTTGTGATTGGCTCAAGTGCTGGTTTGTCACTGATTTCATTCGCTATACAGTACATATATAATATAAATATATATTTTTAATTCCTTTTTTGTTGTTTGTTTTAATGGACTGTTTCTGTGTAATATTGATGCATACGTGTGGATTCTGAATACAAGCCTAAGTGAAGTGTTAATTGAGTTGGCTCTTATGGATCTGCGTTCATGACATCATTTTGCTGACAGATGACGGTAAAGTCTGTAAAATGATAAACGCTACCAAATGATAAACTATACCAAGTGATAAACTATACCAAATGATAAATTATATCAAGTGATAAACCCTACCAAGTGATAAACTCTACAGTACCAAATAATAAATCCTACAGTACCAAATGATAAACCCTATGGTACCAAATGATAAACCCTATGGTACCAAATGATAAACCATAACAAATGGTAAAGCCTACAGTACCAAATGATAAACCATAGCAAATGATAAACCATACCAAATGATAAACCCTATGGTACCAAATGATAAACCATACCAAATGATAAATCCCTACCAAATGATAAACACTATGGTACCAAATGATAAACCCTATGGTACCAAATGATAAACCATAGCAAATGATAAACCATACCAAATGATAAACCCTATGGTACCAAATGAGAAACCATACCAAATGATAAACCCTACCAAATGATAAACCCTATGGTACCAAATGATAAACCCTATGGTACCAAATGATAAACCATAACAAATGGTAAAGCCTACAGTACCAAATGATAAACCATAGCAAATGATAAACCCTATGGTACCAAATGACAAACCATAGCAAATGATAAACCATACCAAATGATAAACCCTATGGCACCAAATGATAAACCCTATGGTACCAAATGATAAACCATAACAAATGGTAAAGCCTACAGTACCAAATGATAAACCATAGCAAATGATAAACCCTACCAAATGATAAACCATAGCAAATGATAAACCATACCAAATGATAAACCCTATGGTACCAAATGATAAACCATACCAAATGATAAATCCCTACCAAATGATAAACACTATGGTACCAAATGATAAACCCTATGGTACCAAATGATAAACCATAGCAAATGATAAACCATACCAAATGATAAACCCTATGGTACCAAATGAGAAACCATACCAAATGATAAACCCTACCAAATGATAAACCCTATGGTACCAAATGATAAACCATAACAAATGGTAAAGCCTACAGTACCAAATGATAAACCATAGCAAATGATAAACCCTATGGTACCAAATGACAAACCATAGCAAATGATAAACCCTATGGTACCAAATGACAAACCATAGCAAATGATAAACCCTACCAAATGATAAACCATAGCAAATGATAAACCATACCAAATGACAAACCCTATGGTACCAAATGATAAACCCTATGGTACCAAATGATAAACCATAACAAATGGTAAACCCTATGGTACCAAATGATAAACCCTATGGTACCAAATGACAAGCCATAGCAAATGATAAACCCTATGGTACCAAATGATAAACCCTATGGTACCAAATGATAAACCATAGCAAATGATAAACCCTACCAAGTGATAAACCATAATTTCCTTGAAGGCAGTAATGCACTGCATCTCATTTGAAATGTTAAAAATAAATAATAATAAGATAGCAATAATAAGATTACAGCAGAGAGCCTGTGTTCTGTGCACTGTCAGACATAATAACGTTTATCACAGACGCTCGGATTAAATGAGAATAACTTTTGAAAAATATATGAGGTACGTGTGACACAGAGTAGACTCTTCAATCTTACTCTCTCTAAAATTACACACGGGTGCATTTTGAGCCAAACATATGTGACATGACATGACATGAGTCCTGACTGCATGGCTGTGATTACTTTTTTATTTATTTTTAAATGACACCAGAAAACAGTTAAATCATTGCTGATGTTTTGAAAATGCTTTTTTTTGGGGGGGGGGTCTGTTTTCCAGATATTTGCGCTGAAAAGAAAACCACGCAGCATTTTAATAACAGCCTGCCACACAGAGCACACCATGTAGTAGTGAACTAAATCTCTACACAGATGTAGTGTTTAATCCTGCCTCTTTTTTTACATGTCAGATAACTGAATAATGCGCTGCAGGAGTAATTAGTGACTGTGCAGCCTGAAGTATCTTCTAATGTTATGCATAATTTAAAAACATGACATTTTTGTGCTACGTGCTAATATTTTACTTGCAAATGATAATGATATATACGGCACGTGAAGTGATAATTATATAATTATAATAATCTAATTTAAGAATTGTTGCACATGGCCTATGATGCTATTGTTATCAGTGTGATTGAATTTCTTTTCAAGGAAAATGTGCAGATTCCTATAAAAACACTGTAAATAAAAAACCAGGAACGTTACAGAGAAGAACTGAGGACTGGAGGAAACAGTTTCATACAAGACATTACATGAGTTTTCACATTTCATCACATATTCATAATCTGACCTGAATGAAATGTAAACACTATAAGGAAAGCACGCCGACTTTAAGCCGAACACGTGACTACAATAACGTATTCTCAAATCTTTTTGCAAAAATCTGAAATCTGAGTATTTTCTGGATGATTTATCCAGCACTGTGTGGGATTTTTTTTTCTCCGCATGTTTTTGGACGCCACTAAAAACCTTGAAAATAGTGCACTATGTAGTGAATGACATCGTTTCAGACACAGCAAGGAGCTGTGAAAGGAGAAAGGTGTGCAGTTCTGAGCGTTTCTCTCTCAAGGTCATCTGTGGGTCGTTATTTTACAAGGGAACAGGCCACGCTTCTGAACTGATTCAATTCAGCGAGGTATCGGAGGAGAAAGATTCACGCACAATGGCAGCGCAGCTAATAAGCTGTATCTTCTGTAAGCATCTTCTAATCATGAGAGTCTCAGGGTCTCTTTGCTCTAACTGGAATCCATCAGCTCCGTTAAACAAATTAGACCTGATACCATCGAGCTTCTGCCTTTTGTCTCTCAAGACTTGATGGCACGCAGGAGAATGAGGAGAGCTCCAGCGGTTTTTTTTAGCAATTAACAGCCTGCCCTTGTAATTAGTTTGATTAGATGGAATGTTACACTACGCCCTGGTCATGAGAAAACATCTGTTATAGAAGTTACAGTTACAGCTGAGTTACTGTTACAACTCTGAAGTGTTTTATCCCTCTTATACCACAGCAACGATTACATTTTTTTAATTTACTAAAAAATACTTCATACTGTTTTATCCATCTATAGTTAGATTTAATGTTGTGGAACTTCAATGAAACGAGTGAGTTCCTGTTCTCGTTTACGTTATAGCAGCTATAAACAGTCATTCCCTCACCAGCCTCTCGTTATTCTCTCTCTTACAACTTATAGCTTTACCTCTGACACTGGAGACTCCTTCCATAAAATGTCTCCTCACAGCAAACGTAATATCAACCATATCAGCGATTATACATGGTTTATGTCGTGCGTCAGCTGTACGAGTCCCTGCGAATCAGCTGTTACTATGGAAACGAGAACATATTCGAATGAGCGCATTAATATAAACCTGCGCCGTGCTCATAATTGTGGATTCGTATGAATTTGTTCATCGAGGATTCAGTGTTGGACTCATGAAAGTGATGAATATATGGTGGCTATGTTACAGATATCACTGAAGTAGCATGCTAATGTCAAAAAGGCTAAAATGGGAATCAGTCGTTAGAGGGGAAAACATCCGTTTCCAGTGAGACTTTGTGAGTCCTCAAGTGCTCGAGATTTTTGCTGGTAGAAAGCAAGTCCTCAGTTGTCATGACAAACCTCTCAGTATTTACATTTTGTAAAACACAGAGATGAAAGGGTAAATTGGTGGCCAGAGAGCAAAATGCAGCGCTAATCAATGGAGCTTTGTTCTCCCATCAGACCAAAGCTAAGTGTTTCACGTCAGCAGCGAAACACTGACAGCACTATTCACTCGACTGGAAAACTTCATTGAGTCCCCACCAGTTCTTTAGAGCATATGTGCTGCTCATTCTTTTTCCATTTAATCATATAATCTGAGTAAATTGGTGCGAGTGCACAGATGGCCACATATCGGCAGACGGTACAGTAACAACTGCTTTATTTTAAAATGACGCTTTATCCAAAACATTGCACAGGACATATGCTTCCTGTGATTCTTTCACTGTATGATGAAATTGAGACGATGAAATATTCTTTGGAATGATGTGTGATTACTAGACAAGATTTCACATCATTTCTCCAGAATACACTATTCACACGATTCCCGCAGCTCCCGGTGCCGTAGCGGTTTTCCGAACAGCCTGATATCCATCGAGCAGTGGAGTGGCTAACAGAGCGCTTCATTATCTAACCGTACTCATCTTTATTTCATAGCTGGCAGACATGAGAGGACTGGCATATGAATGGGTGAATTTCCACATGAATTATTTTTCAGCCACGCTGCCCGAGGTGTTGAGCATACCATATCACGCCTTTCCCAATTTACTGGTTCCACTGCAGGAACCCATGAGGCCAGGAATACACCACATGATCGCACCATAAATCATTATTCTGTACATGGAGTGAAAGGCATCTGGCCTCCTATATATATATATATATATACATATAAACACTAAACACTAGTCACTGTTTTTTTATGGGAAAAAGGATCTCTGATGTACAGATCTCTGTGGACGTTTGAGGTTGTTCTCGTCCCAGCCCACCATATCTATCAAATATAATCATAAAACACTTCAATGATCTAATAATCTGATGATTTTGGCATTAATGTGTCAATCCATTTAACATCTCATTCCTGATAACATCCTTTTCCAGGACTCGTCTGTTACAGGTGATGAATAATGTATGCTTTAATTAACATAACACTCTCAAACCTGTTACCTGAACACAGTCAGTCTTTATGAAATATCTGGAACATTATAACATTCTGACGCGGTCACTCGTCCCAGTTACCCAAATTATAGATTGAAAATATATTAATAAAGAATAAGGATATGAGAGAGCTGGACAGACTGAAGGACTAAAGCGCCGCCGCATCGCTCTCTTTACGTAGAAATATAAAGAATAAATGCACAAAGCTAATAAAAAGTGCAAAATGTCTTTTCATTTCTCTTTCCATGATAAATGAAAATTTGAATAATCCCACAAAGTTTTGGAAACTAGTTAAATCTACTTCGGTGTCAAGTTTGTCAACTAGCTTTCCTGATTTTTTAAATGTTAATCAAAATGTAATTAAAGGCAGAGCAAATATCGCAGATACTTTTAATAATTATTTTGTTTCTGCTGGCTCAATTTCTGATTTTAGTCATTTAGACGCTCATGCTCCTATTGGAACTTCTGAGTCTATCCAACACTGTCCTTTGCAGTTGTTCACATTTTCTCCTTTTACCACCACATGAGTTTATGAAGCTTTAATGAAATTAGACAACAAAAAATCAGCTGGAACTGATAAGATTGAGCCCTATTTCTTAAGACTTGCAGCAAATATCGTGGCAGAGCCTATCACCTCTATATTTCATTTAAGTCTAACTTCTAACGTTATGCCTAGAATGTGGAAATGGGCAATGGTTGTCCCTTTATTAAAGGGTGGAGATCCCTCTGATCCAAATAATTGTCGCCCGATCCCTAAACTGCCTGTCTTGGCGAAAGTATTTGAATCTTTGATAAACAATCAATTAAAACAATTCTTATTTGATGATGATATCCTTAATGACTATCGATCAGGCTTTAGATCGGGCCATAGCACTATTACAGCAGCCATGTTAGTCACAAATAATATTATCACTTCTATAGATAGGAAACAGTCTTGTGCAGCTTTATTTGTTGATCTTTCGAAAGCATTTGATTCTGTAGATCATAATTTATTATTACAGAGACTCAAGCGTATAGGTCTTAGTGAGGTTGCTTTAAAATGGTTTGAAAACTATCTTTCTGAACGAACCCAATGTGTCTCAGTGGAAAATTGTAGCTCACCAATTCTTTAGTTAACAAAGGTGTTCCACAAGGATCTGTTTTAGCTCCTCTTTTATTCTCTATTTTTATCAATGATTTAGGTCTTGGAATAAATTTAGCTAAAATGCATTTGTATGCTGATGATACAGTTATCTATACTATCGATCCCTCCTTACATCAAGCCCTACAGAGACCGCAGAGTGTGTTTTAAACAATGCAGTATTCATTATTACATCTGAAATTGGTTTTAAATTCAAGTAAGACAAAATATATGATTTTTAGTCGTGCACGCTCTAAAATAGTGGATCTGACGATCTCGACTTTAGAAGGTATACCTATAGAAAGAGTTAGTGCTTATAAATATCTAGGTATATGGTTTGATGAAAGATTAGCCTACGATGTACATATTGATAATCTACTGAAAAAGCTTAGGCCAAAATTGGGATTCTTTTATCGTTTAAAAAAATGCTTCCCCTATGGGGCGAGAAAGAAAACAGTCGAGAGTACTTTTTTATCTGTTTTAGATTATGGTGATTTATTATATATGCTTTCAGCTGCATCCTTACTTAAAAAACTGGACTCTGTGTATCCTGCCTCTCGACGCTTTGTTTGTGGTGCTGAGTCACGTACTCATCACTGTATTTTATATGACCCCTTAGCTTGGTCATCCTTTTATCACAGGAGAACATTGCATATGTTTTTGTTCAATGCCAAGGAACTTTTAGGTAAATTACCCTCCTACGTTTCTAATCTTTTAACTTATTATACGAGTAGTTACTGCACCAGATCTACAACTCAAATTAGGCTGAAAGTCCCAGGGGTACATTCAGAATTTGGTAAGACAGCTTTTTCTTTTTATGCTCCTTGGGTATGGAATGAATTGCAAAATGTAATCAGTTTGGATATACTTCCCTCTCTGAGTATTTTTAAAGGTATTTTGCAAACTGCTTTAAAGGTTGGGGTGAATATCAGGGCTTTGAGCTGAGAACTCAATCTGCCACTGACATCCTGTAACATCTCCATCCTGACCTGGGTATTTATACAGCAGGAGAGACAACGCTGTGGTGGCTAATATCACACACACACACACACACACACACACACACACACACACACACACACACACACAGACAAACAGAGACATGTTACATCAGCTGTTCTGTACCTATTCCTGCTACTGACACTGTCCACACACACACACACACACACACACACACACACACACACACACACACACAATATAGGAGACGCTGATGACACTGTCCACGCACATACACACACACACAAACACACACACACACACACACACACACACACACCAAATATAGGTGATGCTGATGACACTGTCCACACACACACACACACACACACACACACACACACACACCAAATATAGGAGACGCTGATGACACTGTCCACGCACATACACACACACACACACACACACACACACACACACACAGACACACACACACACACACACACACACACACACACCAAATATAGGAGACGCTGATGACATCTCTCTTTATTCTCTCTTTAAGTTAAAAAGAGAAAAAATCGCAGCTTGTCGTGTTCCAGAGAAACCGCAAAGAAGCGTAAACTCCTCTGTCCTGAAGATGTCAGAAAACTTACAGTTACAGCTTCACCTCTGACTGTTACACAGTGCTGACACTGGAGACTCCTTCCATACATGTTACATAAAACATCCCAAAAATATCAATGATTGCACAAGTTTCTAATCCGTGTATGTGGAGCGTCTGCAGTGAACGCGCCGTTACTATAGAAACGATAAAGTATTATAAAGAGTGCATTAGTAAGTGATTTGGGTTGCAGCTAGCGGAGCGCGGTGTAACGCTGGTCTTAGTAACGGTGCCGTGCTGCTGCTTCACACTGCTTTGTAGAGAAATGCTTTTGATTCCAGATTTTTCAGCGTATTGCTTCATTCCAGGCAAATTGTTATAGTGACTTTTTTTTTTTTTTTTTTTTTTTGTATGCCTGAACAGCTGCAGGCTTTCCCTCCAGCAAAACCTACAATTATACGCTAGTAAAACTTCTTCTTCTTTAAGCATGCTACAAGTCTTCCTGCTGAACATTTCACATTATTTAACACTTCAGGAGGTTTTCTCGGCGGCTAATTGCAAAGATAACAGACCGTCAGACACCGGCAGAACCCTCCTGCTCGCCATATAGACAGCTTAGGAGCCAATTACCAATCACAAGTTTTTAGAGGAGAGCTTCAGGATCGATAGATATCTCTGTCTGATTTCATCCCCATACACCGGCTTCCATCGAAATGCATCTAGATTCCATCAAAGTGAGAGAGAGAGAGAGAGAGAGAGAGAGAGAGAGAGAGAGAGAGAGAGAGAGAGAGAGACAGTGAGAGAGAGAGAGAGAGAAAGAGACAGAGAGAGACAGAGAGAGAGAGAGACAGAGAGAGAGAGAGAGAGAGAGAGAGACAGAGAGAGAGAGACAGAGAGGGAGAGAGAGAGAGAGGGAGAGAGAGAGAGAGAGAGAGAGAGAGAGAGAGAGAGGGATGGAGCCAGACTCATCCTGCTGCTGGATTATACACAGATCATGAAAATTCAGCAGGCTCTGTGTGTGTGTGTGTGTGTGTGTGTGTGTGTGTGTGTGTGTGTGTGTGTGTGTGTGTGTGTGTGTGTGTGTGTGTGTGTGTGTGTAATACGAGGTGAGACAAAGCGTTTATGGTGTTTCATCTACACCTATAGGGAATACAAACTGTGAAGTTCCAATTAGTTTCTGGATTTAAAACTACACAAAGCTGTAGTGGTTTCCTTTGGGGCCTGAGAAAAGATGCACAAAAAGAGATTTGGATAAAAAAAAAGTGAAAGAGCCACAAAAATCTGGAAACTGTACAGAAAAAGTAAGTTCTAAAAAGCAAAAGTGTTCATTTACAGGCAAAAATATATATATATTTTATAAAATATATATATATATATATATATATATATATATATATATATATATATATATATATATATATATATATATATATATATATATATATATATATATATATATATAGTGCAGACATTTATGTTAGATATACTTCATAACAGTCATTATTTTCGGCATATATGCCTTTATTTTAAATAGAGATTCATAGAAATGTCTGCAGACTTTATAATCAAACATCCCTAAATTATTAACAATGTGTAAATCGTGGTGTTTCTCAGCACCAGCACGGGTTAATATAGAAAAAGAACAGGTGGTACAGATGGTAATATTACATGATAAATATGTCAGTAATCTCTATAAACACTTCAATATATAAATATCTCATTTTATTTATATATATATATATTTAAATTCCACCTGACTACATGCAGGCTTTAAATATATAAATGATCCATGCTTCCTGTCAGATTTTGTTGAGGTGTGTTAAAGCTACATGTCAGATTTTGACAGTTTGTCATGTTGTCCCAAGTGACTGCGTTGGAGCTGAATACATCTACTGGACATATTTCATGCTTTTTTGGGTTTTTTTTTCCCCCCCCAGCCTTTCCAAGTCCTGTGGAGAAGCTGTTGCTGATCAAAATAACATCTCATCCACGACAGAAAGACGTAAAACCGCTTACAGGCCGTGATGATCGCTTGGACGGGTCCATATCATCCCAAAAAATTAATTCATTAATTAAATGAAGATAAAAAGCACAGCTGTATGTGCTTATGTTCCTTTACGCACGGCGCTGCCGAGTTCTGGATCCTGATTGGTCAGAAGGTGTTGATTAATTCTCTATAACAGCGGCTCTGACAGTAGCGCAGGTTTACATTAACGCGCTCGTCCTGATAAGTTATCGTTTCTATAGTAACAGCTCGTTCACAGGGACTTGTACACCGCAGACGCTCCACATAAACGGCTGTTGTTTATTGTTTATTTCACAGCACCACGCTCAGTGTTTTACTCATTACTTAAAGCTATATCGCACTACAGAGCATGAATTCCCAGCGTGACATGTTTAAGATATGCAGAATTATTCCTCTAGAAGACGGAGAGTGTTCCTGGCAGGCACAGCTAATGCATGATTCACACTTATTGTAGTAAAGTCATTTTAATAAATGTTAACCTTTTCTACAAGGCTGAAAAAAAGCACCACGGCAGCGTTGGATGATGCATTACACATTTCCCACACTCCCTGTTTATGAATTCCTGAGGAACCAGGGACGCTTACAGAGACATGTTTACTGGAAGTCGTTTAATAATTAGCAGATACAGGTAGACAAAAGATCTTAATTATGTGTGGGAATAAGATCAGATTCCCCAGTTCCTGAGGTGTGATGTAGCGTATACTGATGAACTCGTGTCTCTTCGCGCTATAACATTCAATTCAATTCAGTTTTATTTGTACAGCGCTTTTAACAGTGGACATTGTCCCAAAGCAGCTTTACAGAAATATATAAACTCAGGATATAAATTTTACATGTATGAATTTATCCCTAATGAGCAGCCAGAGGTGACGATATGAGGAAAAAACCTTGAGAGGAACCAGACTCAAAAGGGAACCCATCCTCATCTGGGTGACACCGGATAGTGCGAATATAAATAAATAAATAAGTCCCTTCTATAAATGTACCAACACTACATGGTCAAAATGCATTTATTGATTTATTTTTACATGAAATTCATTTATTGATTGTTTTATTTTCATATGAGTTTTTAATAATCACATATTATTCATTTATGTTTATGTGTGAATGTTACAAATTACTCAATTATTTTCAAATGTCATTTTTACACGTGGTCAATTTATTTATTTATTTATTTCCCCACCCCCCATGTGCAGTTTCAGGGCATAATGTGAAATATACGTGATTTTTCCATTTGAAAAAATTCTTATTTTGGGGGAATTCTGCTGACGGCAGGTGAGAGAGTGACATTTCCACATTTCCACATTTCCACTGTAAATCCTCAGAAAGCTCATCATTTTGTACATCGTGTTAAAGTGGGAGTGTACGTGAAGTCTGAGGCTGAGTTCAGTGGAAAAGTGGTGAATGAACTGACAGGCATGGTTTCCAGTTCTACGCCGACTCGCTTGTTTTTCCTTCCTGTTCTGCCGAATAATCAGAAGGATTGAGAGCAGCAGGCAGGTGGAGCAGGGCCGTGTTCTGTTTCCTCTGTTACGGAGTCGAGGAGTGCGCACTTCGAGCCCCGGCCGAATTAAAGTGTCGTGTTCGATCAGCTCGCTCCAGGGAGAATAGATGGTTGGTGGTGTCATGCAATCTGCTGCTGTCACATTTGTGCGAATGCGGCGTCTCGTTTGCTTTTAGCAAAACCTGCTTGTTGGACGGAAGTGAGTTCTTTTTTTTTTAGAGATTTTACAGATTTTTCGAGAGTTTCTGATTTAACTTCCAGTGTATCTGATGCTCAAGGTCTAAATTTGCTGTAAATCAACCATACTTATTTTCCATGTGTCTTGAGCCCTAATGTGTACACACACACACACACACACACACAAAATACACATTGAAAATGCTTTTTTCTTTTTCACTGTTTTTTTTTTTTCATTTAAATAAACAGAAGCTTTTAGAATTTTGAAATATTTAAAGCAAAGACAGTAAATGTTCAATATCTTAAATATTTAATATTCACGTTTCTGCACTATTTCTATCTCCCTATTTAATTGTACCTTTGACACCTAATTTGAATAATTGTACCTTTGACCTTTGACACTGTGAATCATCAGATCCTCCTGTCAACCTTCTCCGATCTAGGCATCACTGGAACGGCTCTGTGCTGGGCGGAATCCTATATCTCAGGCAGATCCTTCAAGGTATCATGGAGGGGAGGGGTTTCTGAATCTCAGCAACTCACAACTGAGGTTCCCCAGGGGTCAGATCTGTGTCCACTTCACTTTTCGATTTATACTGCATCTCTGGGGCCTGTGATTGAGTCTCGTGGCTTCTCATATCACTGCCATGCTGATGACACTCAGCTCTGTTTGTCCTTCCAGCCTGAAGATCCATCCGTCTCAGCATGCATCTCTGCCTGCCTGTCTGACATCTTGGAATGGATGAAGGAATGCCACCTTAAGCTCAACTTGGCAAAAACGGAGCTTCTTTTCATCTCTTCCCGCCCCTCAGTCAACCACAACCTCACCATACAGCTAGGCTAAACCACACTCAAGCCAATCAGAACAGCCAGAAACCTTGGGGTGACTTTTGATGTCTACTTGACCTTCACAGACCACATTTCAACAACTGCACGATCCTGTAGGTTCATTCTGTACAACATCAAGAAAATCAGACCCTATCTCACTGATCAGGCCACACAGCTACTAGTCCAGGTTAGTCTTGTTATCTCAAAACTGGACTACTGCATCACACTGCTCCCGGGCCTCCTAGACAGCTCCATCAAACCCCTTCAGATGATTCAGAATGCAGCAGCACGCCTTGTTTCCAACCAGCCCAAAAGGACCCATGTCACACCCCTCTTCATCTCCCTAAACTGGCTTCCTGTAGCCGCCTGATGCTCACATACAAGACCTTGTCTGGAACAGCACCTCCCTACCTCAACACGCTCCTCGAGGTTTATGTTCCCTCACACAACCTGCGATCAGTTAACGACCGACGCCCGGTAGTGCCTACTTCAAACTGAGTGTCTCTAAGTGGTGGAATGAACTTCCAACCTCAATCCGGACAGCAGAATAGGTCACTCTCTTCAAAAAAACAGCTACATACCCACCTCTTCTGTGAACACTTTATTAACCCCTAACTAGTCCCCACTCAAAATAAATAAATAAATAAGTAAGTCTGCACTTACACTGGCTCTTACACATCTACTCTGTGCTCTTTGCTCCTCTAGCACTCAGTTAAAAATCTTGTATGGTACAGTAGCACTACTCGTATTGTTCTCTGCTTGGTATATCGCTTTGCTTGTATTTCCTCATTTGTAAGTCGTCTGCTAAATGAATACATTTAAATATAAATTAAAGTAAAAAGGGGACAAACCAAATACTAAGAAACTCTGATATTCATGTAAATACTTCAAAGATTCTATTTTTCACTCAAATTGTACTGAAAACTGTTGCATTAAATTAGAAAAGAGATATACAGTCTCACCCAAAAGTATTGGAACAGCAAGGCCAAATTTTTTTCTTTGTACTATACACTGAATACATTTGGGTTTAAGATCAAAAGATGAATATGACGACAGATCAGAATTTCAATTGTCATTTCCTGGTATTTACATCTAGACGTGTTAAACAACTTAGAACATGACACCTTTTGTATCGGACCACTCAATTTTTTGGTGAGTATTGGAACAAATAAGTCTTGAAGTAAATGAAGGTAAATAACACTTAATATTTGGTCTCATGTCCCTCGCTTGCAATAACTGCATCGATCCTGTGACTCACTGACACCAAACTGTTGGTTTCTTCTTCTGTGAAGCTTTTCCAGGTTTTTACTGCACCTTCTTTCAGTTGTTGTGTGTTTCGGGGGGTGGGGGGGGGTTCTCCCTTCAGTCTCCTCTTGAGGAGGTGAAATGCTGCTCAGTTGGGTTAAGGTCTGATGATTGACTTGGCCCGTCTAAAACCTTCCACTTTCCCCCCGATGAAGTCCTTTGTTGAGTCGGCAGTGTGTTTTAGATCGTTGTCTTGCTGCATGATGAAGTTCCTCCTGATTAATTTGGATGAATTTCTCTGTAAATTGGAAGGCAAAATGTTCCTGTGAACTTCTGAATTCATTCTGCTGCTACCATCATGAGTTCCTTTATTGATGATGATTAGTGAGTCTGTTCCAGAAGCAGCCATGCAAGCCCAAGCCATGACACTACCTCCACCATGTTTCACAGAGGAGCTTGTATGTTTTGGATCATGAGCAGATCCTTTCTTTATCCACACTTTGGCTTTTCCATCACTTTGGTAGAGGTTCATCTTGGTTCCAGAACTTTTGTGGCTCATCTCTGTATTTATTTGTGAATTCCAATCTGTCTTTGTGATTCTTACTGCTGATGAGTGGTTTGTATCTTGTGGTACGGCCTCTATATTTCTGCTCTCAAAGTCTTCTTCGAACGATGGATTGTGATACCTTCACCCCTGCCCTGTGGAGGTTGTTGGTGATGTCACTGGCTGTTGTTTTGGGGTTTTTCTTCACAGCTCTCACAATGTTTGTCATCAGCTGTTGTTGTTTTCCTTGGCCGTCCTGTTCTGTGTCTGTTGCTCAGTACACCAGAGGTTTCTTTCTTTTTCAGGACATTCCAAATAGTTTATGTAATGACTGACTGATTTTCTCTCTCTTCTCAGCTTCAAAATGACTAGAGTGTCTCCCATAGACAGCTCTCTGATCTTCATGTTGGTTTATCCTTTTTAGCAACAAATGCAGTCTTCACAGGTGAAACCCCAGGGCTCAAACCAAGAGTAGACATTCAAAGGTATTAATTGTTTAAACAATCAATCTAACAGGACACACCTGGATAACAAGAGACACCTGTCAGTGACTTGTTGCAATATTTTTCATCACTTGAAACAATGGTGTCAAACAAAAGGTGCCATGTTTTAAGGTATTTGACATGTCTAGATGTAAATATCAGGGAATGAAAGCTGAAATTCTGATCTATCATCTCATTTTCATCTTTTGACCTCAAACTCAAATGTTTTCAGTGTATAGTGAAAAAAAAAAGAACTGGCCTTGTGTTCCAATACTTTCAGAGGGGACTGTATACAAGGGTCAGTCAAATGAAAACTTAATTTTTTCATTTTGCATTTTGTTTTTTTCAAATATAAAAGAGTATAATTTTTGCACATAATCTCCATTTTGTTCAATTCGAGTGTTCCAGTTTTTAATGAATGTTCAGATTCCTTTAGGGGGAGAAAAATGCTTCAATTCCAATTTATTTCACACTTTTTAGGTTTTCATTTGACTCGCCCGTATACAGTATACAGAACACGCAGGCAGGGTGAATGTAACAGCTAGAGAATAAACAGCTAGAATTATGGTTAAATTTGAAGACTAGAATTGCAGATAAGGGACTTGTTGTTTTTCAGTGAAAGCATAAAAGGGTTACTATAATCTTAGGGGGCCAATTACTGGTTGAGGGAAGTTCTATCCTGTTCACCCTCTATGTTGTTTACTAAATAATTTTTACAATATTACTATATCAAGCTGAGACATACTCATATGGACTCATATGTGGTGGTGGTGTTAACGCGTGTTAGCTATCAGCTCGGGGAGAACTTTCTCGCTCATGGAATCAGAAGTGGTCGAGTGTTATTATGTACAGACCGCTCTCCTGGTGTGAGTGTGCTAGCTGAATGCTAATTTGAAAGGTTTGGTACCAGGAGACCTGAAAGTATGAATAGTGTTCATGCCTTCTGCTAAAGAAAAAAAAACCCAATCCTGTACTGTAATGTGCAGCGGGAGAGAGTGAAGTGCTGAATATGAAGTAAGCTGCCTGTGGCTGTCTATGGAAATCCGGCTGCATCAAAAAAACATATTTGTTAGATTGTATGTATATTCCCTTAGAAGTTGCACATATTACCTTAGATATATGGGATATATGTACCTTACTATTACAAAGCGGCTAGTGAAGATGAATTATTGAAGGAATATATCATATACTGAGGACAATGAATAGACCATTAAGTAAGGAATAAAACACTCGGGGGCATAAAAAAGTTACAGCTTTACCTCTGACACTGGAGACTCCTTCCTTACATGTTAAATAAATAGACAAAGAAAACTTCACCATATCAACAATTTTGCGGGGTTTTTTTCTGCTATAAGAATGAGACCGTATTTGAATGAGTGCACTGATATACAGTAAACCTGAGATTTGCAGCTGAACGTCTGTCAGAGCTGCTGTTATGGGAAATGAATCTTTTGACCAATCAGAACCGAGCATCCAACGGAGCTCGGTAAATATACATTAACAAATAAATACACAAGCAAACACACAAATAAATAAAACAACATCTGTGTCATTAAAATGGAGGAAATATATTTATGCGCTGCACAGGTGATACCTCACTGTCGAATCTATGAGCTATTTCTCAATATTGCGTGATATATAACGTTTTATAATTTTCTATACATGCAAATTTGCACTTTCATGCATCATTGTTCAGCTTTTTTGCTGAACACAGAGTTTCATCCACCATCCAAACCAAAGCTAAGACTCCACTTTAACGACAGATTGACAAAGTCTACGTAAGAAGCAAACAAAACCTGATGTCCTTTGTAAGAAACAGCTCCTGCCGTTCTTTCTCTCCTCCATTAAAAGAAATTACAGACCGGCACTGCACTCCGTGTCGGTGGCCGAGGTTTTGCATTTCGGTTTCTTGCGCATTTGTTTTTTTGGGCTTAGGAGGAGGAATAAGCACAGACTGTGACAGGTGCTCATTATATCTTGTTCGCTGTGTCCCTTAAGTGGCCGTGTGTTTATTACTGCGCAAACGGCAGCAGTGTGAAGTCTGATTAAGAGGATGCACGGAGCTTCGATTCAGCACACATCAAAGGCTACTATCAAAGGCAGATCAGGCATGCTCATCTCGTACATCATGAACATATGATGAGGAGGAGAGTGGAGGGGTTGGGGCTACCTCCGCATGTGTGTGAAGTCTTCAGAGGGGTTTGGGGAGCCATTATGTCTCAGAGACCACGCTGTATCACCACAGCAATGTTTCTTTAACACGCCACATGATTGGGTTATGTTACGTGTAGCGTGGTAAAGGTTCAGCAGATCTCATGTGGGTAGACAACGCACCAGTTTAGCACCAATATTAGCTCTGCATCTGATCTGGATCCTCATAGCGTATGGTTTTTTACACCAAAAGCCAAATACCAAAATCTGTTTTACAGATCTGCGCCAAAACTGATTTTGAATCAGCCAAAGAGCTCACGGTCTCAGCTGACAGTTCTACCCCACACCACCAGAGGTCCCCATCGCTAGAGTACTACACCATGTCCAAGTCTGAACTCTCACCTGAACATCATCATTTACTCAGTTGTAATTAGCTCATTGCGAAGTCTTGCCTTCTTTCCGGTTGCATTTCTGACTCTTATATATCCTGTTTTAATTTTTCAGATTTACACCCTTTGCCTGTTCCTCTCTCTCGGTTTTGACCCTTTTGCCTGCTTTTATGTCTACAGTCGTGTCCTACGTTTATTCCCTAACTAAACTCTGCACTCGGATCCTTCCCCTCACACACTGTTCAGTCAGTTACACAGAACGGTGTGAAGAAGCGAGAAGCGAGGCTGGGGCTGACTTCTTTCTCACCCAGATCATGCAGCCAATCAGTGACAGTCATGTCAGGTGATTACACAGATGACACGCCCCCTATATCTGATCATCATTTGGTCTAATATCTTCCCCCACACACCTACAAAACGTCATCAGTGTAATGAACTCCAACGAGGATTGAATATTTACTCCATCATCGTTTTTCCATCACAAGCATTTTTCCTCAAAATGCTTTCTAAAAAGAAACTAGCCATCACTATCTGCATCGAATTCATTACCACTTCTCCCCACACGACCGTATCTTTATCATGACCAATCTCTTAATTAGCGCTCTCCGAGCGTTACACGGCGAGGCCTGTCGACTTCAGATCAGAAATAAAGCGGTACCCTTTCTATATGATTAACTAAAGGCCACAGCAGTCGAGTAATGAGCAGAGCACAACTAATTGGCTTGACCTGATTTTTGCGCCTGTACACAGTTTAATATGAGGCCGCTTTTGTATTATTCTTAGCTTCATTACATGGTTTTATAAGAAAATAAAATCTGTGCTAGAGTGCAGTGGAATTAATATATTTTAAACGCATTAAATATTGAAAATATTTATATTATGTATTTATATATAAATATAAATAAATAAATATATTTAATGCTCTAAAGTGAAAAGCTCAGGCATCACACTTGTGAATATTAACCTGCTTTATTAATGTCTGAATGTGAGTAAATTTACATAAAACCTGACAAAACAACACAATTCTACATCATGACACGGTCCATTTAATTATTAATTAAGGTTTATGAATCTTAACACCTCGCTATGAATCTTTGTGCCATGATCATAACATTAATCATATTCCATACTAAAATGTGGAATACATGTTAAACCAAGTGTAATGCGAAAGCCCCTCTTTAGCTTTTTAGCTTTTACTGGTTGAGTCAAGTATTTTTTTTGTTTGTTTTTAAAGTTGGTTCCTCCTTCATTCTTTCACAATCTTTCAAGTGAGAGCGACTCCACAAAACAAATCAGACGGAGCACCTGCATCGAAACCAAATCCCAAAAGGACGCGTGTTACAGATATGGCGGAAAATACAGAGTTTAGGTTCCGTAAAAGAAAATAAAAGAAAATTAAGAAGAGGAAAAAAACCAGCAGGAATGAGGATTTTTTTTTTTTCTCCGGAGCTGTGCTCTGTGAATAAAACTCTCCGGCTTTCTGAAAGATGCTTTTTTTTTTCTTTTTTTTTGTTCTTCCTTTTATTCAGCTTCTTTTTTTTTAAGTAGCATGCTCTTCTTTATCTCTCAGAAAGCAAAATAAAATGATGAAGTGGGAACATAACACTTACTTGTATTCAGTGAATGGAGCAGCATTCAGCACATTCTGCTCATCTGATGTCTCCCATTGTAATGCTCTACTTAAGTCTGGGAAAGCTCGCTAAAGAAAACACACCCCAGCATGTCGCCGCACCGAAGCTTTTCTCCTACCTGTTTGTGCTGTTTGATGCACGTTGTACAATGTGTTTTTTTCAACACCTCTCCGATTCAGCCTGAGGTTAGCTCTCTTTATCTTCAGAAAGGAAATTATACATCATCTGTTGAGACATGCAGAAGAATTGGTGGTTCTAGATGAACTAGCACAGCACATTACAGGAGCTTGTGGAGCTTCTCGGTACAGGGGTTTATATGTCAAGTGAACACCGGGTTTCAAAATCCAATAAAGAAACCCTTTAGAGAGCACGACCAAGTTCGCTGTCTAGACTCCCGGCCACAGATAGCTGCGGCATCATCTGGATCCGAACTCGTGATCTCTGGATAACAGGGAGAAAGCTTTTCTGCTACACCACTTGGGAGCCATTTATTCAACTTTTATATAAGGAGTCTCCAGTGTCAGTGCTTTGTAACAGACAGCGGTAAAGCTGTAACTTTACGCTTTGTGCCTTCTCAGTAATGTAACAAATACAAAAGGGCATTATTATGCATTATTCTTTTCCACCAGAATAATGCAATGGATCAACTTTAAACATGAAACGAAACAGAAGCGCACGCTTGGATTCAACGCACCTTTTTAAAGGAGACGAGTTTTAAAGCGTGCCAGAATGTGTGATCTGACTCGGATGAATCTGTGACGTTTAAAATAATATTCTCCACCAGTTACAATTCATGTAACAAATTAAAAGATGTTTAACACGTTTAAATGTATTCTCCAATTTATATAAGGAATTAGCTCGAATATATGAAATATATCTATATATCTAATCAATGCGTGTTGTGACCAGTTATAAATATACATCAGCCATGAAAGGGAATTCATGTAGGTGCACATATACATATAGATAATTAACTACAACGGATTATAATTAATTATGACTATGTATGTGGTCTAGATCAGCTTTATGAACTCTAAAGAGTGAGTTTATCCTTCTGGCCAGGAAGAATTAACTCACGAAGTTTGTTATTAAAGGTTAGAGCGGGTAATCGAGATTTTATGCAGCATTTAATTGACTCATCCCATCAACAAAACAGAGAAAATCAAGCGTGGGATAATAGATTTTAATAGCTATATGTGACTATGGATACACACGACTAACTCTAAGCAAAACATACATATATACAGCCGTGGCCAAAAGTATATTAATTTTAATTAAAATATTAATTTTCACAAAGTCTCCTGCTTCAGTTTTTATGATGGCAATTTGCATATACTCCAGAATGTTATGAAGAGTGATCAGATGAATTGCAATTAATTTCAAAGTCCCTCTTTGCCATGAAAATGAACTTAATCCCAAAAAAACATGTCCACTGCATTTCAGCCCTTCCACAAAAGGACCAGCTGACATCATGTCAGTGATTCTCTCGTTAACACAGGTGAGAGTGTTAACGAGGACAAGGCTGGAGATCACTCTGTCATGCTGATTGAGTTAGAATAACAGACTGGAAGCTTTAAAAGGAGGGTGGTGCTTGAAATTATTGTTCTTCCTCTGTTAACTATGGTTACCTGCAAGGAAACACATGCAGCCATCATTGCTTTGTACAAAAAGGGATTCACAGGCAAGGATATTGCTGCTAGTAAGATTGCACCTAAATCAACCATTTATCGGATCATCGAGACCTTCAAGGAGAGAGGTTCAACTGTTGTGAAGAAGGCTTCAGGGCGCCCAAGAAAGTCCAGCAAGCGCCAGGACCGTCTCCTAAAGTTGATTCAGCTGCGGGATCGGGGCACCACCAGTGCAGAGCTTGCTCAGGAATGGCAGCAGGCAGGTGTGAGTGCGTCTGCACGCACAGTAAGGCGAAGACTTTTGGAGGATGGCCTGGTGTCAAGAAGGGCAGCAAAGAAGCCACTTCTCTCCAGGAAAAACATCAGGGACAGACTGCTATTCTGCAAAAAGTACAGGGATCGGACTGCTGAGGACTGGGGTAATGTCATTTTCTCTGATGAATCCCCTTTCAGATTGTTTGGGGCATCTGGAAAAAAGCTTGTCCGGAGAAGAAAAGGTGAGCGCTACCATCAGTCCTGTGTCATGCCAACAGTAAAGCATCCTGAGACCACTCATGTGTGGGGTTGCTTCTCAGCCAAGGGAGTGGGCTCACTCACAATTTTGCCTAAGAACACAGCCATGAATAAAGAATGGTACAAAAACATCCTCAGAGAGCAACTTCTCCCAACCATCCAAGAACAGTTTGGTGATGAACAATGCCTTTTCCAGCATGATGGGGCACCGTGCCACAAGGCAAAAGTGATAACGAAGTGGCTCGGGGAACAAAACATCGACATTTTGGGTCCATGGCCGGGAAACTCCCCAGACCTTAATCCCATTGAGAATTTGTGGTCAATCCTCAAGAGGCGGGTGGACAAACAAAAACCCACAAACTCTGACAAACTCCAAGCATTGATTATGCAAGAATGGGTTGCCATCAGTCAGGATGTGGCCCAGAAGTTGATTGACAGCATGCCAGGGCGAATTGCAGAGGTCTTGAAAAAGAAGGGTCAACACTGCAAATATTGACTCTTTGCATAAACTTCATGTAATTGTCAATAAAAGCCACTGACACTTATGAAATGCTTGTGATTATACTTCAGTAACAGTAACATCTGACAAAAAGATCTAAAAACACTGAAGCAGTAGACTTTATGAAAATTAATATTTGTGCCATTCTCAAAACTTTTGGCCACGGCTGTATACTTGCATAGCCTCAAGGTTGAGAGTTTGCACGAGGTCATGTAGAGTCTGTTGCGTCCTTTGTGAAGGCGTGAGGTAGTTGCATCTTGTGTCCGGAGAGAGAGAGATCCTGGCTTCCTCTTCCCGGGGCACGTGGCCCCAGGGAAGAGAAACTGGAAGAAGTGAAGTTGAGGAGTGAGAAGTGAAGTCTAACTCTGAAGTCTGAAGTCTAACTTGAAGTGAGCGTGGTGTTGTTTTAAAGACGACACCAACGCACACGCCTCTTTGGGCTGTGGGCCAATCAGGAAGTTGGGTTTGCATCTCCGGGTGAACTCTCTTTGTCTGGTCTCGGACCCTAATTTAAACGTCGAGGGAGGAGCCGGTTTATACCGTGTTATAAATTAAATTAAGAGAAAACATGAAATGATGTATCCCATTGATGCAATATGATATGCATAATCAATCCGGGTATCTCGAGACGATTAACTACATACCGAATTCGATGGATTTGTAAAGAATATTACAAATAAAACCTGGTTACAGACATTTAAAATGATATGCTAGATTAAAACTATCTAAAGTCATTACGGTTAGTTACATAAACACACAATAAATGTAAACAAGATATCACACTATTTAGGCATCGAATAATTACATATAATTACACGTTACATTGAAGAGAACGAGATTTCTCCATTGTGTGTGTAAGGTAAGCTTGTGTGTGTGTGTGTGTGTGTGTGTGTGTGTGTGTGTGTGTGTGTGTGTGTGTGTGTGTGTGTGTACGCACGTACGCGTGTGTATGTCCAGAAGAGGGGGCTGGCGTTCTTCTAATGTCCCACTGGTCCTTGGTCACCTCAGGGTGACCTGAGGGAGGACATTTCTCCTCTGGCCTTTACGACTTTGAGGCTAAAATCATTTGCTCGTAAACAGAGATTAGATCAGAGATTTACAGGCCCCCTTGGTCGGAGTTTTGGTGGATCCCTGCTGACGAACTAATCATGAAGTTTCCCAGATGTTCAGTCATCAAAGGTTTCTTTTATTGCAGGGGTAAGTCCTGTGTGGGTTCCAAAGAGTCTTTTGCATCCCAAAGGTGCATCTGGTCAAAGGAGGCCTCTCGGGGTCATTCTCGGTCACCTGAGTGGTTTCGTTTGGGTTAACTTAGAAATTAGTTTGAGCATAGTCATACGCTACAGTAACATCATTCTAAAGATGCTGATCATGCATCACAATACGATTGGTAAAGGGTTCTGAAGATCTGCATCACACCATGATTTTGGAAAAGGTTATAAAAATGCACATCACACTTCCAAACACAATGGTTCAGATCCTAATAATTTGACATTAGGGTTCTAAAGATCCATGTCACATCATGCCAGAGTTATGGTGATACAGCAGGTCAAGCAGCCAAGCCTGTTGCTTCTCTTCTCTTCAGGGAACTTCACCACGGCCTCGGCCGTCAAAAACTTATCTGCTCTGAAAATAGCAAAAAGCACATTATCAAACAAAAAAAAAAAAAAAAAAAAAAAACAACCACAACAAATCATGCAGCAAACCCAAGACCCTGAGTGTGACTGAAATTGAATTGTGGTGCTGCTGCTGGGATTGAAGTGATGGAAAAACACAGGAGAACGCAGCAGGTGCACGCAGACATCTCCACTCACTTTGGGTTGGAACAAAGCCACACTGACTGCCATTCATGTCCACATCGACACGGCAAGCAGGATGGAAGACTGGGAAAGATTTGGCCATCATTTCCATGGCAACGGAGAGGAAATTCAAGTGTCCTACATCTGTCAAGCAGTGCTCTTATTCAGTGGTGGCTCCTCCACCATTAACCAGCTGTTCAACAAATACTCATCTTCATTAAGTCTCCTTATAGTTTCAATTCCACTGAAATAGCGGAACGGTTATGCTGCGTGCCCACTGCCCCAGTTAGCTACATAGAGTTATTATTGCACCTAGTGGTCAAACATCTGAACTGCAACAAAGGGATCATGATCTATCTACTGGAGGAGCAGCGGACAGGACGGTTAATCACAGGGTCGCTCGTTTTATGTGAAATTGTGTTAGTTTAAAAATAATCAAAATGAAATGTAATACATTGAGTGAAAAATAAAGTGCAGACGGTGTGTGTATGATGAGCAGAACCATTTCTACTGTAAGATCTATTGTAAAGAATGGGAGAGGGAAAGGGGGATTATGGAGTGGTCAGAAGTACGTGAGCGTGTTTCCCCACGCAAAGGCTGAGAAAAAAGAAGAAGAACAATGTCTCCTTTTTCCAATGCTGAATTTATTTGGACTAGTTTCAGGTCTTTGGGTGGATTTTGAGAAGAAACCTGGCAATGTCTTAAATGGCTCAGATCGAGGTGTGAGACACACCCATTCACACCTAGGAGTAATTTAGCGTAGCTTGGAAGGAGGGAGGGAACTTGGGGAGAAGATGCATAACAACGCACAGACAGAAACCCGAGCTCAGGTTCGAACCGGAGACCTTGGAGATGTTTGGGAAGTGTGTCGGAACGAGAAGTAGTGTACGCAGTGTCGTATATTTATATGACCTGATTAAGATCGTTTCAACGTATTGACAGACAGAAGCTCAGAGCTTCTTCAGAGCTTTAAATCAGACAGTATAGATGGAAATGTAACGAGATGAACATGAGTTGTGAAGGTTACGAGGTCTGGAGAGTGGGCAGGAGAACTACAGGATAAGTCTAATTAGGTGTTTGAATGACAGGTACGTAGCTCTGATAGGAGCCTATAATATCATTACAGCATTGCTCGAGCTCACACGCTATATTTATACAGTACATACACACCTGCCTGTCAGCCGTCACATGCTGTCCTTGACCGCTTCAAACATACAAGTGAATAGTAGCTGTCTGCTAGTGTGCTGTTCTAGGAAAATAATCAATGACGGGGTGGTGTGACGAAGCGGAGTTACTGTCACCACACTGAAGTTGATTATTTTCCTCTAACAGCATGTCCTGAAGTGTTTCATTCCTTTTATACCACAGAAATGTTAACATTCTTTTTTTATTTATTACAGAATTTATTAAAGAATAAATAGAATAGCAGCTATAAACACTCGTTCCCTCACCAGCCTCTCTTTATTCTCTCTCTTACAGTTAATAAGACAAAAAGCAAACGCAGCTTGTCATGTTACAGAGAAGTCGTACAGGACGAATCAGAATCCAGAGCTCGACAGTGCTGTGCTGTAATATTCTATAATTTCCTCCCAGTTTGAGTGTTGTCTTTTATTAAAATAGCCACATTCACATCATTCTGTGTCTAATTCCCCGTCCAAATTGCAGTGCGCTGCTCCTCCTGCGACGTCTCTCCATGAAGCTCATAACATCTCCGCGCTGTCTCTTCTCTTAGCGCACCACTAATTTAATCCTTTTCCAATGACATCTCACAGAGTTAATTAAAGGAACGCTGGTGGTCAATGCTCATGTAATAAACGTCAAACCCCCTCCTGTTATATGGACTCGTTGTAATTGGACTGCGTTTCTTCTCAGAGGCAGATGCAGAAAACAGGAAGTGGTGTAAGTGGTTAGGACAGTAAGAGGAATGTGAGGCAGAAGTAGAGGAGGCTTTGTTTAGGGATCTGCATCTACGATATCAGTATTCGTGACCTCTGAATGATTGTTTTGGGCTTTCCGGACCGATTCTTTAGGTTTTATTTATAGAGACGGGTCTGTATTGATCTTGCTTAATCTCAGGTTTAATTCCATCTAGTGGCGCGAGCAGAAGAGTATCGATTTTGCAAAACGGTGAGGTTCGATAAGTCAGCTTTACTCTGTGACACTGTTCATATGCAGCCCATGCATAACATCATGCAGATTCAGGTCAAGAGGTTCAGGTTCACATCGAACATCAGAATGGGGAAAAACTCGGTGCTCTCAGTGACTTTGATGGTTTCGTGGCATGGTTGTGGTTGTTCGTGCCAGTTTGAGATCTCTTGGGATTTTCACACACAGCAGTCTTTACACGGAAAAGAGTTTAGAGATCAGAAACTGGTTCAGAAGGCTGCGGTAACTCAAATAATCACTCTGTACAACCGTGGTGAGCAGAAAAGCATCTCAGAACTCGCTGAACCTTGAGGTGGATGAGCTACAACAGCAGAAGACCACATCGGGTTAGCCGAGAACTGTCAGCCAAGAACAGGAATCTGAAGCTACGATGGACACACCTTCACCCAAACTGGACAAGTTTAGAAAAAGACCAGATGATCTTCAGCTGTCCAGCTTCATTTCCTGACCTTTTTCATCTTTAAAAGTACTGCATGCTGTAATGAAAAGAACTGGACGCTTATTAGCTGCTACTCGCTTTCATCATAATGACTGAATGCTTATCAAAGAGGGTTTTTTTTGTTCTTCTCAGTCAGAGCAACCTAACTCAGGAGACCTTTATTCTCAGCACAACGGAACCTTCCTTTTCACTTCTCTCCACCGTCATTACTGCACTTAATTCTGGTTTTAAATATTTAAACTTCTGACCTCTTTTTTGTTTTTCTGTACTTTTGTTTTTCTCCAATTTTTTTCTCAGTTCATTCTCAACAACCTTCATCACTAGATTTCTCTGTAATCATCTCAGCTTCCTAACAAATCGAAACTTTAACAGACGCCACAGCAAAAATAAAACCTGACGCATCAGTCTCTCTGCTGCTGCACTCTGGATTTATCACAGCTGCCGCTTAGCATTCAGCTAGTTATTATCATGTTATGCTAACATTTGAAAGAGTAAAAGGAGTTAGTTAGCCTTAGCTCATGTTGCTCCACATTCCTTGGCGGAAATGGTATATTTTTTCTAGTTTAACTTGAGAGGAATTTGAAGATGCACTTCAACGTTTATGAGAGTATTTACTATTTAGACGAGTAGTTAAACTTTTACTTGAGATTTATATTATTGTATTAATTATATAAAAAATGTTATGTGTGTTTGTTTGGGGTTATTTTTGTAACTAATTAACTGGAAACTCGATTTAGAAGGCTGGACGTCTGGTATAAATAAATATTTGGTATAAATAAATATTTCACCGTGATCTGGGATGAACATAAATACACTCACCTTCTGCTTTTTCTGCTTTGGGCTCAGGTGACTGAGGCAGGACTCTACGCAACACCAGGACGTTTTCCAGAGACTTTTCAAAGACACTGGCACCTGCTCAAGCTCCGATCGATGCGGAAAAGAAGGAGCCCAAGGAAAGGAGATGTAGAGATTGTAAAAATGAGATCAACGCGTTCCATGGTAACTGCCTCTAATGACTCGCCAAATGAGATAGCGGACATATTTCTGCCCCAGGTCGTGTTCTTTAGATAAAAATGTCTGAATGAGTAATTCCTGTGCAGAGAAACACCGAAAAGGAGATAATAAATAAAAATCCTGAACGATCGTTAAGCAGCATCGTTTGTCGGATGACCATCTTTGATGGGTGCCAGTATTTATGCAAGAAAATTTCATTTCTTGTAGATTTTTAGTGATTCAGATGTTTTGTTTTGTTTTGTTCTAAGAAAAAGGTGTTTTATTTTTCTTCTCTTCAAATGTGCAAACTAATGCACTTAACCATTCTGTCCAATTCCCCAAACACGCTGCTCTCTATGGAAATGCATCCTGGGAAATTTGACTGGAATGGCGATTGTGGTAATCTGCACAAATAAATGATTTGATGAGAGGGCGAGAGAGAGAGAAAACAATTTTGAAACACGCTCCGCTTAAAGTGAAAGTGCCTCTGCCATTTTCTGTGGTGTTGAAATTGCGAATGTGGAGAGAAAACAACGTGAAATAGCAGCGAATTTAGTGAAGTATCGCACTTTTCCTGTAAATAAGAACGTCCTGAGGCACATCAGTGCATTCAGAATGGAAAAGAAATAAATCTGCCACCAGATCTGCTCTAAATCTAAATGTTGTTTAACAAAGATAAATAGCGTAACTACTGATATGGTGAACATTTTTATTTATGTAACATTTATGGAAGGAGTCTCCAGTGTCAGTGTTTTGTAACAGTCAGGGGTAAAGCTGTAAAGTTTTCCGACATCTTCAGGACAGAGGAGTTTATGTTTTTTTCTCGGTAACGTGACAGGCTGCATTTTTGTGGGTTTTTGTAGCACTTGATTTTTTCAGCCGCCATTTTGTTCTCATTTACCGTCACACTCTCGCTGTTTGTAAAAAGAACAACAAATGAATGCAACTTACACGGACCCTAATTGTTTGATCGACATTGGATGCTCCCTGCTGTGGTCTCTGACTTCACTCTTCACCCAAGTGTGTGTTTGAACAAAAGGCCCCGCAGGAGCAATATCCAGCGAAGATGAAAAGGAACCAGTTCATTAAAACGGCGGCGTGTCTGTGGACCCGGAGCGGCCCGGAGTCACCTTCACACCCTCCAAGTCATTAACAGTGGACACGGATCAACATTCGAATGCTTGGGTCGTAGTCGCTAAGCTGCAACTGATGCCATGTGTTAGTAGAGACATCATCTCTGATGGATGTGTGTGTGTGTGTGTGTGTGTGTGTGTGTGTGTGTGTGTGTGTGTGTGTGTGTGTGTGTGTGTGTGTGTGTGTGTGTGCATCACACCATCAATCTGGACATGTGTCAAACGCATTAGCATACAGGCTAGCCTCGCTAATCCGAGACGGAGTGGTGTAGATGGAGTGATGCATTTAAACCTTTGATAGACGTGAAAGATTTGCATGGCAGCAGCGCTCCGTCTTTTCTCATGAAAGCTACAACCTGAGCGTCGTGCTGAACATTTTTCAGAACGTGTTCCACTTCAGGCGTGTGACGTGTGACGAGTGACGAGGCTGGAGGGAGCGCGATTTATTCACGTGCTGCAGACCGAGGGGTTATGAATTCAGTTATGTATTTACGTCGCGGTCATGTTGTAGCTCCACACGTCCACTCAGAGTCCAGCGTCACTGCAAATCAGCACCGAACATGTTCTACTGAACATGAAGCTTTTCTGTCCTGGTGGGCGTGGTCTCTTCCAGGATGACTCCGCCCACAGCCACAGGGTACGAGGGATCACACACACACACACAGAAGAATGGTTCTCCAGTTCTCCATCCCTTCACACCTTTCCAACACACTTTTATGACTTCTCTTCGTTTCATTTGTCACCTGTCGGTATGTAAAAAAAAAACACAGGACCACTCCTTACAGCCGTGATGAGCAGAAAAGCACCTCAACTCGACCAGGAAACCTCTGCTTGTGTTCCTCAAGGTCTGAGAAGTTGTGTGTTCTGAGATGCGTTTTCCTGCGCTTGTGCTTATTTGAGTTCACTTCCTGTCAGTCAGGCCGTTCTCCTCTGACCTCTCTCGTCAACGAGGGATGTTTTTTGTTGTTGTTTTTCGCACCTTTCTGTGTAAACTCCAGAGACCATCGTGCACTCAAATCCAAGGAGATCAGGAGTTTCTGAAATCCATCAGCAATGCCACTGAGATCACATTTATCCCCATTCTGATGTCTGATGTGAGCTGAAGCTCTGGACCCGCATCTGCATGATTTTCTGCTGCTACGTGATTGGCTGATATGATGAGGCCACATCCAAAATCACAAAGGAGCATTTCCACACACACACACACACACACACACACACACACACAAGAATAACACCTCCGTTTCCACCGCCTCATATATACATCTACATGCATACAGTCATCTCACGCTAGTTTCCAGACGGCTTCACGGGGCCGCACTTTAAATCTGGACTGCGGCGCACATGTCAGATCCACAAATACCCACAATGCATCAGCTGAGCTTGTCGGGCGGGATTAGGCTCAAGAAAGAGGTTTTGCTTTCCTGCTTTAATCTCAGTGCCTGGTGACATTTTAATAAGAAATAATGCAATAACGGAGAGAAATGAAAAACACTCCGACTCAGGAGTTCAGGACGAGAGACAGAGTGCCAGAGCCGCGCAGGTTTTTTATTCGATGACTCATAGCTCTGTTTGTTTGTTTCTTGGCCTGATTTGGATGTGGATACAATCATAAAAGCTTTATCGGCGTTCACTCGAGCGTCTTTTCCACCGTAAATCATAAGCAAAAGCCGGCAGACGGAACAAACGGCTGGCCGTCGTCTGTTTCGGCATCATCGCTGTTCGGAGTTTTCAAAGCCGAGTGCCGCCCTCGGGTCCCAATCGATGAGACTAAAGCTGCGATACTGTCCCCAAACCACGTTTTTTAAATAAGTCGATCTCGCTTACTGTAACGCTTTATGAAAGAAAAAAAAAAAAACAACAACGCCCGAATGCGACTCTGCGACACGTCTCTCATGTGGAGTACGTGATGAGTTTGTTAAGCGGTCTGAGGGCCATTGATTTCAGATAGTGCAGAGATATGCTGATTAACTGTAGAGAGGAAATAAAGAGAGAGAGAGAGAGAGAGAGAGAGAGAGAGAGAGAGAGAGAAGGCAGCGTGACGTCTTCACAGCTGTAGGGAAGCAGCGACAAGTGGAATCTCGAGTGTGCTGTTTAATAAATAATTAAATGAACAGTGCTGATAGTGCTAGCATGCATGAAGACCCTTTCTCATATGTGTGTGTGTGTGTGTGTGTGTGTGTGTGTGTGTGTGTGTGTGTGTGTGTGTGTGTGTGTGTGTGTTAATGTTTAAAAGCCCTGGAGCATGAAATCACCCTTAACCTTTCCACACATCATTCATATAATCATCGTGGCCTCCCATACTGACACCATGCTAACAAACCAGCACGGCTAATTACTAGCAATGAAAACATCTCATTAGGGAAAAAAAGCTCAGAGGAAATGAAACAAAGGCAAAAACAACAAACGAGAAACAGAAGAAATATACACGTACGCTTTAGCTTTAGCATTTGCGATCCCTTGCTATGGCGAGAAAACTTTCTGCTTCTTCAGCAGATCAGATCCAACACTTTGCTAACGTATTTTCTGCTGGCTAATTCCATACACGCTGTGTTAATAACAGCAGTCGGAGCTGCTAACATTTACAGTGTAGCCATAAATATGGGAGAAAACTGAAAGCTGCTGATTATTAAATGGCGTTAAACTTTTACCTCACGGTTTTCCTTTTCCTTACTGTTACTTTAGCTAGCTAACGTTAACACCCAGTCAAGTTAGTGTATAAAGTGAGTTTACTGTATGCACTCAGCTGAAATTATAAATCCAAACATTTCTACAGATTGCAGACGGCAACATGCTGTTAGACCTCTGTAACAACAACACAACAAGAGATTTTGGTCCGAGTTTATTAAACTAAACTGATGATGGTGACCTCTAGTGGTGTGGAGAGGATCATCAATCATCTACTGCAGGGTGGGAATTGTAACTCTGCTCCATCACACCACTCCATCACTTATTCATTTACTCCAACTGTGCTATTATTATTATTATTATTATTATTATTATTATTATTATTATTATTATTATTATTATTATTATTATTATTATTATATGCAGGTCCAGACGTGACTCCAGAAATAAAGTGAAGGAAAACAGGAAGGATTTTTATTGAAAGTTTAACAAGGAAATCTCAGACAAGATGGCCACCGCTGGAGGTCTGCACCTTTGGCGCTTCTCGTCCTTGCTTTATTGAATAAATAAAAAGGACAACGTGGCTAAATAGAGGCACCAGGCCAGAATGCCAAGAGCATGCAGAATCCAATTAGAGAGTCCTTTCTGTCCTCGGAGAAGCTTTTCTCTGCTCCAGGAACAGGTGGCTCTCCGGCGTCTCGGATTATCACTGAAGAATTCCAAACCGCATTTCAGACGTATTCAACTGGAAACGGAGCTAAAAGGGCAGCAGGTTTGTGGAAAAGTACGAGTGTAATATTTCTAAAGAACAGAATAAGAGCAAAACTAATCAAATGTCAGGCTGCACCATTTTGTTCAAAACATACTCGAGCAAAAAAAACTAAAAGAAAAAAAAAAAAAAAACCCGAGTCATACCACGAGAACCGTGTTTGTTTTCTCTTTTTTTTCTGTTCTCGAACGAGATTTAGCAGCGAGGCAATTTTCGTGCTCTCTTTGGCGCCGTGAAATTAAAATGACTCCACTTCACAGGAAAGTTTCACAACGATTAATCAGCATGCAACGTTTGAGCCCAAAAAAAAAAAAAAAACAAAAAACAAAAAGTGTTGACAGGGAAGTGGAGTGTGTTGAGTCTCTGTGTGTACAATAAGGTCCAGTTCATAAGCGTTAATATGGTGTTCTATAACACGAGCCCACCCACATACCGCTGAAAAAGTTCCTCACTCGCTCCTGCTTACATAAGAGAAAGTTGTGCGAGACGAGGCTTTTGCAAATATAAGACGATAATCTGTGGTTCGGAAGAGCAGGAGGTCCGGATCCTACGTCTTAAACAAACCGCACTGGTCTGATGATCACTACACGTTACACTGAGAAACACGTCTCAAACTGATGGCCAGATTTTGTGTTGGATTTTAATTGAAATTATAATGAACACAAAGCGGCGGCGCTGGTCACCAGTTATCTTACATTAGCGATCACGTCACAATGAAATATCTCCAAAACACGAAGCCCCGTGGTTCCAAAGCTGCACTCACTGCAAGACAGAAGCCTGCTGATGTGAAAGAACAACTGCCAAGCTCTCCTGGATCACACGCACTCGCTTCAAGCTGAGTTCTGATCGTCAGACGTTAACGGGGAAATGACAGCCCTAATCCCATCACTACACTCACTCGTTCTGTTCCTTCAGCTTCATTCAGCACACAGTGTACTATATTAAGGGAGTCTCTAAGGTTCTGCACAGACGTTACTCGCAGACGTGTCACGTGAGCGCTGGGCAAGTGTCCAAAAACGCTGAATAATTCAAGAACCTCGTCTTCCTAGAAGCAGCGTTCCTCATCCTGTACGTTATCATATCTACTTACAACACATAACCGGATTAAACCACGTGTGTCATCTCTGATCTGTCAGGAGATCTCCAGTGTCAGCGCTCTGTAACAGTCAGAGGTGTAACATTCATTTCTTGGTAACATGACATAATATGGTGAAGTTTTCCAGTAGGAGATGTTTATTTATGTAACTACAACATTATGGAAGGAGTCTCCAGTGTCAGAGGTAAAACCTGTAACTTCCTCGTTTTTTTATTGATTCGCCGTTTGATTTTCAAGACCCACAACCTTTTGACCAATGATGTGTTTGGTTATTCAGTTCCTGCACCAATCAGAAGTCTGATTAATCAGTAACCTACATTAACTGTGCTGGAAAAACACATTTATTCGAATTGAGGTTATTTTTATTGACAGTTAAACTTAGATATGAAAAATTGACCTAAAATAGAAATTCTAGAAGGGAAATTCTAAGGATGGAGGAGTTTATGCTTTGTGGTTTCTCTGAACTTCAAGAGAAGGTGAGAGAACGTGTTTATACTGAGAACAGGAACGTATTTCACAGACGTTCCACAACATTAAGAGTAACTATAAAGGGATAAATTAAAGAAAAGTATGACATGTGGTTCTATAATAAAGTTTAAAAACAATGTAATCATTGGTAATTCACTGTGGTTTAAGAGGAATAAAAGACTTCAGGATGTGCCGTTACAGGAAAATAATCAACTCTGGGGTGGTAACAGTGACTCCACTTCATCACACCACCCTGTCGTTGATTATTTTCCTATAACAGCACGTCTCCAAGTGATTCATTCCTTCCACAACGTTCAGCAGTGGTTTAAAGCCCATCTTTCAAATGTCAGCATCCTTTACCCAAGACAAGGTCACTGCATAAATCCATCACAATCAGGCTTAGATTCAATTCACACAGAAATATTTGTGGCTGTTATCGTCCTCTTGCTCCTGTCTGATTCAGCTGTGATTTAATCATCAGACTCCTCATGTCAGTGCGGTCGCTTAGAAGATTCCAGAAAATTGGGATCTCTGTAGGAAATGTTCTGCAGGGAATTTATTTTCAGGATAAACAAATAAATCATGAAAATTTGAAAAAAAATGACACAAAATCAAATTTTCTTTTTCAACTCTATAAAGAGAAGGACTGTTTACGAATGTCTAACATTCAGCTCGGACAGATCGAGTGATTCCGACCAAACTGAGTGTCCAATAGGAGGTCACGACCAAGAAATAACATACTTTTCTTTTTTTTTAAAAAAACTCCACCCACAGCTCTATAACCTGAACTCTAAGTGCATCAATATCCATGAGCCAGCTCCAGTAATCCTGTTTAAAAACCCTGACATGGCACCAAAGAAGATGTTGATTGTGCTCTAATGTCAGCCCGATATCACTCTTCTCAAGTGGCGAGACACATGGAGCCTCAGCCGTTAGCATAGCGCCATTCATAAAGAGCGTGTGCGTGCTCAGCGGCGTCTTCGCAGAAAAGTAAAAAGCTTCATAAATAAAGAACTAAATGAATTAAATAAACCCTCTCCAATAGAACTCCGTGAGTGGCTGATTTCCCCCGTAGTTCTCCTGCTCCTGAGGTAATGTGGACGGCCTGTGGGATCAATACAGGTTACAGCGAGGCTAACGACACCGCCGGACACCGCTGGGAGAAAACAAACAAACAAAAACAAACCTCTCCCTGTAAACTCAATCAAGTGCTGTAATGTGGTGTGGAGCCCTGATGTCCAGCGATAATGCAGGGATTACCTCTCCCCTGTTTTTAACAAAACACAGAATCGCTAAAGTCGATAAGGCACTGAACGCTAGCTGCATGTGGGTTCGCATCTTAAACCACCGATCCCGGCGAGCATGAAGTGCACTCGTTAAGGGCGGAGCAGAGATCTGAGACGTACTTCACACAGAAACCTCTCAACTTAAAACAAGCGTCACTAGCATGCTGAACTTCTCATTTTGTCCTCATGCATCAGTTTATTTCATTTTCTCGCATACCACCTGCATCTTATTCCTCTTTTCTCAGTTTTCTTCGTAAATATTGAACAAAGTAAACAGTTCCGTGTGTTCTCATTGTGCTACAAACAGCATGCTGTAGTTTGTGCCATGAAATTTTATCGGCGCCACCTGCAGTACTGGAGCACTTAAAGAAATAAATAGCTTCAAAGGTTCAAACGTTGCTCGACTTAGTTTAACAAATTTCATGCCTCAGGTCTGTTGAATTCTCAAATCATATTGGTCAGGAGGTGTTGATTCGTTTCCTATAACATCCGCAAATCACGGGTTTATATTAATGTGCTCGTTCCAATAAGTTACCGTTTCTATAGTAACAGCTCATTCACAGGGACGATCTGTCAGGAGATGTTTATGGAAGGAGTCTCCAGTGTCAGCGATTACTGCGTTTTTTCCCGTCTTATCAACTTCGAGTGAAAGTGCTGAAGCGAACGAGTACATAACTGTGATAACGTAAGGGAGGTGAAGTGACTAAAGGAAGACAGGAAGTGACTAAAAAAGTTTGACATGATGTTCTTTAATAAATAAAAAATTCGTAATCGTTGATAAATTGTGGTGTGAATTGCTTCTATTCACACTGATGTTCAGTACAGAGTGAATGGTGTTTGTGCTTTTTGACAGTAAAATGGAGGAGATAGGAAGAAATTGGTGCCTCACAAAAGCCCTGGGTAACAGATACATGTCTTTTCCTCGTCCTCTGCACAGCTGTATAGGGGGTTGTTGGGTTGTTGTTGTTTTTTTTTTACTGACATGTTGACCTTTTCTGTAATGTACAGTTTTGAATGCTCAGCCCCACAAGGCTCAACAGCTTCCAACTGATTTTCCCCGGCTCACAGGCAGATTTATCAGGCTATGTGGAGGTGTTCCCACTTTTGAAGTGCCTTTTGAAGAATTATCAAGCCGGAGCACGAGGCAGTAAACAAGATTCTTTTGGTTTAATCTTTCAGTGCACGTATTTGCAGGTGGATTCAAAACGTTGGAGCTAAGACAGTTTCATCATCACGCTTTCATCAATATGCTTCAGTATTCTATTTATTAAACAACAGGTTGCTCTTTTTATCCGTTTAGAGTCACATGTTGTGAAACAAGTTAGTTCCTGTTCTCGCATACCCTCACCGTCCACTTTATTAGGAACACCTGCACACCTGCTCATTCATGCAATTATCCAATCAGCCAATCATGTAACAGCAGCACTGCAATGCATACAGTCATGCAAGAGCTTCAGTTACTGTTCACATCAAACATCAGAATGAAGAAAATGTCTGATCTCTGTGACTTTAACCGTGGCGTGGATGTTGGTGGTTGGCTGGGTGATGGGCTGGTTTGAGTATTTCAGAAACTGCTGATCCACTAGGAATTTCACACACAACAGTCTTGAGAGATTGGTTCGAGCTGCCAGGAAGGATATAGCAACTCATATAATCACTCTTTACAACTGTGGTGAGCAGAAAAGCATCTCAGCATGTACAAAACATCAAACCTTGAGGAGGATGGGCTACAACAGCAGAAGATCACATCAGGTTCCACTCCTGTCAGCCAAGAACAGGAATCTGAGGCTATCATGGACACAGACTCACCCACACTGGAGAGCTGAAGAGTAGGTGAAAACAAATCTGGCCTTTTTCTAATCTTCGACTGTCCAATTGAAGTTCCAGTTCAGTTTCCCCCCATTCTGATGTTTGATCTGAACATTAACTGAAGCTCTTGACCTGTATCTGCATGATTTATGCACAGTGCTGCTGCCACATGATTTGCTGACTGGGGAACTGTTGTTCCTTCACTTTTGCTTGAAGTAATTTTTTTTAAAAAGCAGCTTGTCATGTTACAGAGAAAAGTTACAGCTTTACCTCTGACTGTTACAAAGCACTGACACTGGAGACTCCTTCCATAAACGTTAATATGTATCTCATCAATGATGATACATTTTGCTTTGTTAAATAACAACAACACGTTTTTTACTTTATGTTCATACTTTAAGTAAATTTAAGTACTTTAAGTAAATTCAGTGATTGGTCATTAGGAACAATGGTGATTGGTGATTGGTCGTTAGGAACAATGATGATCAGTGATTGGTCTTTGGGAACAATGATGATCTATGATTGGTCTTTGGGAACAATGGTGATCAGTGATTGGTCATTAGGAACAATGGTGATCAGTGATTGGTCATTAGGAACAATGGTGATCAGTGATTGGTCATTAGGAACAATGGTGATCAGTGATTGGTCATTAGGAACAATGGTGATCAGTGATTGGTCGATGGGAACAATGGTGATCAGTGATTGGCTGTTGGTGTTACACACTGGTGGGGAGTGGAGTGAGCCTGGACATTCGCTACCATCTGCTCAAAAAGTTGCTAGATTTGTTGCTAGGTTCTTTTTTTGCACTAAAGTCAATAAGATGGAATAAAAATGTGACAAATCTAGGGATAAATTTGATAAGTTGGCAACACTGATCCTATCAGAGTGGAACAATTTCCTCATTTCTTTCAGCGCACGAAACACCAAATCATCTCCCGGCTGGAATTCCATGCAATAAGTGTCATTATGTAAAAGAGGAGCCAGAAGCTGTGCTTTAGTAATGTCTGTGTAATATGCCCAAAAAACTGGAGGTGTAACATGTAGAGCTCAGGGGTTTGATGGTGTTCTCCCAGCTGTGGAACTACATATTGACATTGACATTTCTCATCGCAGCAGCAGCAGTAGCACAGCGTTCTCTGCACCATGCTGCTTCTAACATTACTGATAAACCCACTGAGCCACCAAAATAATGCAGTGTACATGTGGACTGTACCTACTGCGCTGCTACTTCTTCTGTATCTCCTCCATGAATAATGGATTTTTTTAATTTTTCCTCTGCTGTGGCCATTGAACAGCTTTTGATAAATGCACCATATGGTATCTAATGCATTAGAGCGAGGCTTTTAGCTCCAAACACTCAGAACTTAAATAGACTGGAGCACTTTACGTACACTGCCATTTGGGGAAGCTGGACTCAAACCATGTTGCCTGGAAACAAGTGTGGTCTCACTGTTCATGTTATTAGTCCAGTGATAGTGTAAGAAGCTCAACCTTCATTATGTTACTCTTTATTATTTCCACTACTGAGAACACAGTAAAAGTCAAAATCAAAATCCTTTTAAAAGCTTCAATAAAGCAGAGGATGGGTCAGTTAATGTGCTCGTTCTAATAAGTTATGGTTTCTATAGTAACAGCTCGTTCACAGGGACGTGAACTGTGGACGCGCCACAAAAACATTACGTTTTCTGACATCTTCAGGACAGAGGAGTGAACAGGACCGACTGTTTATAGCTGCTATAACGTCAGTGGGAACAGGAACTAACTCGTCTCACTGACATTCTGCAACATTAAATGTAATAATTAAACGTCAAAATCACCACCATTTCCACACTGGAGCAGCTCGTAAAGGAAAAGATGGCATCTGTAACCGAATGTAAAGAACGAGGGGGGCATTAGTGACTCTCTGAGCCTCAGGGATCCGATCAGAACAACGTGCACCTCACAGCGTGGCGCTGAATCATCTCAAATTTTCATTTTCACCAACTGACACTTCAAATCCCACACGTACTTCAAAATAATTCAAATCATTCAAAAACAGGAGCAAAGTATTATATTGGCACGTCCAGAGTGAGGCTCAGGGCCGCTGTGCCGGAGTAATCAGCAGAAGTGCTCAGTGATTCCGTGTGGACCATGTACTTTTAACCATATGCAGTGTAGATGTTTATTTATAACGGCATTAATGAGGCAGTACAGTACATTTTATATTTCTAAACATTACCAAAGATAAATTAAACCTCAAAAAAAAATGTGTGAAACTACACATGGCTGCTGGGTTTAACTGCAGAAACAGAAGCGAGCGACAGTCCGAGTCTCCAGAAGAACTGCTGCCAATTTATTTATTTTATTCTATTTCATTTTGTGCTCTTTATGTTTGTCTATCTACCTATTCAAAAACTATAGCTGCAGATAAAAATCAATGGTATGAATACAAAATCTTATTTTTCATCTTTATTTATCCCCCTAAATCTTTTCTAAATTCACAACCTAATCTTTACTGATTCACAAGCAAATCTTTACTGATTCACAGCTGAATCTTTACTGAATCAGATCCAAATCTTTACTGATTCACAGAAAAACGTTACTGATTCCAAGCAGAATGTTTACTAAATCCTTTCTGAATCAGAGCTGAATCTTTACTGATTCACAGCTGAATCTTTACTGATTCACAAGCAAATCTTTACTGATTCACAGCTGAATCTTTACTGATTCACAGCTGAATCTTTACTGATTCACAAGCAAATCTTTACTGATTCACAGCTGAATCTTTACTGATTCACAGCTGAATCTTTACTGAATCAGACCCAAATCTTTACTGATTCACAAAAAAACGTTACTGATTCAAAGCAGAATATTTACTTAATTAGAGCTAAATCCTTTCTGAATCAGAGCTGAATCTTTACTGATTCACAAGCAAATCTTTACTGATTCAAAGCTGAATCTTCTCTGAATCAGAGCCGAATCCTTTCTTGATTCAAAGGTGAATCTTTCCTGTTTCACTACTGAGTCTTTTCTGCTTCACAGCTGAATGTTCTTGCTGTTTAATTGTTATAAAAAGCCACACAGCCACCTTTTGTGTTGGGGGAAATCATTTACCAGCAGAGGGAGAATATGAATATGAGAATATGATGGTGGGCTTCGTATTGTTCTGGTGCCGTGTTTAAACTCTTGCACAGATGGCAGCTTTGTGTAGCTGATTTTCTGTTGTGGCTCTTGTCAATGTGTTGCTTTTACACACAAACACACACACACACACACACACACACACACACACACACACACACACACACACACACACACACACACACACACAGAGCTAAATTAAGCGCAGATACTGTAGGTGTCCGGGTTGTAAATAAGATGTTCTGCACAGAGTTTCCTCAGAAAAATAGTTACACTATTAGATTAAATGAAGCACTACAGTCACACAGCTGGACAGATGTGTTTGTATATGAATATATAAAGTTAGACTGTTTACGGTTTGATCATTCCTCACTAAATTATCACCTGCTAATACTTCGTAATACATATTCCAGACCCTTTGGCCATCATCATAACTTTATTTAGCCAATTTCCATTTAACTTTCCCATTTTTTTATTCATTACAGAACTACACATCACGCTTTTGTTGTGCAAGCTCTTTTTGGAGAAAAAAAAAAATCACAATCAATTTATATTTTCTCCTGACTCAAGGGACTTGGCCTCAGCGGAAGCGTGTGAACTCCTGCTACTCTGCACAACAGGCGTCCGATTAGTTCTCCTAATTAAAGCAGCTTGCTATCGACAATGAGCACTCAAGTCTGTACAATCTCCAACGATTATGCTAACGGGAAAAATCTTCCGTCTCCTCGGTGCACGTGCAAGCGCACAGCTCTCATGCATGCATGTTCAAACCTCCTTCACACACTTCACATGACACACGAATCACTCAGTTACACTAAAGCCTTCTTAAACATCAACATGATTTATACTCAGGCAACAAGGTCCCATAATATATTACTATTGTTCATATGTCTCTGCCACGGGTTGATATTCCCATCACTGAGGAACGACAATGTAAAGCCCTCCACACGTTTATGGAGCACACACACTGCTCTCCACCTGTACACATTACCCAACTGCTTTAACTCCTGAATTCCTATCTACGTTTCATATTGAACTGATGTTCATCTCGACTGCTTAAGCACAATCCTCAAAAGGAAAACAATCTTTTCTCAACGTTGTGTGAAGGGTTTTCCGAGTCATCGTTGTAATGTGTTGACAGTGAAGAATGGAATGGAGCTAAAAGAGATGCTGAGAGCACTTGATCAGCAGATGAAGGTATCTTTCAGCCTCTCTGCTATAGATAGCTGCTGAAGAGGAATCACATGAGCATGAAGCAGCTCTACAAGCTACGGGAGAGAGAGAGAGAGAGAGAGAGAGAGAAGGAGCTGGGCTACAGGTGTGTACAGGTAACATCTCATCAGTGTGACCTGCAGGTGTTCTGTACTGTGAGGAGATTATTTCTGAAATGCGTTCCATTAAGATCTGTGGATCTCCTGGTTGTTCCTGGGGTAATGGAGTGTTTATGACCATCAGCCTCTTTGCTAGCAGTCTGTTTCATATCACTGTATAACCACAGTGTTTGTGCGGCATTGTGTTAAGGAAGCGAGAGTGAAGGAACCCGTCCTCTTCCGAACTGTACAGTCAGAATGACAGTTTAAAAACCCGACTTGGTTTTAAACGTTTCTAAAAGCTGAAATCCTGTTTTTTTTTTCCATCCTGATCTTAAAATTACAAGTTGCTCACCTTGTTTGTTTCTTTTGTTGTTTTTTAAATCGTACATTCTGTAGCACCGTGAACATGGAAAAGACGTCATTTATCAAACTGGATACGAATTTATGAATTTATTCATTTGAAAAAAATCTGCATGGTGTTCATGAACATGAGGGTAGCTGTGGAAAATGTCCGTACGCTACATTTCATTCGGGGGTTTGTGTATATTTATGTGTATAATTAAACTCGGTAACATGAACCTCGACTGATCGGCTTCAGATCGTGGAACTATCAGTGAGTTACTGCCGTTTATCACCGTACACACACGAGTACGAATCAAACCAGCAACTTCTGTTTCCTTTAGTTTTGTGAGAAATGAGAACGCTAACAGAGTATACCGTATACTTCAGGTTATTTTATTTATCATGGTAAACCAGCGCACTAGTGTATTGTCACACCGCTGGAGCAAATAATGAAATATATATATATATATATATATATATATATATATATATATATATATAAAAGGCAGCTTTTGGCTCAGTCAAGGCCAGGATAAACCACTCCCTGTCATAAAGTGCAAAATTTAAGAACACACACTCGGAGAGGTGTAAAGTGACAAATGGGCCATTGAGACTGAAGATCCACGTCTCTCTCAGTAATGGCAGGGCTGAGGCACACCGCCGGTCTTAATGGACCATTAAAGTCCCATGGTTGACTCTGCGAATCTTTGTGCAATGCCTCGGGGGCTCAGCGGGAACTCGAGTCGCACCGTGTGAGAGGCAGGAACTGGACTTAAATCATCAGTTAAAGTGCAGGATCAGATAGTAGAACAATCTGTGAGTCAGTAGAAATCCACGCCTGGGGTTTTGTCAGTCTAGACAATAGCAGAGGTATTTCTTCTTCTTTTAAGGTGAGTGTGAGAGGAGATATTAGAGACGACGCCCGCACTTCAGCGCTGTCTAAACGGAGGCGGCTCAAGAGGAACATCTGCAAACAATGGCAAAGAAATTTCACTTCATTGTGCTGCTAAACGCGGAACAGCACCACGTCTGATTTAGTCCTGAACTCTAATCAGAAAGCCTTTGGATCGGATTTGTGTGTCAGCCCGAGGAATCCCTTCAGGTTTTCATTTATATATAACTCTGATTTCCTGAATTTCTGTTTAGTACAGTTCAAGCTATTTAAACTGAAAAGAGAGAACATGTAAAGATTTCAGTTCCTCTGAAAGCCGCGGCTCCTTCCTCATTTCTAAACTGCAAAAACAACATCACTGCAGAATTGTGCAGAACGATAAGTTTACAACAGGAAATGATTCTCACTTTGATTCTCAGCTTTATCATTTTTGTGTGTGTGTGTGTGTGTGTGTGTGTGTGTGTGTGTGTGTGTGTGTGTGTGTGTGTGTGTGTGTGTGTGTGTGTGTGTGTGTGTGTGTGTGTGTGTGTGTGTGTGTGCTTTTCTCCCAGCTCGCCAGACATTTCTGTTCAGATCTGATGTACTGATGATGACGACACAGTGAAGACAGAAACATCAGTGACGGGTCGGTGTGATGAAGTGGAGTGCACGTCCCTGTGAATGAGCCGTTACTATAGAAACCATAACATATCAGAACGAGCGTATTCATATAAACCTGCGCTGCTGTCAGAGCTGCTGTTCTAGAACATTAACCGACACCTTCTGACCAATCACGATCCAGAACTCAACAGCGCCATGGGATAAACAATAAATAGGACACGGACTCTTTCTGCATGTGCTTTTGCATGTGTCTCTTGGTCTTGTGTTTAAAATTCACAAATTAGTTGTGAACTCGGCTGCATGTATCTCCTACAGGGGAAAAGATTCATGGCCATGTGCTGAGCAAATAAGATCATCGCTGCACACCATATGGCATCAGGAAGGAAAAGCAGTCTAATGTAGTCTGTAAAGTCCTGAAGAGGTTAATAACAATTCAACTTACCGACTCACTGAAGCTTCTTTTTCAACCCCCCCCACAAAAATAATAATAATAATAATTCCTCCATTCATCCCCCTGGAGACTATTTTTTTATTTTTATCCTGAGCTGAAGACTAACAGGGTGAATTCTCTCTACCGCTTAACTTTATGATGTGTTTTAGAGGATCTGTGCCACATGAGCTGTTCTATTTTTAGTCCATTACATTTTAATGGGCAAATTTTTAATAATCCTGTATTTCTATATGCGTATCTCGCTTCAGTTGGATCTTAGCTGAAATTGAATCGTCGAGGGATTTGCGTTATATAATCCTTAATAGAGGTGAAATGAATTTCAGCAATAATAACGGCTTGGTCAGTCAAGCACACTGCCAATGCCTGGCTCACATGTGAAATAACGCTGCAGGAAAGGGTTAGGGTTAGGGTTAGAGTCAAACTAATGCTGGAATAAATAAATAAATAAATAGAGAGATAGATAGATAAATAAATAAATAAATAAATGCTTATATTACATGTTAAGCAGTTTGTGGAACTCTATAAAAAAAAGGCATGCTGTGATGACTGTATGATTCAATGTCGCCATTTCTGATATATAACGTTACTATTATTTAATGCACGTGTACTGTATAGACAAACATGTGTTAATGTTTATTAATGCTGAAGTTGATCATTTATTAGTGTTAATTAATGCAGCAAATAACGTTAGAAGCTTTTCAGTATTTGGACAGTTTAATCTTTAATGTAGCTGAATCTCAATATACAGAGCTTCATATAATAAACAAAACACAGAATCTCTACTCTGTATTTTTTCAGTTCCAAATTGAAACATATTGCACGAGTCGTTTGATTTGCTTTCATCTGTCGACTCCCTCAGACAGAGCCGTCTACTGTAAATGAGCAGGACGGACACATGGGAGAGCTAATTATGAATTCTGTGTGCTCGGACAGAGTCCACTGATAAGAGTCGTCCTGTCACGTTCGGATTCGGGTTCGAAGTCTCGTGACGCTGTCCGTTTCAGTCTAGTGATCGAGTCCTCGCAGCTTTTGACTCTTTGCTTCAATGACATTTTATTTGTATAGCACTTTACCAATGGACATCATCACAAAGTATTGATTACCTATAAAGATCGTCCCTTTAGTTTCTCTGTAAGCGTAGCAGATGAGTGCTGGGTCAGATTATCCTTCACACCGTCCGTGGACACATCACACACACACACACACACACACACACACACACACACACACACACTTTACGGACTTCTATAATAAACAGTGATTGCCTTGTTCTAGAGAAAAAAGAAAGAGATGAGTTGTTTTCCTGTTCAAACCTTTCAAACGTTGCCCTGCCGCAGACATTTTTGGAAATCAGTGCATAATCAGCTGACTCAGATGGGTGTTGTTTCTTTAGCTCTGAAACTCACAAATGAACACACAAATAAGCAGAAAAGTAAGTGAAGCTTGTAAGAGCAGCACCACAGTGAGTCATACGTGAGAAAATCAACACCTCTGTAAGTGAAGTGAGAGATGAAACAGCAGCTCGGGTTAAGTTATGAGTTATCGCACGTGCCATTAAGCAGTTTTAACATACGGTCGAACAATCCTCCCTGGCCCGTATGATGATGGCTAGTCGATGGCGGCTGTGCACCATCAAACCTTTCTTCTGAATCCGGTCAATAATAAAGACGCTCGATGAAGAGAACTCACAAAACTCAATCTAAGTAGTATTGCGATGACTGTAATGTCATTTACAAGGATTCATCCATATTGATGATGTCTGAAGTCGACTGCAAATGTCAGCCTGAGACTAATCTGGCCTTGCAGTGGAGGAAGTGCTTATGAAAGATGGATATAGGAGCTAATGAGGGCGCCGTCACTTCCAGTCAAAGGCTTCTCACTTTGCACCACAGAGTCTAACCCCTGACCTTTCACCCTGCCTTCATCAAACCCTGCCTTCCTACACCACTGCCCTGCTGAATTCTTGAACCTGATTGGTCAGAAGGCCAAACACAGATTGGAACAAGCATACAAATGTGTTACTGATGTTCATAATAATATCAGTAATATACCTACTCACACCACTAATCAATGCTCATAAAACAGCACAGCTGAATTCTGGATCGTGATTGGTCAGAAGCTGTTGATTAATGCACTCGTCCTGATACGTCATCGTTTCCATAGCAACGGCTCATTCACAGGGACGTGTACGGCGGACACGTTTATGCTCCACATAGTTTAATCCAAATTAAAAACGTGTGTATTTGTTGATGTGGTGTACAGAGATATATTTCACGTTTACAGAAGGAGTCTCCAGTGTGAGAGGTAAAGCTGTAACTTTGAGTTTTCCGATGTCTTCGGGACAAAGGAGGAGTTCACGCTTCTTTACGGTTTCTCGGTAACGAGCTGTTTATTTTTTGTCTTTATTAAGATGAAGAGAGAGAATAAAGAGAGGGCTGGTGTTCGTAGCTGCGATAACGTACGCGAGAACAGGAAGCTCACGGTGTTTTATTCTTTCCTATCCGTGCTGAAGGGAACGTTTCTTAGCTCTGTGTCTGGTTTGTTCACTCGACAGATTTCTAAGAAAAATACCACAGGATTTATTTACGTGCACATTTATTTCTGAAGTACGAAAGAAGTGCTCTGTATTTTATCCTCCTTATTTTATCTGCTCAGCCAATATTTTTGTTCTGAAATGCTCCTCTCCTTGATCTAATAACAGAATCTACTTCAGGAAGACTTTTTTTACTAAATGCTGGATTCCTTTAGCGGGGCTGTGCTTTGATAGCGGGTGATTATATCTGCCTCGTAAATGAAACAGGAAAGGATTCAGGACGTACACCGGAGTTACTCATGTTTATTATGCCAAACCAGAGACGTCTTTAAGCTTCTGAGCTCACTGCTGCTTTACTTCCATCAGGGTGGACCTGTCAGATCACGTACAGGGTTCAAGACATGAGGCAGGTAAGACACACACTGCTAAGGTCAGCATGACTGCTTCATAAACAACATGTCATGTCTTCTCAGCAGCGTTTATCTGAGACGGGATTCAAGGAGAAATAAAAGTGCCCGTCTTGGCATCTGTGAGTTCTTCTATGGGTATTACAAGTGTTTTTATAGATAATGGAGCATGATTATGGCATTGATGGATGCACTGTAACAGATGCATGTTTCAAAGGTCCTTAAAAAGAGCTTAGTGGAGATTCAAATATGTTTCAGCTGAATCCTGGAGTCTCTAATACATCTTCAGACTAAAGTAGGGACCAATTACTCTCCATTTACTAAACAAATTGACCTTTCCCTGTCCAAAATCTGGACATCTCTTAATAAGGAGCAGAAAGAGCATTAAATCACTCTGTGCTCAAATACAGATGATTCTAAGATTACATTAAGAAATTGAACATTTTTCCACTAAGGAGAAATCTGACATTTCTCTACAAGTCTACAGATAATTACAAACCACAAAGCAAATGGCGTTTTAGCAATAGATGAGCCCGTCTCATATTCTTATTGAAAGAACAATCCAATTAGCATAATGTGGAGTGAAGCAACAGGAAGCAAACTGAGCCTCTGAGCCTCCAACATGAGGTCGAGGAAATTCATATTCATGCATATGAAAAAAAAAAGGATTGGTGCATCATAGCAGGTTATTAATGAGCCGAATTTAACATACTAACATACGAATACGAGTCTATTCCAAAACATTACTGCATGAATAGTGCTATCTTTAATGATCACATTAATCACTGGTTTAATTTAACAAAATGGCTTCCACACTCATTACTCAGCAGCACATAGAATAGCACTTGATCCAGCACTGAGTGTTATTTTACATTTTGTTTAAATTTATATCGAGCAGTTACTCAAATGCAACTTAATGAAGTCACGAGAGGTCATAAAATCATTATATAAGTTTAAGTTCATTCATAAATTTTTTCTATAAATAATTCACTCCTCGAGATAAGTGATGTCTCTGATTAAGATGCGTCTCCTCTGATGTCCTCCATGTATAAAAAAAAACCCTTTAAAGTGGCTTTAAATGGATAATATTATTAATGAATGAATAGTGCCATATTTATGTATTTAATATCACCCTTGAATGACATTCCACAGGGCGTGTGTGAGTGTATTTACACCTAAAATATCGATATCATATCGTGGTTTCATCAAACAGCCAGACGGTGGCGCTGGACTTGACACTGCTCCTCAGTCGAGCCGAGAGTCATGCGCTTAAGTCGAAGATCAGAATCGAGCGTAAGTGAGACACGCCCCTGTTTTAGACAAACTCCGCCCCTGCGTGTGTGTAACTCTCACATAACTTCTGAGCAACGCTTAACTCTGGAGTTCTGAATTTTGGCATTAAATTCGGCTCTGAACACAGCTCATGGTTTGGCAGGTCTATTAGCCCATCATGCCTTTTTCCATTGACAGCTAATTACAACTACGTGCACTGCATGCCAACTGTCAGTCGCTTTGTAGCAGAGTGACAGCCTCAGCGCTAACATGCTAATTGTTTCTGAAATGCTGCTAAAGGCGCCTAATGGAGGACGTGCGCAAATCCATTCCGATGGAGGCCTGAAAGCCCGTTCCTGTCAGACCTGAACATTTTCCTTCAGTTTGAGAGCTACGGCGATCATTATGGATCCAAAGTGACAAGTGATAACTAGTTAACGGTTCGTCCGGAAGAGCCGTAAATTCTGACTAGGTGAGGAGGAAAACTACGCATCCAGGTGAAGTGCTCACTTTCATTTGGTGACCCAGGGCGCTATTAGCATACACGCCACAGAGTGGGCTGGAAGTGTTGTTTAAAGGGTCACATTTGCATTTCAATCACCTTTCTGAGCTCGTCCTCAGAAGATAAAGATGTTAGCATTGGGAGGAATTGTGCCTTAGCGAAATGATATTTATATACTGATTTAAGGACGAGGAAGCCTGGGTCAATAGTGCGTCCATATTTTGAGGGTGCTATCTCTTGGGTAGTGTGTAGTATTATATACGCAGTAGTGCATCAACCTGAGGCTTTTTTGATTGGGTTCGTTGCTCAAATGATTTAGGGATAATTAATCAAAGCAGGCCTGGGTCCCGGAGGCTCACGTCTGACTAGCTGCAAAATTAATTGCATGCTTGATGAAAACTTGAGATAAAACAAAAGGAGTGTTTTGTCTTAGCTAATATACACATAAACACTATTTTATTGCACAAATCTGACAAATAAACCTCATCTGTAGCTGCTGAAATCGCTAAAAGCAGCACTGCTAACATGCTAGCCCTAACACTTCTTATGTGTTTACACTTAAAACCATGAGAAATACTGACCCTGACTTTTTTTTTCTTTTTTTTTTTTTTGGTTAGGAAAATAATCTTTCTATCTGACCCCCTATTCTTCACTTTACTGTCAGAAAAATAAAAGTATTCCTGCCGTTGTGTAACGTTACACGGTTTACTAGCACAAGGGTCAGAGCTATGCTAAGTTTTCTCCCTCTGTTTCTTCTTTCCAAACTCTTTCTCTTTCTCTCTCTCTCACACACACACACACACACACACACACACACACACACACTGCGTCTGAGTCGTTTTATCCCCTGAGGCAGGCTGATAAGCGCGGGATGACAGCCGTCAGGAGGAAATATGTCACGTTAACCACAAGAAGGCCTATTTAGCTGTATAACTCAGTGTGTTTACCACACACACACACACACACACACACACACACACACACACACACACACACACACACACACACACACACACACACAAACATCAATCCAGTAATCAGTAATGCCTTTTCTCTGATTTAATGTGAATCTGTGCTAATTGTAACATCACTGTGGGGCAAACTATAAACTCTTCTACTTTACAGAGCTCAGCATGATCTCTCTCTCTCTCTCTCTCTCTCTCTATCTCTCTCACTCTCTCTCCCTCTCTCTCACTCACTCTCTCTCGCTCTCTCTCTCTCTCTCGCTCTCTCTCTCACACACACACACACACACACACACACACACACACACACACTATATATATATACTAGTGGTTCAGAAGATGAAACACGCATTTGAACCTGTTTTTTGTCAACTCTATTAGATGTTCAGAAAGGTTCCGGAGCAGAATTGTAGGGCGCGACCTTCATCCCAGAATTCCTCTGGGTTCTCGGGAAAATGTTTATAACCAATTTAAAGCCCGGGTCATTTTCTGTGCTGGCAGGACAAAAGGGCAAAAAGAAAAAACATAAAGGTCTTTTAATAGGACTCAAATGTTTTGACAGAAAGGGCAGCATGTGTGTGTGTGTGTGTGTGTGTGTGTGTGTGTGTGTGTGTGTGTGTGTGTGTTTGTGTGTGTGTGTTTACACAAACAGAAGTAGGAGGTGTAGGCTGGGGAGGTCAGTGGATGGCATTAACCCACCTATATTCTGTTTGTAAATGGATATTCCCCGGTTCTCTCTGCACAGTGGAATGGAAATGATTAACACACATTACAAATCCCTCGTTAGTCTCAAGAGTGAATTCTATAAACTTTTTACAGTTTAATCCGTTTATGTGGAGCGTCTGCGCTGTACACGTCCCTGAGAACCAGCTGTTGCTATAGCAACCATAACGTAATAGATTCGAGCGCATTAATATAAACCTGCGCTGCTGTCGGAGCTGCTGTTCTAGACAATTAATCAACACCTTCTTAATCAAAACGTATACCGTATTTAAAGTTTTAAATAAGTATAAAATTATAGATAATCTACATCTAGAGCGATAAGATACTCGACCGATTTTTCTTAAAACAAAAAGACAAAATGCTTGTGTGTAAAAACTTATTCGTATGTTTAAACCGATACGTAAATAATTAAACAGGCTAGCGAGGTGATTAGCTCGTAACCCTGACACTTCCACATCGGGATTATCATTCATAAATTAACGCTAGGGATACCCCAGATCCTTCACAGCCGGTCACAGATCGATCAGAGGAAACCGAATCAGACCCGAATCAGCGAAACATCGACTCAAATTACGAATCATAGTGTATCATGATGCAGCCCGAGAATTTCTCCCCAGTAGTGAGTTTCACGATGTGAACGTGTACGACGTGTAACAGCCGTGTTGCTGTGATGTCACGTCAGGTGCGTGTTTTTGCGTTCACATTAAATATCCAGATCACACGCGCTCGCCCACAGCTGGAGCGGCGGCAGATGTCTGTTCCGTCCTCCCCACTTCTCTCACGGGTTATTTATGTTTATTTCCTCGTCACGCTGTGGATTTCACTTATTCAAATTGAGTTTCCTTGCTCTTCTCTTAACGCTTAAATCTGCAGCGCTGTGCAGAGTGGTTATCTGAATTTCACGGACCTTTGTTATCAGAGTGAAAATCAAATACATATAAATATATACATATATACTGTATGATTCTGAGGTCTGGATTTTCTGACTCGGATTCAATTTAAGGAAGCTTTTCAATTTTCGTGTTAGTCCAAGCAGGTGAGACTCTACAATCAGTGCCGCAATCACAGCCAGGTAATTAGGTCATTTTCCTGCGATCCAGTCGATGAGGAAATCACAGTTATGAGAGAGAGAGAGAGAGAGAGAGAGAGAGAGAGAGAGAGAGAGAGAGAGAGAGAGGTCGTTTTCACAGGTCTCTCCTGGTGCAGAATTATATATTTATGCAAATTGTGTTTCATTTCCATTTATTCATTTTGCAGATGCTTTCATCCAAACAGATTTAATCCCAGTATAAGTAGTTTAGCGCCTTCTCACTTGATTTTCTCCCCTTTGTTATTACACTTGTGTTTTTTTTATTTATTTCTTATACTTCACAAATAAAAATTTTTAAAAAACTTCAGTATTCACAACTTTTTCTCTTTGAATTTAAATATATTTCTTGTATATTTTTTATTGTATAGTTTTCCCTTTTCAGTTGAACCTTTTCTCAGGTATTTAGTCCCGTATCCTCTCTATAAAAGCACATTATATCCACTAAGTGCACTCAGCTTTCACGTAACAATTATATAGCATGTGTGTAAATGTCAGATGATTTAGGTAGTTTATTTTTTTACAATTTTATTTCTTATGAGCAGTTTTAAAGCATTTCTCTCTGGTATGAAGCACATGTGAATTATTCCACAGACCTGGCTTATTCCTGTGCAGAACGCTGTCTTGGACCTTCTTTCATTTATTTATCATTTCTTTTTGAACATCATATCATATCAATCAAGCATTCTCTTTCTTAGAGTTAATAACTCTTTTGCTTTGCATATTTAAAAAAAAAAAAAAAAAAAACTTCTTATACGCCTGCCTATTACAATTTTTTATTTATTAAAGAACACATCATAGTTTTTATCCGTTTGTTGCTACGTTTCAGAGGAGAGGAGTTTATGCTTTTTTGCGGTTTCTCAGGAAGTCTGAGAACTCTCTTATAAGTCACTTCGTGATTTATAAGAGAATTCCTCTTTTAACATCATTTTAATGTGGTGAGTGTAGAATATAAAGTTATATTTAGAATATAAAATAATGCTTCTGTGTAGAATAAATGCCACATTTATTTACATTTGTTCCCTCAGATTGAGTTATTATCATCAAACTACAGTTAAATTATAATTAAAGTAGACGAATTGCTTCTGAATATAATATGAATTCAAATAAAAAGACTTTTACGAAGCTGCTCGACCGTAAGCCGCCTCCGGACCACCAGGGGGCGTCGTGATTTTTAAAATAGATGCGCAAATAAAGCAGCATTTACGATCATTCGGTGAAATCAGGTAGCAGCAGGGTGCCCCCTTGCAAATTACCTAAATAAATTAGGTAACTAACATCACAAGATATGTATTTTATTTCTATTTTTATTTATTCATGTTTTATTTATAGAATTGACTTGTTTAGAGGTTTAATCCCGAGTGTAAATAGTTCAGGTTCGGTTATTAAACTGTTTTTCATTCATACAAGTTAACAATGTGTTAAATTCTATTCAGGCATGTTGTTGGGAGGAAACCAGAGAACCCAGAGGAAACCCACACAGACAGTGACCCAGAGTTCAGGATCGAACCGGAGACTCTGTGAGGAGACGAAACTCATTCAAACGCTCAACTAAAACTAAACAGGATTTTAATCATTAACTCATCCTGTGGTGTGTGTGTGTGTGTGTGTGTGTGTGTGTGTGTGTGTGCGAGCGAGCAATCTGTAGAGATCTGAGGAGGTGAGAACATGTGCATCATCTCATCATCTCTGCTAACTGAATTGGAAATGTGTTAAATGATGTTACACTAATTGACTGGTTTAAAAACTTCTGAAAGGTGTGTGAGCAGGTCGTGGAATTTCACAGGTTTTTACCTGAAATAATTATAATAAACATTTACAGATGTTCTATAGCTGTGTTAATTAGCTGAATTAGTGACGACGGGTATAAAGTAAGTGGGCCAAAAATATCTGAAAGCTCAGCTGAAATGTCGTGTGTGTGTGTGTGTGTGTGTGTGTGTGTGTGTGTGTGTGTGTGTGTGTGTGTTTTCTCAAAGAGCAGCCACCTGCAGTACTAGTCAGTATTTCTGCATGAATACACACTTGTTTTTGCTCTTCTGCTACAGTAACTCTTATTTTAAACCCAAAATTAACACAAAAAGGCGCACTGAGATTCCACTGAGACTATATTTCAAACGCAGGTAGATTTTCTGTGCACGATTCGGATAAAGCATTAAAACTAACTCTGCAGCACCACAGCGTCGCAGCTCACCGTGACTCCACTTTACCTTCATATAGAATCATTAACACACGTCAATCCTCTGATTCTTTCTACATTACAGTGTGAATCAGTTTAACATCTCATTCCCGAAACATCCTTTTTACAGGTGATGAAAAACTCACCCCCTATGAAATAAGTGGATCATTCCACAAGTTCAACAGGAAGTTACATCAGCTGAATTGATCATGCCAAGTGGAAAATGATGTTCTCTCATTCTTTTTACTATATTTTTTATATGTCTGCAGTATTTTGATATTAAGTGATAAGGCCACGTTAAAAGTATTACACAAATTATTGAGAGAAAGTAAATTATTCATAAAATTCAAATATTAGATGCTAGTCATTTTTTTTGTGCATTTGCTAATTCTATGCTGAAAAACTTGACCCTGTTACTCACTTAAGAGCAGAATACAGCAGTAATCTTGTAAAAATGATGGATTGTTGTCTGTTTTCTAAATAAAGTTTAACGTTTAAGAGTTACAGGAGCTAAAGTGCACCGCAATCATGGAGGCTCCCAGCTACAGCTAAGCAGAATGTTGCTCTCTAACAACTAAAAGAGGATTAAAACCATTTCAGATGTGTCACAGGTATGACAAGTGTGGTGTATTATATTTTTATTCCCGCCTCAGAGGACAACTGTGCTGCTAAGATCAATAAGGAATAGACTTTGAAAGCTCTTAAGCAGAACCCTTGACCTCTCACTCTAAAGCTCTTTTTATGGAGCGATGGTTTAAAATAATGGAAGTACAAGAGACCTTCCCTTCCCCCACTAATTGTGTGAGGAAAGAAACAGGAAAGTAATTGGACATGACAGTGATAGCGCAGCACTTTTAGCTCTGCTAAATTGATTGTGTTTCTGCGTTCAGCGTGGTGGAGGTGAAGGAGGTGGAGGTGGATGCGGAGGTGGAGGAGGTGGTTATGGAGGTGGAGGTGGTGGAGGTGGTGGATATGGAGGTGGAGGTGGAGGTGGTGGTGGTGGATGTGGAGGTGGAGGTGGTGGTGGTGGTGGTGGATATGGAGGTGGAGGTGGAGGTGGTGGTGAGCACAATTGGCCTCTCCTCTCACAGTAAGCCCACTGTAATGTGTGTGAGATTTGGCCTGTGTGGAAATCCCTCACAGCAAGCAGATAAAATAAAAACAATCGTATGAGGATGGTTTTTTTTGTTTTGTTTTGTTTTTTTTACTTACATTTGCAAATTGACATTTGCTACTGGAGGATATTAAATCCTCTGAAGTAAAAAAAAAAAAGATTCTGCAAAAGTGTTACAGGAGAAGAACAGCAGGAACTAAAGAATATTTCTGCTTCCTGTAGACCAAACAGCAAACCAGCAAAGAGAATACAGGGTCAAACCTGCCAAGCCCCAAGAGCAGTAATGCATAGACTTGCCCTGGGGGTAAACGCAGTCCACTTCCACTTCCATTTACATTTACATTTATGGCATTTGGCAGACGGCCTTATCCAGAGCGACTTACGACTTACAGCTTACTTTCCACACAGTCCTTTCACAAATCACTTGAATAAATTAGAAACTGTAGTGTGCATATAGCAATTAATAAGAACGTGTGAATGTAAAATTTTCTAATCTTATTTAACTAAAACAGATGAGTGACAGCCTTTTCTCCCCAAGGGTCTGGAGGTTACCGTAAAACCCTGTATATACACACACCCCAGTTTCATGACCCAGTTTCATAGCATTAAAAGTATTTATACTTATTTGTATTTGTACAAAGTGGTACATCTGACACTTTGTGTTTTACTTTGGTAAATAGGGGGCAGCTGTCAGTCATCCCAGACCCGTAGTATGTCGATCGGCTCGTCTGCTGTTTTTATTGGAGGAGAAAAAGGTGTATCTTCTCAGTGATAACTCACAGCAGTGTTAAAATTCAGAGCTCCTACACAACATGTGCAAAGGTCTGCAGTGGCTTACTGCTTTTAATCAGTTATAAGACAAGCTGAGGTTATGTTATCAAATGTTGCATGGGTTTTTGCTTCATGACGCCTGAGGTGTCATGGAGGAGTCCGGCTGCAGTGATCACGCTGACACCCGCAAGCGCCTCAGATCAGTAAATAAGCTGAATGATTCGATCATCCATCTTGACAAGCGCTCGCTTGGCTCCCCGAGTCTCCATTAATGCAGATGCATTCATGATATGCGTGCGGCTGATGGCAGCAATAACCGATGGCAGCAGGGGGTCAGGAGGATGTGGTGTGTCAGTGCGCCGGCACATCATTACTCGCCCTCCACGTGCCCATCGCTGGCCAGATTCTGTAATAGAACGCTGTCAATCTTGCTTCACGCCTCCACCTTCGTACTCATCCTGTTATTTTGGGGTGTAAAGCGAGTAATGTGTTGAGCGGACGCTCTCTTCCAGCCGTGGCTTTGGGAAGCAGGAATTAAACGAGCCACACTGGTTCATCTTTTTCGGATTTTAGCCAATCTGAATAAATTCATTCCCGAACGCAGATTCCGAATGAACTGTTTATACGGATCCTAAACTGGTGCAGTGTGCGCACGATCTCCATTTATATACCCAACGTATGCGTGGAGTGAGCCGTAGTGTCAACGCTCAGCTTATTAATCGTCATGCCGAGCATATCGAGGACACTTCGGTTGTTGAAATTAACATAAAATGAACATACTATCTATCATTGTAGTGCCTTTAGTCATCTACTAATGTTACCAAGGTTAAAGTTCATTGTCTGGGAATAACTGCACAAGATATATAGATTTTATTAAAGGTTTTTTATCCTGTACATGTGCTGCATCCTCACATCCTAGCATAGCAAACGCCGAGCCAACCTTACTGAGGTCAATTCTGCTTCAAAATATTAGTTTGATGCCAATCACATAATCAGACCCAAAGGTTCATACAGCTGTTGTTCTTGAATTTAACAGATTATGAAAAGGACTGACATTTCATTCGGCTTGCCATCAGTCAGCTAACTTCACTCCGAATAAGACTGAGCTCTCAGTCTTCCACCAGGAAGAAATAAGTGAGACTTTCCATGACGACAGGTGCTCTTTTGCTGTCAGAGCTTCAGGTGGGAAATCAGACGGAATCGTATGGAAGCTTCACCGTTACACAGCGGAAACTGACCAGAAGATTCCGAACATTTCCTGGAGCATCTTTATACCGAAGAAAAGGCGCAAACCTCTTTTCCCACAGGATTTAACACAATCCTTACCAACATGCACTGTATGTATTACCTGGAGATATTTCTACTGCTCATTTTGTTGAAGGAAAAACGTGCAGTAATCTTTCCAGACGTGTCCACGGATGCGGATGACGGATTCAGACTGAAATCCCAGGGACACTCCTGTCTGAACAGGACTTGAGGAAGATATTTAAAACTTTGTACATTGTCATGTTCAGCTATAAAATGAAAGAGAGTGAGGCAACAAGGAAAAGAGGTGTGTTGACACAACAAAAATAAATGATATTCTTTTTAATCAGTATTTTTAACAGTGAGGGGTGTGATCATACACCGTGACTAACCATGAAACCATGACACCGTAACAACTCTAAACCACGCAATTCCCTACAAGGACTTGATTGCATAATAGGACTGCATGTTGGAATCTATCATCAATGGCAGCCTAATTAAAATGGGCATAGCAACACTGCACGCAAAGCTGAGCTAAACTATTAATCACCAGAAGCATCCCGAGTGCAGAGCCCACATGCATTAGAGAATTGTTCTGTAACACAATAGCTAAACAGGAAAGAAAGGCTCAGAAGGTTAAGTCTATAAATTACTCTTGAGTGCGAGTGTGTATGATTGTTTCCCCGAGCCAGGTATCCGGGACGGGCGCACGGCCCAACACGCCAGGTCCACACAGGCCCACCTCTCTCATTACACTCTCTCAGCTGGACATTTTTTCTCATGCATCCTTCTCTAAGTGCTCTCTGGTTCCTGAAGGCAAAGCCACGGTTGATTAATAGAGAAGGTTCCTGTGTTCTGGGAGATAAGTTCGTGCGTAAATATTTGGGCAGCCCCTGGTGGCATGATGGAGTAGGAGGAGAAACCTATACTAGAACCAGACCAGAGGGAAGAAGATGAAGAATTGCATCCTGGGTGAGATGGAGCTCCTCCAGGCACGAGAAAACGCAAAGGTCCACCTTTGCTGAGAGCTACAGAGGGAGGTAGAAGATGGAAGAATGTAATTTTTGTGCAAATTCATTTTCAGTTGCTGCTCTAAATAGGGTACTGCAGGAAAGTTGGGAACCTTGCGGGTATTTTAAAAAGATAGATACAATTATAGCATATACGTTTATGGTTGCATCTGCATATTACATTTATACCACAGTGCTGCAGAATGCTGGATTCTGATTGGTCAGAAGGTCATTCATTTTTCTATAACAGCAGCTCTGACAGTAGTGTGGCTACAAATCACACATTTGTATTGATGCGCATAAGGAGATGTTTATGTAACATTTATGGAAAGAGTCTCCAGTGTCAGCGTTTTGTAACAGTCAGCGGTAAAGCTATAACTTTTCCAACATCTTCAGGACAGAGGAGTTTACGCTTCTACGCTTTTTTATTCCCATTTCATTGGCGGTTAAATAGATTGTATACCTCTGTGTCCAGAGTAAAATTCCACATGCTCTCAGCTGTACTACATCATCCATTTGCGACCGATCAGAACTGAAAATGAACTTGACTGGACTCCGAATTAAAAAGGGAGAAACTGATCGAAGCCGTTACTGTTAACCAATCACTACGTTGGTGAAAGGAATCTGAATCTGATACTAAAAAAAAAATGACCACCACTGCAGATGAAGGAACAAAATGTCAACGTCAATCAAGAATCTATAAATAGTGCTTTCACTTTTTTCCCCTCACTCACTCTGCCACTTTCCCATGGAGAAGAAAGAAGCTGGAGAGATTCTGAGAGGGTCAGATGGGAAAGAAAAGATGGGGTCGTGTGCACCTGATGTGGCTAACTGAAGGTTATAGAGAAAGTCTGAAAAGGTTCTGTCTCTGTTTTTCACTTCTCACCTCGACCCTCCGAGGAGGAAAACTGTGCATCACCACTTAGAAAAATACTCAATGGTTCATTGGTGCAGTCATGGATCCTCCTCCCACACCACCACTACCAGCAGTAATTACATATTTCCATGATTCACATGTTGGGTCACGACATTCTTTTAGCTATAGCAATTACAGTAATGGTGTATTCATCTGCAGAAGTAGAATCTGTCATGTTCATCATATATAAGACCTCATTCCTTAGCCAGCACCAGAAATACTGTACAGCACCCACATGTTAAAATCCCTTATTATATAGATAATAAACCTGTGTTTACACACATCCTGAAATCCTGCATCAGCGATATTCAACGAAAATTTGGAAAGATCCAGTAGCATAAAATTCCTCACGTCCTTAATTAAGGTCTGGATAAGCAGCTTGACTACATGACTGAATGCAGACAACAGTTACCTTTAAACTTAGGGGAGGTTTTAATCACACTGTATTATCCACTAGTAAGTGGACAAACGAACTAGACAAAAGCAACGTATAGACTGTTGTTCTTCTATTGTCGTTTCAGGGAGTGTAGCAATGTAGCCACACACCCACCCACACACACACACCCACCCACACACACACACACACATCTAGTAAAACTGTTTGTCTCAGTGCATTTTCCTTCACCTGGGCCTTCCTCCATCCTCTATCCCTGTTCCATGCTCAGCTTAGCTCACATCGCTGAGGGCAAAGTCAACCTTCTAAAGCTGCTAACACCCACCACCATACATTATTTTCATACACAGCTAGTCAGAGGTCAACCCTGCTGAGGCTGTAGTACACATTGCAGGATCTTCACTGGACCCAGTACAACCCCCTGAGGCACCCCTAACCACTGCAAACAGGCTAAGCTGAAGTTCCTGTGCCAACTTCTGCACAGATTTCTTTCACAACTGTCGATTTGTTTGAAGACTCTGCATGGCTCTTGTAGTGATACTGTTGTCTGAGTTTGTATTGTGTAATACTGGCCTATATTATTTAAGCCTTATTCATATTATCTATTGGCATGACTGGTGACGCTGTATTAATATGCTGTTGTATTATACTTCCTGAGCAGCGGCAGTCCTTGTCTGACTTTAGTCTTTTTATGAGTGTGATTTCACCGTCTGCTGGTTTTCCGAGAATGAAATGCCTGTTTCCCAGTGCATGTCCACTTCACTGCTGGGCTACCACCTTTAATAGCTGACCTTCATCCATGAATTTTTATAAAACTTTATCGCTAGTGCTGAGTGGGTCATAAGAACAACCTGTTTGACCATCTGTTTTTTGCTCACATTAATTCACACATCAGAGCAAATCCTAAACACGTCAGTTGCCCGATCAGTGTATTTCTGTCTAGAACGTCTCTTAAACCCAACGACTGATGCTACCTTTTGACTATAAACTAGTAGCCTGCATCTTTGGAAGCAAAGTTATGGTGGAATGGGATTAGCCATTAGCCACTGCAGGTCCAGTTCACTGCTGGATTGCCATCTTTAATAGCTAACCTTCTTCCATGACTCTTTATAAAACTTTATCACTAGTACTGAATGGGTCATCAAAGCAACCTGGTAGACCATCTGGTCTTCTCCCTGCTATTATTTCATCCATTCCCAACCTCATCAGTTGCCTGGTCACTGTATTTCTGACTAGAACATCTCTAACCAAGACAACCAAGAATAGACGCTAACTCATTAATTGGTTTTGGCAAAAAAAAAAAAAGGGTGTCAGAGAACCTGAAATACTTGGCAAAGTATCACTGGAAGCAATGCTATGGTGTAGTGGGAATAGCCATTAGCCTATGCAGGTCACTGCTGGATATCATCATTAATAGCTGACCTTCGTCCATGCCTTTTTAAAAGATTTTATTGCTAGTGCTGAATTGGTCAAGAAAAGCAACTTGTTAGACCATCCAGTTATTAATTCCGACATCATATCATCACTTGCCTAGAATGTCTCTTGACAGTCAGGAATAGAAGGCACCTCATTCATGCATTTTGGCTATAAACCAATGCCCCAGAGCCTGAATTACTTGGGAATAGATCTCTTGAAGCAAGGTTATGCTGTAATGGGATTAGAAATAGATAGATTATATTTTACATTATAGGAGTGGATGAGAATACCTTTTCCCTCCCATAATTTGCTGTGGTTTCTGCAGGCACACCACGAAATCCGCCAAATTACATGTGCACAATCCGAGTGTGGAACAGGATTAGTGTGTCATATCAGTCATCGCAGGATCCTCTCAGTCTCCTGGCGTATAATACAACACTGGCCATGGCCATATCCAATCCACTGCCAACAATTCCTTCAGAGCTGCCAAGTGAAAGTGTGTTTTGTTGTTGCATGCTCCACCTCACTGCAGAACCCACTGCAAATAATTCCTTACACAGCTTCTAGGAATGCCACATTCCAATGGCCATGAATGGTCCTCCTCCTCCTCCTACAGGTCCAAGGGAAACATTTGTGCCAACAGGTAGTTAATCTGTTATTGAAATAGTTCACTACATAAAGGTCCAGGCCAGGGTTCATCACCTGGCTCCAGTTTTCTAACCATGAACCAGCATCAACCATCAACCAGCTTCTGTAGCAGGTCCTCTTTTCACATGCGTTTATGGAAATGATTTAGCTGAAGGCAGCTCATCGGACCAGAGACTAGCTACAGAGAAAGCAACATGATTAGTGAAGTGATGTCATGACGAAATAGAATGTTTTAAAAACTGACAAAGAGGTGCGAGTTTAACTGTATGTTTGAAGTAGAGATGTGTATTCAGACGATAAAGTCACAAGAGCAGGCTGTTTTTACTTTCATTCAGGCAGTCAGATATGAAGTTCGTCAGCTTCATTAAGTCCTTGGCGCTGGTAGAAGTGGCAACATGAAGCACCACTAAGAAACAAAACAACCACTTCAAATAACATTTATAACAGTGGACTAATATTTTATGGCTATGCATTAAAAGGTAACTGCTGTCGCAAACCTTCCAAACCTTTTTATGTAAATGGATGTTTTAAAATTTTAGTTCAACACCCCTGATGTAGATCATCCAAAGATCCAATAAGGCGCCTGTAAATCTGAAAAGAGAGTAATATTTTCAGACAGATTCAAAAGTTGCTGAATTCGCACCAATGTGCCAAATTCCAAAAAAAGCAACTGCGATAACTTGAGTAAATAAATGATCGTGCCAACGCATGCTTGTCAGCGAGACAGTACACGGTTCTGCATGCCTTATACTGAGGCTAAATATATATATATATATATATATATATATATATATATATATATATATATATATATATATATATATATATATATATATATATATATAATCTGTTATTTGTGTGCTCAGGGTGTGATTTATATGCAGTAAATGAGAAAGGAGTGTGATAAGAAGAGGGCAAAGACAGATTAGGGAGTCTAAGGAGGCACAAAGGAGCCTGTTTTTGATGCATGGCTAAGTTTAGGAGCTTGACACACACTGCATAAGCGCTCATTTAGCAGCCATTACCATTGCCAGTCCTTGCTTTGGGGGTGTGCAGTCATTAAGTGTGTGGTGCAGACTCCCAGGTGCCAACTTCATAATGGCCCAGATGAGCAGAGCTGGAGCCGAGAACCCGCCGCTGCTCTCTCTAAAGGCCAAACGTCCTGACTCTTTAATTACACACACACACACACACACACACACACACACACACACACACACACACACACACACACTTTAACCTCTTCTTGTCCCACTCACACTACTGCACACACTTACCACACACATCTTATCCCTGTGTACATGTGCACACAAGAAATGTACCTTTTAGTGAGTGTTTCATTTCCATACAAAGAATTTTAGAAACAGCTAAAAAAAAAAGTGAGTTATAACCAAGAAACATTCGGTATGAGTTTGACACTAAACAGTTCTCAGTCCTAGACTTTTTTGACCCACCGGTGGTGAATAAGGAGGTGATGAAAAACAAGGCAGGCTGTGTTCCAATCTCGCCGTTATTTCAACTGTGTTTAGCGTGACTGATGTTTCAATGACTCCTACACAACAAAGCGACCAAAATGACAAAGAACCACTGAAAGTTCTTTAAGATTACCCCCTCACCCTGAAACAGTTTCACGACTCGCTCCTCAAGTCTACACAACTCAAACCGTATTCATTTATGCAAAGGTCTCTCTTTAATACTCTGTATTTAATTCAGCAGGCACAACTCTGATTTATTCCACTCCGCTCCTAAAGGCGTTTTCTGCTTGGAATAACCCAAATAGGATTTCTGCCATTGTGAGCAATGTGGGCTCCATCCAAAAGGTTTCAAACACAACACACGACTGGCAGGCAGGTTTATCAAACCTACGGCGAATTAAAATGTTTCCAGCTATGATGTCTGCCTCAAGATAATCAGAAACCTTGCGCGTTAAACCATCGCGCTCCATATGTCGTCCCAGAGGAGTTGCTCGTGTGAAGCGTGACGCAACAGCAAACAATTCTTCATCAGGATATCTTGGCTCTAGTTTGTCTCGATTAGCACAATGAACTTGGTGTCCAGGTAGCTCAGAAGAAACAGGAAGTGAAAACTTAACATACCCTCATATTAGCACTGTATTAGCTCACAAATAGCAGATTTATTATTTTTTTGCCATTTACTGAATCAATGAGGCGTTTTATTTTAATTATTTATAACAATTAAATGATGTATACAGCATTATTACAACAACTTTGTCTGTCTGTACAGTGTAGGCAACCACGTGTATACAATCAGCTCTGAAAGTATTGGAACGGCAAGGTCAGTTCTTTGTTTTTGCTATACACTGAGGACATTTGGGTTTGAGATCAAAAGATGAATATGGTAAATGGTTTGCACTTATAGAGTGCCTTTTAACCTTCGCGCTTCAAAAAGCTCTTTACACTGTGTCTCATTCACCCATTCATGCACACACTCACACCAGTGACAGCAGAGGTTCCATACAAGGCACCTGCCTGCCATTGGGAGCAACCTGGGGCTCAGTGTCTTGCCCAAGGACACTTCGGCACATGGAGTCACGTGGGCCAGGAATCGAACCGCCAACCCTACAATTAGTGGACACCTGAGCCACAGCCACCTCACACAATAGATCAGAATTTCAGCTTCCATTTCCTGGTATTTACATCTAGTTGTGTTAAACAACATGTACTATATGTACTTCTATACTTTCTCTATACAATCACGTGCCACTATGGAACCATGATTTTGAATGGAATTGGTCTGCCACCTGCTCGAATTAACACTGCTCTGAATCCTGTGAGTCAACAGTATCATGTGATCATGTTAAGTGTACCTGCTTCCCGAAACGCGTCCGGGTCTGAGTGGGGGAAACGCAAATGCATTAACTGTATGCAAAAGGCTGGAAGGTGCAGCGTGTCGGCATTTTATTTTTTTTCTGTAGCAAAATTCAATTTTTTTTTCTCTCTCTGCCTGTTCAGATTTTCTTTGTGCTGTCAAAACCCTGACATTCACGGCATGAAAACACTTAGCTAGCAAACTAGCAAATAAAACACCTTCTTTTGACTGTTTTTACAGCCGTGTTTGTCAAACAGCCTCCTTATTTACCTCACCTGATCTCTGCAGAAAGCCTAGGTAAACCTAGAAAGTAAGCAAAACCATTTCTAGGTCATTTTTGCGAATCATATTTCTGCTTTCTTAAAGTAGAATAAATACTGGCTTATATATTACCTACTAAGCTTTTTTTGTTGTCTTTTACTGTTTCTTTGAGGTGTTTTATTTGAATTATTTATAACAGTTAAATGATTGTGCACTGTGTAGGTAGTGGGAGGTGAATATTAAGCTGCCTTACCACCCCGGTCCCCGTGGATTTGTCCCACAGCGTGAGAAAGAGAGCGAGGGATTCGCAGTACAATACTGTATTACCTGAGCTAATCACTGAGCTCTGTGGCACAAACGCATTAATAACGTAAAAGGGAGTGAAATAGCTCCCCAACATGCCCAACTCTATTATAACCACTGAAAAGCCAGTGTTCATTAGTACAGAATCCTGAGGAAAAGAAGAAGGAAAAAAAAGAATGTTCCCCACTACAGCTACAACCGTGAGCAACTTTCCTCGAGCTGGAGTTAATCATTCCGAAATAATTAAATTCAATAAACCAGAACTGATTAAATAAAATAAAAAAACAGAGTAAATAGGCTGGGAAGGATCTCCCTTTTCTTTCTGAGCCAAACGAAGAACAAAATAGTGGAACTGATAGAACAATATGAGAGGCCCCGAACTGTGCCCCTGAGGAACCCCCAGCTATTTCTTCATCATAAAGATGTTGTGACCTGCGATAAATTATCTCCACAGAGCACACGAGTCAATAACCACCAGACTGTGCAAACTGTGTGAGAGAGAGAGAGAGAGAGAGAGAGAGAGAGAGAGAGAGAGCAGGTGAGGAGCTTCAACCAAAAGCTAATTCAGTCCTCGTTTGAGACCAAGCAGCCTCCCCTCCCTGACACATGAGCAGCCCAGATATGATGTCTGAGATTATTAATCCTGATAAACACCTGATACATTTCTCTACAGCAACACACCTATTAACCACCAGCCACCATTTTACACTGAATTTTAATGTGATTAGCGATGCAGTGATGCTCCAGGGTTTGGATCCACAAGTACATTTGTGTGCGGAAGGACTGGAATTCTGTTATTTGTCTCATTTGCCCACTTCTGACTAAGAGAAAGAGGGGGGGGGCAATGAGAAAGAGACCGATAGAGAGATATGAAAAAAGAGAAAAGAGACAAATAGAGAGACAGTGAAAGACATATAAATATATATGTCTCTTTATATATATAAAGAGAGACTGTGAGAGGCAAAAAAAATAGACAGATTATATTTTTTACAAATTTATATAAACACTACAATATATATTGATTAATTAATATTCTGTCTTTTTTTCTGTTATTATTATTGTCTTTTATTATAATAATTAAAAATCTTTTTTTAATCTTTTACTAAGCAGACGTGCCAATAAAGCACACTTTGAATTCAAACTTGAAATTGAGAGTGAGAGAGAGAGAGAGAGAGAGAGAGAGGGGGAGAGAGAGAGAGAGAGAGAGAGAGAGAGAGAGAGAGAGAGAGAACCCTGTTCACTGTTTCTCTCTTCTGTAGTTTATATTGTATTTGTTCTTGTACTTTTATAGATTTGAAATAATGTTGAGATGACAGAAGAAGAAAGAGAAGAGAGAGAGAGAGAGAGAGAGAGAGATTAAGCAGAGGAGTGTGAGAAAGGAGGAGGAGGAGAAGGAAAGGAATCTGAGATGGAGGACAGGAGAATGCATCTTCACGTCTCCGGGTGTTAATGAGTTTTTCAGATAATTGATACTAATGAGCAGTGTGCGAGGCTGACAGGTGTGAGGAGCGATGGCTCCGTGTTCTGATGAAGTTGATGTGATGAATGTGACTTCACGCTTGCCTGACCCCGATGCTCAACTCTCCTCAGCTATTTTTCCACCTTCATCTGCTCCTAATTGTGTTATTACATTTTATTTTTCGAGATGAACGACATCTGATTTCTAATTATTAAGCTATTAATTAGTAAATGTTTTACAATCGCTCTTTCTGCGTCTTATGCATCATCCACGGGTGAGAAGGAGTCCTTGGAGGGTGAGAGCTAACGAAGACCAATTTGTCCTGGATTCCACCAAAATAATGATTAATTAGAGAAAAATCTAAAGACATGACAGTGTGGTGAAGTTAACAGGCCTGTGTTTTTCCCCTAATTACTCAACCACATTTCAAGTGCTAGAAATGTGCACTAGTGTTGAAATCTGATTGGTCAGAAGGTGTTGATCAATTTCCTATTTTATATTAACGCGCTCGTTCTAATACGTTATCGTTTCTATAGTAACAGCTCATTCACAGGGATGTGTATCCGTATAAACTGGATTTTTAAAAACTGTTGATATGGTGAAGATTTCCTAAAGTAAGGAGATGTTTATGTAACATGTATGGAAGGAGTCTCCAGTGTCAGCACTGTGTAACAGTCAGAGGTGAAGCTGTAACTTTAAGTTTTTTCGACATCTTCAGGACAGAGGAGTTTACGCTTCTTCGCGGTTTCTATGGAACACGACAAGCTGCGATTTTATTTTTGTCTTATTAACTGTTATTGAAAAGTAATCATCCTCAAGGTGGTAACATGATGTTGATTATTTTTCTATAACAGCACACCCCCAGTTGATTGTCATTAATCAAACCATTTTCCTGTAGTGTAAAACATTTCCCTTTTTGAAGCCTTTAATTGTCACTATAACTCCTTTAGTGATACAACAGAAGAACTTGCAGGTAAAGGAAATGTGCCACAGGTCATGAACATGAAGTCAAGGCGGATCTATCACGAGGAATTACACTTGTCCGTGCACACAGCCACCCCGGAGGCCATCTTGCCTGAGTGGAAAGCAGAGGGCAAATCATGCAGCATGTCTTATTCATTTGTCGGTGCCATTAGCAATCGAGCTCTGCAAAGCTAGCTCAGCTTCTGACAGCGTTCTACCCTAAGAGGGTCGGCCTTCACATCCCCGAGGCTCCGGAGCCTCCATCACTGTCGACTGCTGTGGTGTTTCAGGCCAAACAGCATTGGTTTAACATAAAAATATAGTCCTTAGTCTGTAGCATCACACCAACTGGTTGTAACTTCTCATCCTCGTGTCTTCATGAGCTACTTTTGGCTGCAATCCTAAAAAAAAAAAAAAAAAAAGAAGTAAGCGAAGTTGGGGTGAAAGACCACACCTCAAACTCCACCTCCTTCCTCATTATTCCTATAAACACCCATTTCTCCTTCACTACTAATGATGAAGTTTCCACACCATCTCCTCCCTAATGTTCACCAACTCTGACCCAAGAATCTTTAGTGGGGGTCTTGGTGGTCTAGCACGAACCTCTCCACCCTTTACAGTTCTTCATGTTATCACTCCATGTTGTTTTTAGCATCTTTAACTTGTTATAAGTGACAAGTGACAGGAAATCACATTATACTGTTTACTATAATTGTTTATAGAGAGCCCCAGATTCCATCCTGAGCTTGGGGTACTGTCTGTTTGAAGTTTTTCGTGTTCTCCCTGCGTCTGTGTTGGTTCCTCCCAGTTCTCCTGTTTTCTCACACCTCCCAAAAATCATGCCAGTAGGTAGATTAGCTGGGTGTGAATGTACATTATGTGTGCGATGGATTGGAGTCCAACCAGGGTGTATTCCTGACATCAAGTTCAGTGTTCCCAGGATAGACTCTGGATCCAGAGCTTGCTGAATATGAATAAATGTTTATAGAGCATTTTTGCTAAAAGAGCATTGAGAGATAAATGGAAGGGAAAAGAATTTCAAGAGATTTCCTTACATGACTAACAACTGAAGAATATCCTGATCCTGAAGCAGCTGAAAAATGACTCAGAAGAAGCCAGATTTCAATTCCGAGAGTTGCTTCGCCTGGCAGCACACTGAATGAAGAGTTATCATAAACTTCTCTGCAAGAGAGAGGAGGAAAGATGGACGGACAGGCAGAGAGGAGAGTTCTGGAGTCGTTAATAAAGGATGGAAGGGCTCTTGGAGAGATGATTAATATGTTGTGAACACCACACCTCTTCATGATGCAGGATAAGAGGCACTGCTGTTTTCTTCCTCTGATGATCCTGCTGAGAGCGAGTGATTCAGGGCGTAGCGGCTGTCACCGCATCGTCAGCTCGGCTCGCTGTGGAGTGGATCGGCTGGCACAAAAAGAACCGTGCGAGGAGCTCGCCTTTAATATGCAGCCGTCAACACCAGCTGGCATCGCCCCCTGATACCGCTGAACCCCTATCAAAGCAGCAGGCCATGTGTTCCTGGGCTACACACACAGTGTTCAGAGCCCGGTTGAGCAGGGCAGTAAATGTTGACTTTGCCCCACTGCCTTGGGTGCTTCCCTGCTATTAACCCCTGTGTTCAGTTCACTACTTAGCAGCGGATGCTCCACTGACTCGGGCCACCTCTTTAGATTTCGTAGCAAGGCAAGTGTTCATCTATTTTACAATCCCCATAGTATCTTCATCTTGATTATTTAGGATAATAATTTTACATGCATATCTGGACATAGATTTAGATCTCTAATGAATACATCAGAGGTGACAATGGTGAGGAAAAACTCCATGGGAAATCATCAGGAGGAAATTTTTGACTCAAAAGGGAACTTCTGGGTGACACCGGATAGTGTGATTATGAATCATTACACTGTACGGTGTGAAGAAGAATAAAGACACACAGCACTGAGTTTGTTTACATGTCAGTCCAAAAGTTAAATCAGTATTTACATGGAGAAAGTTCTTGGTGTTCTTGGAGTCGGGGTATGCAGCTCCTTAAGGCGATTTTCTGGGCTCCACATTTTTTCTTGAGAGGAAGTTTCAGAGACGGGGGTTTTCAGTAGCGTCTAGACCACTGCATTTAAACACAAACACTCACCTTCCATCCATCCATTTTCCATGCCACTTATCCTACACAGGGTTGCGGGGGAGCCTATCTCAGGAAATCTGGGCATAAAGCAGGGGAGGGGTTGCCAACTAATCACAGGGCACATGTCAATCATCCTACAATGTGTGTCTTTGGACTGGGGGAGGAAACTAGAGTACCTGGAGGAAACCCCCGAGGTTCTCCTCATAGGAATAACATGCAAACTCCATGCACACAGGGCAGAAGCAGGATTTGAACCCCCAACCCTGGAGGTACGAGGTAAATGTGCTAACCACTAACCCACCATTGGGAATAATCTGTTTTAGGGGAGTGTAAAAAAAATGTGCGCCCAAAAAAATGGGTCATTTAAAAAACTTATTCAGCTTGTTACTCCCAGGGTATAATGAGCTGACTGTTCGTGCTCATTAGAAAAATTGAGCATCTAATTTCATTTGGGAAAGTCATTTTTGTTCCACTTGTTCTAATAATGAGGTAAAAAAAAAAAAAAAACATGCAAATTGCAAATAGTGCTGTTTCTGCTGCTGGAGAAGGAATAGACTCTGTATGATGAAGGAAGAGCAAACAGGACACGTGTCATCGCAGTCCCACCCCCACCCCCTCGCCCACCCCCCTCCATCCCCCCCCCACCACCACGTCCATTTCTCACCTCCAGTCCTCCCGTGTGCAATTATGGCAATCCATAAAACATAAAAGGAATCGTTAAAAGCACAGGAGGACACAAAAAGACAGTTAGGGCTTTAACAGAATAAAACGTCACCTTCCTGACGTGGGGGAGAATTATCTCTGTGTGGTGCTCAGTGGCGGCTTTCTTGTCCAAGGTTGGACACGCTCTGTTGGGACACGGGGTCGAAGAGGAGCTGACAGGGAGAATTAAACAGCTCTTTGAGAAAGATTAAAAAGGCAACGCTCTCACATTCATAACCAAAGCGCAGGCACTGTGGCTGGGTGGAAAGGTGATAAGTAAGGATTTGTTATCGGGGAAACAGCCAGGCAGTGACCTGGAACTCCCCGAGGAAAAACGCCTCCTTCCTGCAGGGGACTGGCAGGAGTGCTGAACCTCCTTCCTAGCAGTGCTACATCTCGCCTGTCTTTCAAAGATAAAAACACCATTTAATCAAATTATTTTTTTAGATTATTTTGGATTTCTGCGTTAGCGAGCTCAACAGCACCACCGACAGGTCATAATAAGAACACACAGAACGGTGTGAAGAAGAGAGGAGCACAGCTGGGGCTGATTTCTTTCTCTCCTAGACTGTAGGTTCATACAGCCAATCAGTGACTGTCGTGGTAGTCAGGTGATCACACCCCCTAGATCTGATTTACATTTTTGTGCTGATATAAGTAAAAGTCAATAAACTAAACACACATTGTCCTATCAGAGTACAAATTACAAAAAACAAATTACACATAATGGCAGGCGACAGAACATTTCGTTGTTGTTGTTTAAATGAAACAAATGGACAGTCAGTCAGTCGAGAATTACTTAGAGACTTACATTCATCATTCTTATTATTCCACTGATGAGACGGTGTAATAAAATGCATCACTCAACACTAATAGTTTCCTTGTTGAGATATTAATAGGTCTTAGATTTTAGCCTAAGCATCTCCACTAGGCATTGCTAGAACGTTTTGACCCAAGTACCCTAGCAACCGGATGCTACGCTAATCTGACTGAAGGATCTACCGAGAATTGTATTTAGGAATGGGACTGACGTTAGCTAAAGTGTAAAAATTTTAAGCCACTAGCTCTCAGATGCATGAAAGCATCAATCACTTCATTACAGCGAGTTTGGATATTTACAAATAAACATCTGTGTTCATTGTCTGTACATTTCTGTACATTTTCTTACACAAAAATATCAGAATATGCAGGAAAGTGACACAAAATCACATTTACAGTACGGCTGATGGTGTAGAAATGCTAGTTTCTGGCTAATAAGTATAAACATTCTAGTTAGTTAACTGGTGTAGAAATGTTAATTTCTTGCTAATTGGTGTAGATAGTATAGCTATGCTAGTTTGGCCTTTTGAAGAACTGTGAGTTAATTCATAAGGAGAGAGCTGGGTGTCATTATTTATTTATTTATTTAAAAAACACATCTTCCCAGCCAGTTGAGCTAACATGTAGCATCACACCGCTCTGGATTTTTTCTAAAATGTAATAAAAACAAAAATCTGTGATTTATCAGGTCTCTTGAAACTTTAATTAACTGACAAAAGTACAATGAAAAGATATTCAATGTTTTCACTGACCAACTTAATTGTATTTTGTAAATATAAACAAATTTAGAATTTGATGCCTTCAACACACTCAAAAAAAGTTAAAAGGCAAAATAAGACTGAAAAGTTTATAGAATAGTCAATTAACACCATTTTGGAGGGTCAGGTTAACTGGTAACAGGAGAGGGGATCAGGATTGGGCATAAAAGGCGCATCCACCAAAAGCTCAGTCTTTGCAAGCAAGGATGGGGCGTGGCTCACCACTTTGTGCCAAGAATTCGTGAGAGAATTGTCAGTCAGTTCAAAAAGAACATTGCTCAATGCAAGATTACAAAGAATTTAGGTCTTTCACCATCTACAGTGCATAATATTGTGAAAAGATGCAGGGAGAAATCTCATTGTGTAAAGGGCAAGGCCGGAAACCACTGTTGAATGTGCATGACCTTCAAGCCCTCAGGCGGCATTGTATTGTGATAAATATAACCACATGGGCTCGGGAGTACTTCGGAAAACCGTTGTCACTTAATACAGTCCATGGCCGCATCCAGAAATGCAACCCGAAACTCTATTACACAGGGAGGAAGCCACACATCAAGTCTAGGCAGAAATGCCGGTGAGTTCTCTTGGCCCGAGCTCATCTCAGATGGACTGAAAGGCAGTGGAAACGTGTGCTGAGGTCAGATGAGTCCACGTTTCAGCTTGTTTTCGGGAAAAACAGACGTCGAGGTCTCCATGCCAAAGATGAAAAAGACCAACCAGACTGTTATAAGCGAAAGGTGCAAAAGCCAGCATCTGAGATGGTATGGGGGGGCATCAGTGCCCACGGCATGGGGGACTCGCATATGTGTGAAGGTACCGTTGACGTGGAGGCGTATATTGGGATTTTAGAGAGACGTATGCTGCCATCAAGGCAACGTCTTTTCCCAGGAAGTCCCTGGTTATTTCAGCAGGACAATGCCATGCCTCATTCTGCACGTGCTACAACAGCGTGGCTTCGTAGACACAGAGTGCGTGTGCTTGACTGGCCTGCCAGCAGTCCACATCTGTCTCCTATGGTGCATCATGAAGAGGAGAATCAGACAATGGTGACCAAAGACTGTTGAGCAGCTGAAGTCTTGTATCAAGCAAGAATGGGCAAAAATTCCACTTGCAAAACTGTAACAATTAGTTTCATCAGTTCCCAAACCATTGAACAGTGTAATAAAAGGGAGGGTGATGTAACACAGCCGTAAACATGCCTCTGTCCCAACTTTTTTGTGTGTTGAAGGCATCAGATTCTAAATGTGTTTATATTTACAAAATACAGTTAAGTTGGTCAGTAAAAACATTGAATATCTTTTCTTTGCACTTTTGTCAATTAATTAAAGTTTTAAGAGACTCGACAAATCACAGATTTCTGTTTTTATTGCATTTTAGAAAAAATCCCAACTTTTATGGAAATGGGTTTAGTACTAAACGTTCTGTATTTGTGTAGCTGCTGAACTATTGATTTATGTAAATGATTAAAAATTAGCACGGCTATAAATACAGCTGTGGGGGTTAAATGCTCAGAGAGACACACACTGTGGAAATATGGCACGTAACAGCGTCTATTCTTATCTCCTCATTTAATTTTACTCGTTTAGTTAAGGTGTTAATAAAGTAATCCTGTTAGAGTGAAGGGGAAAAGGTTCATTTTGTGCAATTACTTTAGACTTTAATAGAATTTCCAGCATTAAAAATAAATCCCCAGGTTATTGCCCGCTGTTAGTCCGTGACTAATCACCGTGTTACTGCTGACGAGGTCTCAGTGTTTAGATGGAAAAATCTTGAAATAAGCGAATGTTGCTGGCGTCCCACACACACTGAACACGTCTTACACAGTTGTGGCTTTATCCAATCAGCTGCATCCTACACGCTGTTCAGCCAATCACGTTACAGTACGCCCATGTTCAACAGAGTTTGCTGAAATCAGCAGAACTGCCGAGCGAGACTCGGGAATACCCTTCAGAGTGTCTCTCTCACACACACACACACACACACACACACACACACACACACACACACACACACAAACGCACGTCTGCTGGCCAACATCCAGCGATATCAAAAGAGAACATGAGGCGTAGCAAGATTTCAGTAAGCCAGAGCAATCTTACACACACACACACACACACACACACACACACACACACACACCAGTTACCCAGGTCATGTAAGCATGCTTAATCACACTGCATGCTCTTCATCACATCTCGTATCTTTAAGGAGGGTCAGTGACTAATTACAGAATGTGCTGCTGTGACACACACACACACACACACACACACACACACACACACACACACACACACACACACACACACACACACACACACACATCATTACAGCCAACCATACCACTCACTCAGCTAATATGGCTGAGTGCTCCAGTGTGTGTGTGTGTGTGTGTGTGCAAATTCCCTTCATGTGTCATATAAAGATATAACAATATATAAATATAAAACATGTGTTTAAATCTGGAGGATCACGTCTCTCATGCGGAAATGAAGAGGAATCCATTGTGTGTGTGTGTGTGTGTGTGTGTGTGTGTGTGTGTGTGTGTGTGTTTGTCTACGTCCTAATGGTCAAATATTGATTCATTTGCTGTTTGGTTTGGTTTGATTTCACGCTGTACATAAATAAACAAACTAAAAAAACAGACTAATCAGCGTGAAAACTCAAATTAGTCATGCTAGCTAGTCGCCTCCTAGCATAAAACGAGAGGCTAATGATTAGCGTGTTACTGAAGACTAACAGCTTTCTAAAGTGAAGGCTAACATAATGTAAGGACAGAAAGTGGACATTAACGTTCAGCGGCAACTCTGGATCGTGATTGGTCGGCTAAACTTAATGAAGTTACGTTTATATGCGAGATAATAGCGCAACACCATCATAAAGTGCCCTGCGATGTCAGGAAATCAGAGACGCTGTGCTGTAAGATTGCGACATGTCATAAATGATAACTGTAAATATTTTGTAGTGTTATAAAAGCAGCAATAATGTGCATTAGCATCAAAACCGGCCACAGGAAAGGTCTTGCATTAGCATGAATAAAGCCGCCGGCATGCTAGTGTGAGCGTTTAATGGGGGGAATGGCTCCATTCGTTCTGGCTGAGCTGACGCTAAAAAGTGGCGCTAATTCCTCGCTGGACGTGCGCGCAGAAAGCCTCGTGATCACTCAGAGCGCGTAATCGCTGTTCAGACAGTCCAATTCTGCGGCACTTTCTTCACGAGGACACGTTATCTGGCTTCGAGCAGCTCTGCGGCGAGGATGCTGTAATTGATATGACATTTCTATAAAGAGCAGCCCGTCACACGCTCGATAAAAATAAATAATGAATAAATATTCTAATTAGAAAAGCGAGGACGGGTGAACGAGCGAATCAATTACGGGGATGACGAGATGACGAAAGCCGCCGCTAGTATTTCGTGCTTCAAACGGAGGGGAAATTGGCCTCCTTCTTTTATTTTTTCCCCCCACACCTGATAATGAAGAGAATGTGAGGAGAAGCAGGCCGCGGTCTTGAGTCGGCTCTTTGATTGAAATGTCAGGGTTTTTTTTTTTTTTTTTTCCTCTCAGTCCTTTCATGCGTGTCTTTTCTTCCTGTCCTTTTGCTTTGTCATCTTTGAACCCCAGTGAGATATTCCATAAGATTCTTTACACACCGTACACACACCATTCCAGCTGGAATCATGGGTGTACGTAGTCGTGAGTGTACGTAGCTAGGACAGTTAGCTCGCTCTGCTAATCTAATCTCAGAATGAAGTTAGTACGAATCCGGGAATACAGATATCCACGCTGATTAGTGTGTTATTTAATGTGTATTTAACTAGTTAATTTTAGAGGTTATATATAGTTTGTAATTAAAAAACCCTGGACAGGCCACGCCCACAGGCAAGAACCACAGAATTACGGTAATGATTTATAATCAGATCTGAAGATGGGTTTGTTTTTGACTCTGGTTCTTCCTCAGGGGGTGTTTCCTCGCCTCTGCCGCCTCTGGATTGTTCATTAAGGATGTAAATCTACATGGGGATCTGTGTAAAGTGGATCTGCTCTGTGACGATGTCTATACAAACAGCCGTGTAAGTGTTCCTGAACAGTCATATGCTTTCCCAACAGCACGTCTCTGATCAATGCTACATGGCGCTTTTCCCTCAGAAGAGGGATAATAGCGCAGGCTAATCACGCTGTCGGCTTTATTTATGTGTAATTATCCACTTTTAATGCATGGTGGTGATGAAGCTCTTATCTCCGCATGTAGGAAACGAGAAAACAAGCAAACAATCCGTCTCAGTAGCACAGAAAGTCTAATTCAGAAGTTCGTTATGCGCTGAAGATCTTTTCCCATCGTGCACAATCCAGAGCGGTCTTAATGTCCACCGCATTCAATCCACAAACCTTTTTACGGTTCCCTGGAAAGTAGACTGTGCAATTGCTAGCTGTGGAAATAAAACAGGCATTGGCTTGAAACACTATCTGAGAGAGAGAGAGAGAGAGAGAGAGAGAGAGAGAGAGAGAGAGAGAGAGAAATCAATGCAGGGAACAGAACAGATGAAACGGACGGGGCTCTGGCGCCTCTTCAGCTCTCTTCATTATGCTCCTGGTGCTAACCCGTGACGTCTGCGCTGAACGTCTCTTCATGTGCGGATTAAGACGATTAAATTACATCTTGGAACAAAAAAATCATTAAAAATTGCATAGAATGTGATCTGTAGTGTTTGGAGACGCTGGGAACGGGCCTGCTTACTTTCAGTTCACTGGATTTGTAATCATTTTTGTACAATATTACATATATTTGAGTTAGAAATATTATCTGTGCTTCTGCACAAGTAAAAATAGGAGTAAAATTATTTGTTTTCACGATCGACGCAGCACCCAGCATGGATTCTGGACTGGTTTGGGGGCGGGGCTTATAATGACAGTTTTGGGGGCGGGGCTTATCATCACAGGTTTGTCTGGACCGATTGCGTAATTCTGTACGTCACATACGAGGATGTAAGATACGCTGGCGTTCCCATCCGCAGCATAACTAACTATGGTTGAACTGCGCCTACTTAAATAAAGATGAGCAAAAATAAACCGATACGTGGGCAGAAATGTATTAAATCCTGAATTAAGCAGCTAAATCTGTGTGAAAGCATCATATCATGACTGTATGACTGGGATTTAGTGCAAGAAAAAAAAAGGAACATTTTGAATGGTCTCTCCAGGTTTCTGTAGAGTTTACAGCCAATACAAGGATAATCACTATTATAAAGCTTAGGGTTTTTACACACACATACACACACGCACACACACACACACACACACACACACACACACACACACACACATACACACGCACGCACACACACACACACACACACATACAGTGTTTAGTGGGTTTTAACAGAACCTCAGGTCTGAGAGCGTCTGAGTGAGGAGGACTCGGTCCACTTCCAACTGAATGACTCTGATTTGACTCTGAATCGACTCACTGGAAGTGAATCAAACATGCCTCGTGTTTTGTTTTTGTTAAGCGTTAAGCCGAGCTAAAGGACAGAGCTGCAGCGCTGCAGAAACGCAGTGTGTTCTGGACACTGGATGTGACACACAAAATGTTTTAAACTAGTTATTTGTCTAATTATATAATGATTTATTCAGCGCCGGCTCCATGTGCTCTGTGCTCGGGTGATTTCTGTGATTTCTGTGTGGAGGTTTGTTCAATTTTTCCGTCACTGTATTTCTGCCCGTATTTTCATCCCTGGACACGCCCCAGACCGTTTTTTTTTTTTTGCCTTTTGGTTCGTTTAATTTTGTGCCGTGTGAAAAGATAGCGGATGAATCAAAAGAATCAAATTTTCTGTGATTCAGACTCGAGAGATGGGATATTAGGTGTAAAGGACTGAGGCCACGTCACTCGGGTGCTGTGTTTGTATCCAAAAATCGAAAAATATAACATGATCGTGTACATGTTAAGCTACTGAACTCTACACTGTTAACGTCATGTTAAA